>MVGT01001095.1:552207-678107 GCA_002174775.1 Macleaya cordata
GGGGTTTGATCACTTGTAAAAGGGACCAATTCTTTTCATTAGTGAATACTTGGAGAGAGAGTTACATCCGTGGATGTAGGCCAAAGGCCGAACCACGTTACATGTTGTGTCTACTTCCTTTTTCTCTTTACTTTCTCTCTCTACTCTCAATATCCTCTTGCAGGATCATCACCATTGATGATGAAGATTAACTGTAGATGCAAGAATTTTGCGTTTACATAACTTAGAAAATTTGATCCACCCCCAACCTGTCCATCCCCCAAACATTTTAGGGAACTCCATTAACAACACCTGTTTTTTTTAGTGTTTTATAGGGCTGAAAGTAAGACGGGTTAGGTTGGGTTGGTGCTTTGACCGAGCCCAACCCAAGGTTCCTAAACCTCAACCCAACCTAACACCGTACGGGGATTTCTCAATCCAACCCAAGCGAATTACATCAGGTTGTATGAAAATTGATCATAAGATGGATTAGTATTTTGTAACATGATATCGCGTTGGTCTTCTTGCCTTTTTTTCTTGCCATATGATCTGGTATCATATGTAGCTCTACCATTGTTTGGATTTGCCAATCTCTTCGGTTAAAACTCTTGTTTTTTTTTTTGAAGTTACTTGAACTTTTTAAGCAAGTTCTTTTCTCTTTGGGATCGATGGAAGTCCTTTAAGTCGAATTAATTTGCATGTATTTTGTAAATGATCTTGATATCCACAATATGAGCATGTTTGAACAATTTGGGAAGCTCTTGGAGTGTCTCTAGGCTTGGCTTGAGACTTGGCAGCTTGTTTGTTGACTTGCTTGACGATCACCTTTTGTGGAAGAGGAGGAGTCTTGGCTTTTACGAAGGTCGTTGTCGTTGATGTACTTACAACTTTACTTGGATCAAACCCGAGTCCTTGTTTGTCACTTGAATTCTTCGATCCTCTCAAAATTGAGACAAGAATATCTGACCCGTGATTAAACTTCTTGATCATCTCTTTAGACTCACTCACCTCTTTTTTCACTCCTTTAATCTCGTCGATAACCCTCTCATTAGCCAACACAAGCTCATTCTTTAGGAACTTGATTTCACCATCTTTTCTTTTAAGAACCACTTTGTCTTTCAACTCTCTTTTGGATGCTTCTTTCACTTGAAGAGATAGACTGTCTTTCTCGGTTTCAAGACTTGAAATCTTCATTTGAAGTTTTTTGTTGGTCTTCGACAAACTCTCAATCTTCTTCAATATCCTTGAGAATAATTATTCCATTTGAATATCATCTTCACTTCCTTCATCATCACTTGAAGGTTGTTTGGATCATTCTCTTCGTCATTTACTTGCTCATGTGAAGACTCGAGTGAGGCGGTGAACGTAACGAAATTTTGTGTCATCTCTTCTTCATTTTTATGGGAGAATTCAGAATCCGATGAAACGCTAATAGTTACTTTCATCGCTTTCTTTCCTCTTGAGTCTTTTGAACACTTCTTGAATCTTTCGAATTAACTGCATTCTTGGAGGCCTTGAAGGCTATATTCTTTGACTTCTTGGAAGAACGAAAATTTGACTCGAACGTCCTAAGATTTCCTGCAAGTTCCTCAGGAAGAATAGCATCAACATCCTTACTCTCCTTAATAACCGTAATTTTGGCTTCAAACTTCTCGAAGAGAGATCTCAAAATCTTAGGGACTATCTTGGAGTTAGAAATGGTATCTCCTAAGGTGAATGTGTTATTAACAATCTAATAGAGTTTTCCATAGAACTCGTTGAAGGTCTCATTTTCCTCTATTCGAAGATTTTTTAATTAAGTTGTCAATATTTGCAACTTAGCAATTCTGACAGTCGGGGTACCTTCATGGGTAATCACTAGTTTGGTCCATGCCTTCGTTTCGGTACAAGCGAAAATAGTCTGAAATTCATCGGGTGTAACGGTATTGAAGATTGCATTTAGGCCCTTACTATTATATGTGGCCTTAGTAATCTCATCCTTAGTCCATTCACTCCTAGGTGAACCTAGTAACACCATCCTCCGTAACTTCTCTTGATGGAAGGGACCAACCGTCTTTTACAACTACCCAAACTCTTTCATCAATGGAGCTCAAAAAAATTCTCACGCGTGCTTTCCAATAGGCATAGTTGCTGCCATTGAACAATGAAAGTTTGTTCACGTCACTCCCTTCCATAATTCACGAAAAGAATCTCACTGGGGTGTAAAGCCCTAAAGGTGAACAAATCTTTTAATACCAATTGAAAAACCTATTAATCTAAGTTAACAAAGAAAGAGGATCAATAACTACCAATTCAAAACTAAATATTTTGCATATGCAAAATGGCATTTGGCACTTAAAAATGGCACTTGGAACATAAAAATCGCAACATGGCACGCTAATGGTACGCTAATGGCACGGTTAGGCACAGTTGTTGGCACTGTTGCTGGCACGACAAGACACGGTTAATGGCACGCATAATGGCACGTTAAGGCACGACATGTCAGCACGGCACGACACAGCTTAGAGCGTGTTGTGCTGAGTCATTAGTGTCTATGGCACGGCACGGCACACTTATTAGTCGTGCTAGCCGTGTCATACTGGCATGGCACGGCCCACTTAACACCTCTACTTGCAAATTAATTGAAAATACTACTCTGTTTTTTTTTTTAATGGTTAGACCACATTACATGAGTAGAACCTTGCTACTCTGATTACTAATCGTCCATTACATGCTTTTATAGACTACTCCGACTAGCAAGATATTAGAATCTGACTCCTACTTAAATAAGGTAACTGCTAGATATTAGAATCCTACTCCTACTGCAATTAAACAAATTAATAATAGAAACATCTAACAATAAAATCCTATCAATATTAAAATTCCAAATTGATCAGATCTTGATAATTATTCCATTGATATGCTTCCTGGATTCATCGTTGAGATTGCCTTGGATGATGGGTAGGTACGTATCAGTTTCTAATATATATCTTCTTCTTCGGTTTCTTTCTTTTAATTATTTTATTGAACAAGACTTTCTATTTTACAGTCTTGGGTTTCCTTGTATATTTGTGTTTCCTATATATATATATATATGATTGGATTCCCGACCTCAACTTACTACTAATTCCACCTATAGAGAAAGAGATACCTTTTAAGGTAAATACATCATGGATGCTGCTCGCTACCACCCTTACCAGCAGAGACATCATCATCTTCTTCTTATCCCGCAGCAACAACAACCACCACCACCACCAAGCAGCAGCAGGTATATATTAATTCTATCTGATAAAACAAAACAAAAAAAAAAAAAAATTCAATATCCATCAAAGTAATTTGTGTTCATCAGAAAGAAGTTTCACTTGTTTTAATTAATTAGTTATCTTCAATTTGATGGAGGATGGATGATGATGGTCTGGTAATTATTTAAATAATTTGCTAATCTTTTTTCCGTAAATTAAATATATATGGTACAGGGAAGTTGATGACCATAGTGACTATAAAATACCTGGTTGGAAATCTTTTCCTTCGAAGGAAGTACGCATGATCCATTATATCAGGAAAAAGGTTGAAGATCCTCATAACTTTCAAGCTGACATTTCTATTTCTGATCAGGTCAATATTTATGATTATCATCCTCAAGAGCTTTTGGGTAATTCTATATATATATATCTCCGTCATTCTTGTTGAATTTTCACTTTCGGTTGGGTGGGATTTAATTTCTTTGTTATATATTCAGATGGAAAGTGGGTAGCTTCTTTTTTCATGCGGAGAAGAATTAATCGTAACGGAAGAAGTCGACCGATAAATCGCACTGCAAAAAACGGCTATTGGAAGAATACAACAAAGAAGAAGGTCGTCACACATCGATATCTATTCAGGAAAATCGGTTTTATGCGCAGGTTTGCCTTTTACACAGGAAAATCTCCAGGAGGAACTAGATCAGAATATATGATGCATGAATATCAATTTGATGACGAGGAATATCAAAGAAGATCTATACCCAACCGAGAAAACTGCATGACTAAGGTATGTACCTCCTATGTACCAAAATTATGGTTAAGTGCTACAGTTTATTTTTTTGATATCTTTGGTGTCCGGGCTAATTTGCGCGCACCTCAAATAATCCATGGGCCCTGTGGAGGAAGCGGCCGCTTAAGAATCTCCCAGATAACTGTCACCAAAAATCCCAAATAAATAGAGACGGTTCAAAGGAAACCCATCAATAATTAACTTACCAAAATAATATAGTGAATGAGTTGGCTACAGTTCAGAACCGTCTCTAACTCTTTTCAACTTTGAGGACCTTTTGTTAAGTGCTACAGTTACCAAATATATAATCTACAGAAATGAATAATTTTGGGTTTGACGCAAATTACAAGAGTGTGCGAGGTAAATAACGAGGATTGTGAATATACACTACCGTCAAACTTTCATTATGTAAGTTGTTTTGTAGGATTCTGCTGTAAGTATAGCATTATCATCGTATCCTTTTAACTTATTAACCTTAAACTTAAAGACGAATTCATGCATGCATATGTACCTTAGATTTATATATTCTACATTTATTCTCCAAATTACAACAAAATATTTTGTTACTTGGTGTCTTGATCAAGAAACCCAAAAACACATATTTTTTTAATAAAATAATCAATTAACCAACACCTATTTAGCGTAGCTGATTGGTACCCCTCTTCATTACAAGAAGGTTATTAATAAGTTGATAACTGACAGTCGTAGTATTGCCTTAGGTTTTCCCCATGTAAATTCTTTCTTTTGAAGTACTGTGCACACATTTTTTTTGGTAGGAAAGAGCCTCTATCGTTGATGATGGATTTTCTAGTAGTGTTCATGATTTCTCTTTCTTTTCTATGTCGTTGGTGGCAAACTTTTTGCATTGTTCATGTAGCCCGTTAGTGGCAATTTCATCTCCTTTACGACCTTGAGTTATACTTTTAATTGAACCATAACCCAACCATAAAAAATAAAATAAAATAAAACTACCATTTTTTTAATAAAGGCAAAACTTATATAAAACTACCAATTACACAGAGGCAAAAAGACATCTCGCTCTCCCAACGTATTAGAAAGTATAAAGTCCGCAAAATACACCTTGCTTTGTCTACCTACTAGGTATAACCATGTGCTTCCGGCATAGAGCAATACTTCGTTTGCCTCCTCACACGCACTACGTACGTGTGATTTGACAAATTAAGCATTGCTTAATTTGGTTAACCTTTTCACAACACAATTAAAAGTATAAAAATAAAATTGGTATTACATTGGCCCACTTGTGACAAAGAATAAAAAAAAACATTTGTATAGGCCAAGCCTCGTTGCACCCCATATTTCTCAAAATGCCCCCACTTTTTTTCTATTAATATCTCATTTATTTTTACACTCCACACATTGGTATATGGACCCACATAGAAATGATCAACATGATGTTAGTTTTTTGTAAGAATGATTTCCTCACAATGGCGCTAATCTTCACAACAAATCACATCAGTATAAAAAATTTTACGCAACTAAAAATTAAGTTTTCGTTAAGTAATTTTGATAAAATTTTTACTTTTTTTTATAAGAATAAAATTATTTAAATGATATGAATTATTGTGAGGTTGATCTATGAGTTGAGGAGACCATCCTAAAAAAAAAATCAGCTCTTGAAACACTCTATGTGATCTAAATAGACGAGTGTAAACAAAAGGTAACAATAAAGTGGGAGAAATTTGAGAAATAAAGAGTGCACCGAGGCTTACCCATTTGTATACCCGTGCTAGCTCATTATGAGAGAAGAAATGGAGTAGGTCCCACAAAATGGATGATACGGTGGAAAAATAGAAAAAAAAAATCAAGAAAAACCCAAAGCAATATAAAACTCTAGCTTACGCGTGTGATTTGACAAAGTAAGCAGTTTGTGTTATTTGGTTAACCTTTTCACAACACAAGTAAAGTGTAAAAATAAAATTAGTATTATGGGGTTCATTTGTGACAAAGAAAAAAAATAAAAGCATTTGTGCCCCTTAGCTAGCTCATTATGAGAGAGAAGAGGGAGTAGGTCCCAGAAAATAGATAATACGGTGGAAAACAGATAAAAAAAAATTCGACCGATTTCTCTAAATTCAAAAGGTATGTTACTGTTTGGTATCAACTATCTTTAACTTGTCTAAAGCATCTTTTCTTAGTTGTTTATTGACTATTTAGTAATTTTTTTAATAAATAACAACATTTTAATCTTTTGTAAAACTTACGTGTATCTTTTAATTACATGTTTTACCAATATTATCCTTTCTTTCTTAATTTTTAAAGGTGGATAGCTGGAGATAGAGAGAGAGAGAGAGCGAGTTTGTTATTTTTTGTTTAAAATTTGTAAAATACTATATCTTTTAAACCACAAATCAGATTTGATAAATTTATGTTTTTGAAAAGATTTCGATGAGATCTTCAAAATTAGATCAGTCAATAATACTTTTTGCGATTTTTTTCTTTTTTCGAAAGACATGCAAATCCAATTTTATTTTGCAATTGAAAATTTAATTTTGCAATTCGCAATTCGAACTCGAAAAATTCAAAGCATATTGCATTTTTTACTGCATGTTTTGCATTCTTATGTGGTCACATTTTTTTACTGCATGTCAATAGTTGCCTTCATTGGGCACCTTTAGTTCTTTGTAAGTTTGATATGATTTTTTCTTTCCCTCTTTTCCTTATTTTTTTTTCTTAGTTACTACTTTCTTTTGTTGAATGTCAGCTATTTGTATGATTTTTTCTTTAATAAATGGTGTCCTATTTTTTAGGAGTAATTTATTTAGTGTTTGTTAAGAGGAACTTGTTCCTCAAGTTGTTTGTACGTGAGTTGTTGAGCCCACTTCTATTTTGTTAGCTAGTTTGTAGGAGTGTGGAGTTGCATTAGATATGTTCATTGGAGTAGTGTAGTCGTGGTAGAAGTGTAGTATGTTTGAAAATGGGATTTTGCAAATGCAAGTTTGAATTTGCATATTTCGTAATATAATTTTTTTTTAAATATTGTTAACTGGTTTCATTTTAAAGATCTCAATTTAAGATTTTCAAAAATATAATTTCTATAAAAAACTGATTTGTATTTTAAAAGTTATGTCATTTTTTATTTTAAAAATAAAATAAAAAGTTAGTTGGTGTTTAATGTGCATTTATTTATTGTTGGGACATTCTTATCGAGTATTCATTTCATCCTTTTTTTATAGTTTTTATAAAATGATAATTTTGGGTTCAAGTTTATGTGTTTCACCCCCACCGCCCCACGTATCCTTATCTTGCCTACTCCCAAAGTCCCTTCTTTACACCACCCTAGTTTCACAAACAGTGGACTGTTACCATTGAGATAGGATCATTTACACAACTTTAGTTGGGCACAATGGAGATGAATCAAGTGCTGATTTTTTGGATGATGATTTCTCTACCTTTAGATCGTCTTTACAAAAATCAAATCTTTCTAAAACTTTTAACTCCCTCAAAAGTTGGAATCGTTGAATGAAGTTTAATGGTAATTGAGCTGCCCATTTCACTGTTTTCGACCGACTTTTGAAAGTGAGAGGAGGTTTAGAATGATATAAAATTTATGGTGAGGTCGATCTACATAGTGATGATATAATCCTACCTAAAATCAGCTTCAATCATCTCCATGTGGGGGCGCAAACAAAAATTGTGTAAAAGTTGTGCTAGTAATAATAAGTGATTAATTAGTAGTAGTCCTTGCAATTTTTGTGCGCATATTTGAATTGAATGATTTTTTTATTTTTTTTGTTTATTTATTTCAGATGGATGATGATGAAGAGTGGGTTTTATGTGAAGTGTTTAGAAATTATGACAAAGTCGCCCCCAAGATCTCCGAGAAAGCAATAGTTGATTTTGCGAATGCCTGTATAGAAGATGGTTATGATTTCTCATTTGGATCGATTCCCTAGCCAGCCCTACCACATGAATTAGGACCTATCAACTAACCAAACTGATGGTATCTTGGTTCAACACGTACGGATGCTTCACTTTCTTTTTTATTCTATTAATTTAGTAGGATGGATTTCTAACTTCTTAATTTAAGTTTGAAAGGATTTAGTTTCAATATTTCTAACTTGTTAATTTTGAAAGGATTTCGTTTCAATATCCTTTGTGGTAAGTGTTTGAGTTGTGTAGATACATTGAATGAGATACCCCTTGCATGGAAGAAAATAAAACGATTTTTTTTGTGTGCTGTTAAAGGGGTTCTCTAAAATGTTACGGGGTGGACAAGTTAAATGGGCTTTTAATCCAAAATCACCATTCTAATATTTTCTTTATTTTTACTAAAGGGGTAGTGAGGGTGTAAATTAAACTACCACCTCCAACTTCCTTTCTCTCTCCAACATGTTCTCTATTTCTCTAATAAAAAACTACTTTCTCTATCTAAAATTTTTCTTAAGTTATTCGACCACCAAGGATCGAAGTCGTTATTGGTAGAAAACTCTATGAAGGATGAAGAAGTTCAAGAAGGAACACCATTACTGGAGGAAGATGAATTGAAGCAAAGGTCACCATTAATGGAGTCCCAAAAACCTAAATATTCCTTTTTCGGAGGGTTTGGGTTCCTCAAATCCAATGAAAATCTCTCAATCAAATAGTAATGAGGTAATACAGCTGATTCATATGCTTTTTTTTTAAACGTTTTTTATTGAGATCAAAATTTTCAGTTTTCATACTTAATCCGTTTGAATAAGGTCGAGTTTTTAGGAAAAACTCAACCACCATTGGTCCGGTCGAAAATTGATGAAGATGATGAGTAACACCAAAAATTTTAAAAAACCTACCCAAATCACATTTACAAAGCCTAAAATCTTTCTATTCACTTAAAAAACCTCACAGAATAACTGAAACATATAGATTTAGGGATCAAAAATAAAAAAAAATAGAAAAACCAAACAAAACTTAACTTTTGGGAGTCATTGATGGTTTTTAGTCCTAACCATGAATCTTAGTTTGAATTCAAAAATTTATAACGATCTAGAAAGATCGACCGTTGTTAGTTGAAGATCGTTGTTCAAAATCGATAATCGGTGGTCGAATGGAGGAGTTTGGGCAATGGAGGAGAGAAGTTTAGAGTAAGAAAAACGTTAGGAAGAGGATGTCATCGACTCGACTGTTTTGGACTTGGGAGTGGAAAGAAAAGTTAGAGATTTTGGGTTAGGTTTGGGTTGGGTGAAAAAATACCAAATCAATTTTTGGTAACTACCCCCTAGTAAAACTATGTCCACCCCCCAACCATTTTGAAGTATTTAGTCCATCCCCCTATCTTGTCCACCCCCCTAACATTTTAGAGAACCCCTTTAACATCACTCTTTTTTTTAGGTACAAACTGTGTGCAAATTGCCGCACCCACACTTCACACTATGTGCACCCATATTCTAATCACACCCAATCAGACACGTAACTACTTCCCACTATGTGAACCCATATTCTAATCACACCCAATTAGACACGTAACTGGTACTAAAATTAAAAATAACCAATGATAATAATGATAATGGTTTAATTCGAGGAAAACCTACTTCTAATTGATTCTTCGAAGGAATCAAAACATACATGGGATAACATTCAAAATATTATCTTCATACATTTTAATTATTTTTGGACTCTTTAAATAGTGTCTTTACACAAATCATACCCACTTACCACAAAACCTAAATAAGGAACACTAACAACTAATCCCACCACTCAAATCACACTAAAGTAACTACTTGAGAGCATATCCAATGCAAGCATGATCTGCTTAAAAGTGGTGTGTCACGTAGGAAGCACATCTAATTTATTCTTAAAACCCTTTCCAATGCAAATGTGCTCATCTAATGTGAAGATGGTGTGGCATGTGGATGGGAAGACATCCTCTAGTCCATCATCTTGTTCTGGAGGTTCGCCAAGATGATGTCATCCCATCATAATCAGCAAATTTAATTAAAAATATTATTCTTTCTCCTCTTTTTTAGGAAATTTCATTAAAGATCTCATTTTCTTTTTCTTTTTTTATAAATAAAAAATTAAATATTTAATTAATTAAATCTGAGAGACCTAGTCATTCATAACTACTTATTCAAAATAAATCACTTCACGTAGATGAGTTGTGGCTGGTGGAGTTATGTACATAACATTCCACCCCCTTTAAAACAACAACGTTATTCTCCACTGTTAAGATGACTTTCAATTTAAAATTTTGAATCCAACGGCAAGGTTTCAACATAGGAACTTGAAAGATCTGATATTGATGTCTTCTAAGATATTTCGACAATGGATCGCTCCAAAAGTTTTTGGCAAAGATGTCCTTCTTTTAGGACCATGGTAACCTTTGTTGTTAGTTCTTACTACGAACGCATCTCTTACGACGAAGCCATGAAAATTGTGTTGGTGCTGTAGTTGACGACGATTTCGTAAGAATTAAACATTCGGCAATTGCATTCTTGAAGTTCTTCATATTACGAAGATCTGATTCCATAAGATCGAGTGTTTGAAATTTGTGCAAATCTTTGTGCATTGCTTCCAAAATCTCCATTGCTTTCACTGTTCTTCAAAACTATACAACTGACGAAGATGACGGAACACAACGTAGATGGTCTTGTGAATCTGATGGTAGCAAATGCAAGGATCACACCGCTCTGATACCAATTAGATAACCAACGATATCAATGATAATGGTTTAATTCGAGGAAAATCTGTCTCCAATTGATTCTTCGAGGGAATCAAAACCTCCATACATGAAAATATTATCTTCATATATTTTAATTATTTTTGGACTCTTTAAATAGAGTCTTTACACAAATCGTACCCACTTACCACAATACCTAAAAATAAGGAACACTAACAACTAAGCCCACTACTCACTTAACTCTCCCATGCACATACACATTATAAGAGCATCTCCAATGCAAAAGTCTTATAAGGCAATGCTTATCTACGTGGCATGTCTTATAAGACAATTGCTAATTTACGTGGCAATAAAATCTTCACAATAGACATTGTTGAAAAAAATGCATCTCCAATGCAAATGTCTTGAGATGACTTTTTAACTTATGTGGCACTTAATTTTTGAATAGGTCAAACTTATTTTGTTTAAAAAGTAACTAAAAAATTTGGAGGAAAAAAAAAATTGCTGATGTGGACCGTAAGACATTGTGAAGATGAATGTCTAGAAATAGACATTCTACTTCACAATGTCTAGAATAAATACCGCCACATCATCATCACATCCTTTCTTCACATTAGCATTGTAGATGACTTGTGGCTGGTGGAGTTATGTACATAACACAATTCAAACTACAATTGCTTTTTTTTGCACCCCATTCTTTCACTCTCAAATCTGAGAATCAGATGAATGTTTAAAATTACACTTTGTTCATCCTCATCAAGAAATCCTTGAAGAAGAAGAAGAAGGAAGAACATAGAGGGAAGAAAATGCTGACCACGATGCCAACAAAGAAAAGAATGAAGAACTATCAAGTATTTTCATAGCAATGGATAAACCCTAAATCGAGATAAGTGCAGGAACCTCAAATGCATCCAATTTCCAAACAAAAACCCAAATTTGATTGTGGACCCATCGATAGATCTTTTGTTGGCCACAAGGATGCACACCAATGTGAAGCTGTAATGAACAACAAGAAGTTTCCTCTGGATTTTTGGACGAGCAAGAAGCTGATGAGAAGGACAGTAGAAGAGAAGATCATTTCCCGCTGGCTTCTCTGGAGACAAAACGAGAAAGGAGAAAGTAGCGTGGGAGACAACAGCATTGAAGTTGCTGTTGTGAGGGACACACGTGGATAGAACACAAAGCAAGCAAAACAATGCCAAACTTGCACACACGGGTTAAAAGTTTCAGAAGGAGCTGATTTTTTAATATGAGATGATATACATAGTGATGAGAACATCTTTAAAAAAATCACCTCTAGATGCATCACATGTGGGCCCCATAAGAGGGGGCGTAATAAGGGGGCGTTCTAAGAGGGGGTGCAATAACCTCCCTCAAAGAATGAGGTAATTAGGGTTTGTTTAATCAGCTTCTTCATGGGTATCTCAGTCTAGTTTTTAAATTTGAAAACTTAGGTGGTGTTTGTTTTTGTTTTTTTTTCTTCTGAAATCTGAATCTGAGACTTACTGAGTCATCTAGATCTGACTTGATTGAATTTAAGTTTGTTTGTTTTTTCATCTGAATTCTTTTAATAAATTATGTCTGATTGACTTTTTGACACTTTTGCCCTTATTTATATTATTTTCTATGGATTGATCATATCTCTTTCTCTTCTTTCTACTCCCTCTTGCTCCAAACCATATATTGACTCTTGAGGTAGTCTCAATGGTTCCTTAATTTTTTTTGAGTTAAATTGCATCCATATTTTGATCTCCATTATTGTCCTCTTCCTCATTGTTTTTTATCATTTTATCTTTACTTCTTTCAATACCGGACAAGTGATCATCATCCATACTGAAAAATTAAGATTCATTTTCTATGCTAATCATTAAAATAAAGAAAAGAAAAAATCAAACGTCAAGAATTTTTACGAATAGTTTATTCTAATCAACGGTCCAGATCATTGATTTATATATAATTTATGTACATTTTTTACACATTTATACATAAACTTTTGACGATAAAAAAAAAAACCAAAAAACTAATGACTCAAGTGCATGTTTATTTTTGGTGTGCAAGAAAATGATTAATAACAAAAAGAATGAAATACAAAAGGAGAAAAAGTTGCAATAACAATTGATTGTTGTATAATTTATTCTATGCTCATAAACGATATGTAAAAAGAGAACATAAAATATATAATAAAACAAAATATAATTCAGAAAATTTATTTTATGATAAAAAAAATAATCAGAAACTTAATACAAAAGGAGATAAAACCTGCACAAAATTACCCACAAACCCCAAACTAGTTAAACAAGAACCAAGAAAATTAAAAATTAGGCATAAGTGTAACTTAAAATTCTCAAAAGAGAATCTGTTGAACTAATTTACTGACCAATTAAGCAACTAAATTTGAAAGTTTAATAAAAAACAAACAAAATTAGGAAGATTAATCAAGAAACATCAAAATTGAAAGATTAATCAAGAAAACCCATTAAAAACACTACCCATATTATAAAACAAAAGAAGTTGACGAATTAGAAAAAAATTAGAAAAGTTTAACAGCCAAAAATATGAAACCTCACCTGTGTAACCTCTGCAGATGTAACCCAGATGAACACAACTGTACCAATTAAGAATAACCCTCCTCTGTATCTCCAACCCATAGTTGAATTCAACATCGAAAAACCAAAAACAATCACAAATTCTAATGTCCTGTCTGTGTCAAGAAAATTCCTCTTTTCTCTCGTTCTCTCTATTATACAAACGAAACAGAAGAAGAAGAACAAAAATGGACGCTGAAATGGGGAATTTTGATATTGAGAAGCTTTCCCAACTCAGGTTCTGTGAATACAGATGAAAATGGTGACATGAAGAGTGTCCATAAATGCGGGTAGCTGTTTCAAACCAAGTGTAGTCTCTGTCTGAGTCTCGTCAAAGCCAAGTTGCAAACGGTTCCTTGTAACAAACCATGAGATCCATTTTACATGATCGGCGAATTCGGTAATTTAAAAACAAATGGAGGACAAATTTGTAAAAAAGAGTAACTCAGCACTCAGACACATCAGTACAAAATTTTCACTGACTCAAATCAACCTTTTTTCGGACCTTTTACTGAGTCAAAATTTGACTCAGACACTCCAAATAAAAAAAACAAACAATCTGAAATCTGACTTGGCCCAATTTAGACCCCGACTCAGATTCAGACATTGTTTTCAGAAAAAAACAAACAAACAAACAAACAAGCTCTTAGTTCTAAAGGAGTTTTAGATTCTGGGTTTTCTTCTCCTCACATTATTTGATTGGGAAATGGCGGTTTCGGCATTTAAATTGACATCTAATAGAGGGAACCTTGGAGCTACTTCTTCTAATCCAACATCTTCTTCTGCAAATGAAGGTAATTCGGAGGATTTGGGTAAGAAAGCCATCCATAGAAGATCGAGAAGCGTTAGCGCTTTATCGAGAACTTCTTCGTCTAGTAGCATCGTTGATTTTCTGGGTTAACCCCCTTGTTTTGTAGTATTTAGTTCGTCACCTCCAGACTTACTTGAATCCGAAAGCTTAAACAGAGTTGCCAAATTTGATCAAAAGGCATCCAAATTTAATGTATCTCCTACGAAATCTGAAGGCAATTGTGTTTCTGATAATAGAAGAGGGAGATCGGTTAGTAGAAATTCTGAAAATGGGAATAAGTTTGGTGGTGCTTCAAAAGAATTAGGTCGAGTTTCGTTTCGTCGGGGATGAAGCAGACGATCAGTTTCAAGGGGACGAAATGAGAATTCTGAGGTTTGTCTTTGTAATTTTGCATTGAAGAATTCAATTCAATTTGATTCGATATGATTCTTAGATCCATAAGTTGTTTAGTTTTTTGTTTTTGAGGTCTGATTTGTGTTATTTCATCCGGGTGTTTTAACAAAATGGACTTTGGCAATAAATATGTTTAAGTTTGAGAATATAAACAATGGAAATTTGAAACCCAATATATAGAAGAATTTGAAGAATTCGATTCCATTTGATTCGATTATGAGAGTACAACTAGTTTAAACTTTGCCCTTTGAGGTCTGATCTCTGTTCTTCAAATGGGAGTGACATTGATAACAAATATAGTCTATCTTTAAATTTGAAAGAGAACTTTTGAAACGCAATTTGTAGAAGAAGGTTAATAATGTAAGTTTGAGTGCATCTGAAAGGTCAAACCGAGCAAAAACACCGCAAACATGGTCTTTTCAGCACCCACATTCGGAGCCTTCTGATGGTTTCTCTCTAAGTTCCATAAGAGCTGTTACTCATTTTGATTGCTATCAGAATCTGTTTATGAGTTTATCATCACCGTATCCTTATCCCAACTATTTGAAAAGTGAGCAATAATATATTATCTGATCTATATTGGGTTTTTTTCAGCCATGTGTGCAAGCTCTAGAGTGGGAAGATGGGATCTTTACAAGTTCATTTGTGTGTGTGTGTGTGAAGATGGGATCTTTACAAGTTCATTTGTGTGTGTGTGATCTTGGTTTCTGATATTATAGTAGCAGATGATAAGGGTTGGTATCCTGATATTGCCCATTAGCTTTGTGATCAAATCCTCGGGTCTTTTGAGGGTGATCATCCAGCAGGTGATGCTGGAACTGGTGGCATATATGAAACTGTTTGATCTGAAGTAAGGCATGTAATTTCTGAGATTCAAAATGACCTTGAAAATGTAAATTACTTTGGTTATGAACCTTTCGCCTTCTTTACCTAGATGTATTAGAGGAAGTTTAGTGGCAGTTGATGTAAAATTTCGAAAAGGAATTAGAGTTGTTTGAGCAAGGCTGAAACGTTACTATATAAACCATTTAGAAGAATTCATGCAACATAGGTTGAAGGAATACCTTGTAAGGTCACAAATTTTGTTGGAAACACACTTTGTTTAGATTATTTTGGTAGATGTGAGTGAGATATGTAAGTTATTTCCAGCTTATAATTTTGCCTCTGCCTATGATCTTTGGACTTTCATTTTCTCATTAGGAAATAATCCCTTCTTGTTGAATTCGAAAACTGAGCATTGTTTCATCAAATTGAAATTACTCAATTACATAAATCATGTTGTTAAGTTATATGCAGACTCCTGAGTTGCTTTTATTTGGGGTCTCTTTGTTTGTAATTGTTCTCATTTTGTTATTTAAATAATGATTTCAGGTCATCCAAAGGAAGAACCCCTGTATCATTGCCACAACCAATGTTGCTGATATCCCTCCTGAGTTGGTAAACCCAGATGCAATTGAGTTAGTATCAGAAATATAGAAGGGAATACGCCTTAAAGCTCCAGCCGGTTTTGTATTAGCCGTTTGTATCAGTCGTTAATGTTTGTGTACTTAGAGATAGGCTTATGGAAATTATTGATCACCTTAGACTTGAATGAAAATTTCCAATTGGTTTTGGCCAATTCAGATCATCCATATGAACCTCTTGATTTGCCATGTGAATAGTTCTTATGTCCTGGTAGTAACATACCTTTTAGTGTTTTATTGTATTACTGGGTATAACCCCGTGCCGAAGGTACACACTACACACACATTTTTTCTACGTGCGCTTCGCGCGCACCTATACACGTACACACACCCTTGGATCCACTCTACGCGACTATACTATCAAGTGTAAATCAGGTGTAAATAAATAACTATGGCTCATGGAAATTAATTGTCCATTCTCCCCACACGCGCTTCGCACGTGTTGCCCCATGCGCGCGAAGCGCGCACCCACACACGCGCGTGGGTTGAATGTCCAAACGCGCTACACGCGTTGCCCCCATGCGCGCTTCGCGCCCATCCACACACCCGCCCTTGGATCCACTCCACGCGACTCCACCGCCAAGTGTAAATCAGGTGTAAATAAATAACTATGGTCACGAGATACATCCCGTATTTCGTAAAAGAAAATAAGGTTATTTTGATCATTTACTACCAAGTATATCATAATAATCTTTTGATGACATAGAAATTGGTCCTGAAAGACCCAAATAAATAACTATGGCTCGTTGAAATTAATTGTCCATTCTTCCCACATGCGCTTCGCGCGCCTGGGTTGAATGTTCAAACACGCGACACATTCGGTATTTCGTAAAAGAACATAAAATTATTTTGGTCATTTACTACGCTCACTGGTCACATCGAGTATTGCATAAAAGAAAATAATTTCAAACTTGTCTATACAAAAAACACCGGGATTTCTTGGAAATTGCTGCCCTTGAATGAATCTCCTAGAAATATCTAGGAAGTGTGTAGAATAGTGTGAAAGGGCATAGAACCTCTTTAGTACTTGTTAGATTAGTATACAAGCCATTCATTGTACCCATCACGCATATAAACAGGGGACCTCATTCAGGCAGCCAACCCCCTTCCCCTTTCTTTTGTCTTTCGTATTTACTTTGACTAACCCATCTATGCCTTTAACCTAACCTTTTGAGTACCCAGATCTTTCTCTCTCGGAAGTAGCAAGATCTATCCCTTTTTATATAGATGATTTTTATCTCTGTCTTGATATGACTAGAAGTACAAACAGCTAGAGGTTTCTGAGCGGATTACAACAAACCGCCTCACTGATTTGATGATTTTTCGGCTCCACCGCCTGACCGACTTACCGAAATGATGATTATGGTATTTGAGATTGGATATATGCTTTCTCTTACAGCTCGGTTGAAATTACAGATCTGCAGAAAAGAGTTTAGGTTCTTGAATCTGGAAGAATATCCTCTGCTTTTCTTATATTTCCTTCTTATTTCCTCTCGATTTTACTTTGGAATTTGTCTGACTTCTCCATGGATGGCGAATGGAATAACGTAATGGATGGCTTGGCACAACAAATGGAAGATAATCTGAACTTTATGCCAGATGATGAAGATGGTAACTTTGTGGATTTTGACTTTGATGAGCTGCTCCAAGCCCGTCAAAACTGGAGCAATAGTTTAATGGCTCGACTGTATTCAGAATCCCCAAAATCGGCGCTACAAATTCGCAACGCGGTCCGATTTATTTGGGGAACTCACTCACGAGTTACTGTTCTCCCGGTGGATAATGGTAACTTTCTGATCCGATTTCATGATCCTTCGGATATGCGATGGGTTCTTAATAGAAGCCCTTGGTCAATTTTTGGTGATCTTCTGATTCTTCAACAATGGAATCCGGCTCATGATTTAGCAGGTACTGTTCTTTCTTCTGAAAACTTTTGGGTGGAAATGATAAATCTACAGCCTGAACATCTTAACAGAGTTATTCCTTCCCGAATAGCTTCAGTACTTGGTCCAGTCTCATGTATCAAACCTTATTCTGGTATTCCCTTCAATAACTCGCCGGTTATGGCGCGAGTTTCAGTTAATATTGAGGAATCCCTCATCCAGGATACCTGGGCTCGCAAACTTAACGGAGGGTGGGCTAAGATTTATTTCAACTATCTAGCCCTTCCTCACAACTTCTGTACTCTATGTTGTATGATTGGTCATGTTCAAGAAAGATGCCCTAACATATTTGTCAACGATCTCAATCCGGAACACGATCCAGTCAACAGATACAATTTCTCTGGATTGACTCCGGATGAATCTGAAGACAATTCTCAATCTTCTGCTTCAGTTGTTCAAGGTGGTATCCTACCGGAATCACCCATTATCGATAGTTATGGTGGCACGGTGACCGGACAAACTATGGTTCTATTTGATAGTGATGATATTTATGGGCCATCAATTTTAGGTAAAAGACCCAGACCCAGTTCTTTTCATTCTACTCCATCTCTAGACTCAATCCACATGGTCTGTAACTTGGTGGGCTCAAATCCTTTTGAGCCTTATCCAATTGAAGTTGGTCCTAGGGATGGAGAAGAAGAATTCTTAGCTGGGCCTAGAAACACTGGAATTGAGTTTGTTGGACCCCCCCTGCTGGATACATTTGTTAACCCAAATCCAACATCAGATACTGAATGTTCTAATTTTTTACCTCATCAAGTCACTGATAAGCCTGTACTCGAACCTTCTAACCTAATCGTGGCTCATGATGATGATCATGTTTCATCTGCACCTTTTATGACGATCAACCCAACTGGAGTTCTACATGATGGTATCTTGCTTTCTCTTATGCCTCCTGCAAATGAAGACCTAAATATTTCTATCTCCTACCCTGAATCACTAGACATCTCTACACATCCTCTGGATCTCGAAGTCTTCCATCCTACTGAGACTCATCTGCTGGTGGAATCTTGCACCCAGGTAAGTTATTTTATCCTTTTATCTCTTTAATTGGTTTAAAATTCTCAAGTTCTGCGTGGTTTGTGATCTGAGTTCTTACTTCCTTTGTGATTGCTTTGGTTGCATGCTAGTTACTTTTCATCTTTAAAAAAAAAAAAAAATGCGTATTCTCTCATAGAATTGTCAAGGGTGTGTGTCTAAGTTTACTGCTTCCCATATGAAAAAGATTTGCTTGGATGAATCTCCCGATATTATGTTTATTTCTGAATCCAAAGCCTCGGAGTCTTACTTATCGTCCCTTTTTCAATCCTGTAATTTCTATAATTATTGGATAATCCCAGCCTTGGGTAAGGCTGGTGGTCTTGGCTTGGCATGGCAAGATCACATTTCAGTTGATATTCTTCACTCTAACCGTCATATGATAAATGCAATGGTCATTAATACTAATGATCAAATCCAGTTGGAATTTCTATTGACATGCTTTTATGGGGATCCATGTAAATCCAACCGTCTACATGACTGGAAATTTGTTGAGGATATGGCTGCTCATATACATCAACCTTGGTTACTAATAGGAGATCTTAACTCTATTTTTGAGTCATCTGAGAAACAAGGTGGTAAGGTTTTTAATTTTTGTGATACAAGAGACATCAAAAATATTATTGATCAAGCTGGGCTTATTGACCTAGGATTCATTGGACCTACCTTCACTTGGACTAATAAACAACAAGGTCTTGCTAAGGTTCTAGAAAGACTTGATAGGGGCTTGGCTAATAGTGATTGGATGGTACACTATCCTCTAGCTACTATTAACCACCTCCCTCGTATAGGATCAGACCATTGCCCTTTACTTCTTTCTACTGATGTCAAACTTCTCTCTAGTCCTAAGCCTTTTAAGTTTTTTAATTTTTGGCTCAAAGAAGATAGTTGTCTTAAAGTCATTAATGATTCTCGGCAACTTGAGGGACAAGGGTCCCCAGCTTTCAAACTCGTTAATAACTTAAGGAACATCAAATATAATATTAAAACTTGGAATCGAGATGTTTTTGGTAATATTCAAAATAATATATCAATTCTGAATAAATCTATATCTGATCTTCATTCTCAAAACAATTCTGGTCATTTGGATTCTATAATTAGTGATA
The DNA here is from genome assembly GCA_002174775.1 of Macleaya cordata. Lineage (NCBI taxonomy): Eukaryota > Viridiplantae > Streptophyta > Magnoliopsida > Ranunculales > Papaveraceae > Macleaya > Macleaya cordata. The sequence goes on from MVGT01001095.1 coordinate 572,153, forward strand.
AAATTGTTAATCTTGAAATTCTGTATTCTCAATTTGAATCTTTCTGGAGTCAAAAATCTAGAGAATTACAAGTGGCTTGTGGGGACAAGAATACTCCATATTTCCATGCTTCTGTCGTTTATAGGAGAAGAAAAAATAGGATTGATAAGTTAAAAGATAATAGTGGCAATTGGATTTCTACTCCTCTAGAAATCTCAACTTGCCTTACTAATCATTTCTCCCAGATGAGTACTTCATCGGGTATTGGAGATCTCCATGACATTCTAGAGCTCATTCCTATCTCAATATCATCTCTTGATAATGAGAAGCTTATGAGAATTCCTTCCATTGAGGAAATTAAACTAGTGGTTCATGATATGCATCCTTCGAAATCCCCAGGCCCAGATGGATTTCCAGCGATGTTCTTTCAACATCAATGGCAGGTTATGGAGCCTATGATTGTAAATATGATTATTACTTTCTTTCATACTAAGCACATTTTGAAAGAGCTCAATCACTCTTTCCTAACTCTTATTCCCAAGAATAACTGTCCTCAATCTGCTTAAGATTTTCGTCCCATCAGTCTTTGTAATACAGCTTACAAAATTATATCAAAAATTTTAGCTAATAGGATGAGGCCTTTTCTTGATAAAATTATATCTCCTTATCAAGCAGCCTTTGTTCCTAATAGGCACATCACTGATAATATAGTTATGGCCCATGAAATCATTCCAACGATGAGGAAAAAAAAAGGGTAAAACTGGTTTAATGGGTATTAAAATTGACATGGCTAAAGCTTTTGATAGAGTCGAATGGGATTTTCTCATTCAAATTATGCTTAAGATGGGATTTTCTAGGGATTGGTGTGACCTTATATACCAATGTATTTCTACAACCTCCCTCTCTGTTATGGTTAATGGCACTCCTGGTCCTCAATTCTATCCATCTAGGGGCATTCGCCAAGGAGACCCTCTATCCCCTTCTCTCTTCCTCATCTGCATGGAAGCCTTATCAAGGTTACTTTGCAATGAAGAAGAAAAGAAAAATATATATGGTATTAAAGTTTCTCGTCATAGTCCTTCTATATCCCACTTGCTTTTTGCTGATGACTGCCTTATTTTTGCTAGAGCTAATCTAGTTGAAGCCCGGAATTTAGTAGACCTCCTCAATAGATTTTGTAATGCCTCGGGGCAACTGATAAATTTTCAGAAATCTGGTATTTTTTTTAGTCCTAATCTCCCTAATAAGTTTTGTAGAATGATTATTAAAATTTTAAAAGTTAAAAAGATAACCCTTAATGATAAATATCTTGGAGTTCCTCTTTTTATCAATAAATCAAAATTTAAATGTTTCGAATCCTTAATTACCAATCTTACTAACAGACTCTCATCTTGGAAAGGCAAGCTGCTCTCCCAAGCTGGTAGAACTATCCTTACTAAATCAGTCCTTGGGGCTATGGCAATTTACCAGATGGGGTGCTTTGCCCTTCCAAAGAAAATCTGTGATAATATAACTTCTATTCAAAGAGATTTCTGGTGGGGGAAAAAAGAAGGGAAAAAAGGGCTTTATCTTAAAGCATGGTCCTCTCTTTGCAAACCGACTAGTGTTGGCGGGTTGGGTTTTAGAGATACCCACCTTGATAATATGGCTCAGCTTACCCGTATTGGTTGGAGACTTATGAAACAACCTACAACCCTTTGGGTCAAAATCTTAAAAGCAAAATACTTTCCTAATACAAACCCTCTTGATCCTCATATTAAAAAGATTGGTTCTTGGATTTGGGGTTGTATTAGGAAAGGTTTGGATAATGTTAAGAAGTACCATATTTGGGAAGTTGGAAATGGTTCTATGATTAATGTTTGGAATTCAAACTGGATTCCAAATATTGATCCTTCTGCTTTTACTACCATTGTTCAATCTTCTCAAATTTTGACAGTTAACCAACTTATTAATGAAGACCAATGTTCTTGGAATTCCCATATGATTAATACAAATTTTCCTGCTAATATATCTTCTAAAATTATGACTATTCGTTTATCTCTTACTCGAATTGATCGCATTCACTGGAATCTTACTAATTCAGGCTTATTTACTTGTAAAAGTTTATTTGAGAAGCTTACTCACCCTACTATTTCTGTTGTCCCTAATGCAAATGGTTCTAATATTCCTATTTGGAACCAAATTTGGAAGCTTAAAACCTCCCCAAGAGTTAAATTGTTTGTTTATAAATGTTATAATAATATGCTGCCTACAAATAGCAAAATAGGTTCTATTATTCATATTGATCAACTGAATTGCCCTCTTTGCAATTATCCTTTAGAAACTATGGAACATCTGTTTATGTCTTGCCCTTTTATTCGTTGTGCCTGGTTTTCTACTCCTTATTGCCCTTTCATTTATCTAAACAAAATTTCAATCCAATTGTGGATTGAATGTTGGTTCAATCCCCCAGATGGATGGGATTCATGTTTAGGTAATTGGGGGGTATTATGTGCTACTCTTTCTTGGATGGTTTGGAAAGCTAGGTGTAAAAAGCTTTTTGATCATGTTGATTCTTCTCCTATTCAAATAGTCTTTGATACTTTCAACTATATTCGATTGTATTCCTCTGATAATACAAATCTTCATAGTAACCCTCTCCCAAGTATAAATACTATATGGTGTCCTCCTCCCATTGATCATGTTAAAATTAATTTTGATGCCTCTTATATTATCAATCAACAATCTGGTATTGGCTTGGTTCTCCGTGACCATATGGGTGTATGCAGGGGGTGAAGATGATTCCGACAACATCCTCCTCGGCTGAGGAAACCGAAGGTATTGCTGCTCTTGAAGCAGTAAAATGGGCGATCTCTCTTCAGATTTCGCATGTTCTTTTTGAGGGTGATGCTAAGAATATCATCAACTATATAACTTCCTCTTCTTCAAGCACTGTAGGATGGCGTACTAAAGCCCATCTCGAGGATGTTCGAACCTTATTACCTTTATTTATTTCTGTCATGTTTATGTATGTTAAGAGGGCAAACAACTCAGTTGCGGATGTCCTAGCCACTCAGGCTAGGACCTCAACATCTGAAGTTTCTTCGTCTGTTCCTCCTTCCTTTATTTATGATGTACTGACCAAAGACTCTGTTTCTATCAGGGCTATGTCTCCTGTTTCTATATAAAATTTCCTTTTCCTATCAAAAAAAAAAAGAGTTTCTCAATTTCGCTTATGAATGCTCTCGTGTACTTGTTAAACAACTAAAAAATGATGCTTGTGTTCAAGTTCTCCTACTCTCAATTTGTAATTTTCAAATATTCCATTAATTAAGTTTTTCATTCATTTCACGATATTGATCAAAGCAATAACCTTAAATAGCTGGTATTAAAATTTTCATTTTTGCAACATCTTTATTGTCGTACAAGTTCTCTACATGAAGATACAGAAGCTCTGAGAAATTGGAGAAAATTAAAGAAATATAATAATGTGAGTAAATATATATAGGGTCAGGTTATATTGCTGGTTGCTCTACTTTCACACTCTCTCTCCTCTCTTCTTTCTCTCTCAAGAAAGTTCATAACACAAAAAAGGCACTGACTTTTACCAATGTACCACCATTACAAAAATATAAATTAAGAATTACTTTGCAAAAATAGTGGAGATAGAGATTTTACTTATTCAGATCAATGTTGAAGATTGGAGGCTCGTTGAGATTCAATAATGGGTTTGCCATGATGACACGAGGTATGTAATTTTGACAGAGAGATGAGTGAAAATTGCATAGAGAGAGAAAGAGAAAGAAATGTGTAGGAGATAGAGAAAGAGAGAGTGGAAAGAATGACAGTTTGTTCTTGAATGTCTCTGATCCTTTGTACGTTCTTGGAGGATATGTTCTTAGAGTAGATGTTCTTGGAGGAGGAGGACTAGTGGAGAGTTCGTTATATGTTTATACAACAGAGAGGCGGGAAGATCCCGCTCTGTCATGATGGTTTGCATGCTAATAATACGGTAGCAAGTTCGAAACTATTAGTTCGTGTTTAATAACGAACTGCTAATGCTGAAGAATCAGTGATATTGAGACACCCATTTTTTATATGGGCAGCCAACTTAGTGAAGTGGCTATCCACAAAGAAAAAATAAAATTCAAATAAAAACACCCAAATCAAAGCTCTCTCTCCTTCTTTATTACAAAAAAAAAGTTAGGGGGTATTTGATTGCAAAAAAATGTGTTTTGTGAAAATAGGTTCATTTTCATCAGCTCCGCAAAAGTGTATTCTTTGGGGGCCAAGGAAACCTATATTTCATTAAATTATTTTAAAAATTAACTATTTTAACACTTTTAAGTGAGTGGGCCTATAGTTTTATAGAATTCAAATTGTAAACAAACAATGAAATTTGTGTTGTTTCTGCAAAATTAATTAGCCTATTTCCATGGAAATTTAAGTCCAATCAAACACAATCTAAGTGAAAATATAAAATACAGTTCGCAGCCCTCGGTATTCTGATATTGAAAGTGGAGTTTGTGGACATCTAACTCAGTACCACCGCATTTTTTAAATTTCCTCTTCATTTTTAAAATTTTAAATTCCCTTTTATTTTTATTTTTTTTCTTAACAATAGGAGAGATAATATGAGGAATGCGGTTACGCGTTGGAGCTCTCTTTATCTCCTGTTGCCCCTATTTTAGGCGGTTGCCCATAACAAAAATTGGGTTTTAGAAGGTGGTCCGAGCTCAAAGTGTGCCCCTATCCAAAAAAATGTTGTGCCTATAATACAAATTTGCTGAAAGAGAACGACTCTTTTTGGTCATTTCCTGAAGCCTTTATAATGGTCAGAACTCACAATGGCTACCACTACTATGAACTGGATAAAGATGCATTATTATGATGTACTCATGTAGTGTCACTGCATCAAATAATGGTTAGTGAAACTATATGGAAAGGACTATCATTGCGGCAGCGTCGATAGAGTGAGCCGTTGTAGATACCACTTTTAGAATTTGACAGAATGTTATAATTCCATATCAGCGATGTATGAGACTGGTAGTAGGTATATGAACTCTACCCTTATCCTGTAAGTCGGTTTTCAAGGGCAAGTGTTACCCTCGAGTTCATAATCATCATAGCAATTTAGAGAACAATTTTAGCAAAGAAAGCTGAAATAAAAGAGGATATTCCTCAAATGTGAGAGTTGAAGAAAGCTTGATTAATCAGAGAAAACAATGATACAATGTACAATGATTACAGATTGATGAAAAATGGATTCAAATAGAAGACAAAGTGAATTTTGCTTATTTGCCTTCAGTCTGATTTGGATTTGCTTACATCCTGTTCCTTCTTCTGCGGCGGAGCAAGCAACTTGAAAGTCCATACACCCAGCAGTGTTGCCTCAATTGGGGCAAGCCAGTAAACAAATAAATGCTCCTTTGTTATATGTTTCCCTTGAGCATAAGCCCATCCCATGGCCTGCAAAAGTGAAAATGTTAACCTCGTCTTAATCTTCTAATCGAAGGGCTTGCAAGCTTAAACCCTTGTTAGAAATACGGCAAACATATGATAAGCAAAAGATTAGAGAATTATTTAGATTGATGTAAAAAATAAATGAATAAAAGTGTCGTATGCTTGATTAAGTACTTACCGAAGCAGGATTCATGCATCCACCGGTTAGATCAGATCCTAGTATATGAAGAGCTAGCTTGGAGACGCTCGTAATCCATGTTTTCATGAAAAAACTGCTGGGGCTGCTCCTTGCAAGCCCACATGATAAGGAAACAATTGTGAAGGTAAGGAGTCCTTCTGTCAATGCACCACGATGGATGTCGACGTTCAGTCGGGGTCCATGGCCTATTTCTGGCAAGGTCTCAATGATGAGCTTAACTGCAACTATAGACCCAGCTACCTGAAACAAATCTAATTATGGTAAAGAATGAAACAAAAAACAATTGAAGTACAAATTGAGATTCGGGTGCACATAATGTCATTAGAAGAAGAATTAGAAATATTTATTGACAATTTGAATCATCCTTCCAGAAATCACAGTAATGGTCGATCTATTCAGATGTCCCAAAATACTTATTTATTTCCCAATCGAGATTTTCATTTGTTGTGGCACAGCATGAAATCTCATGCTTTGTCACTCACCCAGTGTGCATGTGGTGCAAATTCAGTAGAAATCGGAACATTTTGTTGGATTTGGCATAATTGAGAAACATCTACCTAATTATCATTCCTAAACCTCTAATAGATGGATCTTTGCCTTCTTTTTTCCCCGAGCAAGTTCATTTAACTGAACAGTCAGTCAGGATCATCTTTCAATTTGATTTGAAGCATTATTTTCTTGACATAATCACATAGAAAGCGTTTGATTCATAGTCTTTGGCACCAATCACTTCGTTTTACAAATAATACATAAGTAGAGAAGGTATATGAATCATATGATCCAATACTAAACATCTAAAATATGGTTGAGATGTTTCCTAGAAGCTCCCTGATTTTTTGCTCAAAAATTAGGAAAGAAACAAGGAAGCATGTAGTTTCAAGTACTAAGCAACAAATGCAACTAAAATATTAACCAAGACAGATCATTTGAAATGACAGGTAAAATCCAATTCAACCATCTTGAGATCCAACCCACTTGAGTGGTGAACCAAGAAAGCAAAAGTTCAATCAAGAGAGCCACATCCAGTTTAACCAAATACTGACTTAATTTAAATAATATGCATGAGATCAAACCAAAAACAAGATTCGAACAACAAAACCAAAATCAAACAACAGAGCAATCCAGACTCCACATCTCAAATCAAACAATATGGAACTGAAACAAAATCCATCTCACATTTAATCAACTACACCTACATCAACCTAAAAAAGAAAACCCATTTCACACGCCAACCACACAAAACTGTCCTCCTATCTCAAGCAACCAAATGCAACTCATTAATCAAAATCAAGAGAACTCAAATCAAATGTCAACCAACTCATCCTAGACAAACAATAACCAACAAAAACAAGCCCATTCTCCACAACTAAATCAATGAACCCTATATCCTCTATTTATTACATGCCACTATGAAAGAGGCAAAGGAAATGTCTAGGATGTAAACTTTCAAATTTGAGGACCGTATCAGAAAGGTGGACAAATGATACGATCCTAGATTTTTTATTTTATTATTCATTTTTTATTTTAGTTATTTGAAATTAGCCTTCTTCTTCTAATCTTCTTTTTTTAATTTTTTTTAGATACAATCTTCGGGATTGTATCAACAAACTACTCTTATTCATTCCGTCCATGACATCCTATTCCTATCTGATGGCTTGCTGTGAATTAGTAAAATACTAAAATATAAGGTCTTTAAAGGCATCAACGTTGAAGGGATTCTATTGGGGAGATCAAAAAGGAAAAAATGTAATTCTAGTTCAGCTGGGCATTGCAATGAAATATCTGCTTAAGAGTTTAAGTGGTTTGAACAAAAGATAGATGCCTAAAGTGAGCAGGGCCTACCTTGTCAGAATGGAATTGCGTCTCGTTGAAAACCCAAATGACCTTTAGGTATGTGATTTAAAAGCAAATTACTTCCTTAATACCCACTCATTAAACTATACATCTGGAAAGACTTGAGGATCCCATCTGTTCCATATTGGGATTCAATTAGGTGCTCTAACACGAACCACAGCATTGCAGAAGTGACGTATCACATCCAACTGGAAAACAGAAATTGGAGATGGGACCTTAAAAATGATTTCATACACAAATATTTCGTCAAGATGTGGTGAGCATTCCTCTGACATCTATTGGGACACCTGACTAAATCAAACGGGATAAAATGAATCTACCTCGCTCGTTATGTTAAAAAATAATAATAATAATGTACTAAGTATCATTATTTTGTACTGTGCATCGGTGACACGACAAACCGAATACTTTTTTATCGGTGACTAGGAAAAGAATACGTACAACAATGCGTAACCATAAATGACGTATTCATCGTATAAATAGAAACACTACTTAGAAGTGAAAATACAACTAAATGCATCTCAATCAATAGAACACAAATCAAATAAAGACCAATCACCAGACTGAATTCAATCTCAAAGAAACAAACACAAATGGAAACAAAAAATAAAACATAAAAACTTGTGTACCATGATGATTCCCATATGAGCAACTGTTAACCAATCTGAAGTTTCAGATATATGAAATTTTCAGGAATAAACTTTCCAATAAAGAGATAAAATCATAAAATGGACGTTGTAGGAGTTGGGTAATATTTGGGTACAGGATTAGCTTAGTGTTAGCTAGGCTAAATCCAATAAGAGCTGATATTTCATTTGATTACCACAACATCCATTTTTACTTCCTATAAATATAACCACCCAAAATCATCAAAAAAACAAAAAACAAAAAATAAAATAAAATTGAGAGATGAAACTATAAAATCTGATGTGAAAAATAAGAACAGATAATCACCTGAGCAGGAATTCTTACACAAACTGTGAACAAAAACCCAGTGAAGTTCCCAGAAATTGCACCAGACAGAACAGTAAGAGGATTATAAGACCCACCTCTGCTAATCTTCCCCAACCAAGCAAAAAAGAACATACTCAATACTGATAAAGAACCCTTGATTATTTCACCACTGGGTTGAAACCCTAACCCCAGAATCTTAATAACAAACAACTTAATGAGGGTTCCTGACCATACCCACATGAATGATATGATAAAATCCGATAAAATCAAACGAATTCCAGCCATTAATGCTTGACTTTCTCTTTTCTCTCTCTATCTATTTCTCTGAACCTAGTAATTTTTCTACCTGGTTTTATAATTTAGCAGAGAAGATGAATCAATGGAGGAATTTGGATGTTCATCAAAGATTAGATACCTAACTATGAACGACCTCTGTTTGACGTTAAGCTAGTTTAAGGGAATCTCTTGGTCGGGAATCCTGATAATGAAGGGGTAATTTCGTAAATTTCAACATTTATAATATAAGCTGTACCATTACTTACATATGTAATTTATCTATGACCGTTGGATTTTATTGCGCATATCTCTATAAAGAGATGTGTTCCAAGTTTAATCATTAATCTAAAGCACGTGGTTGACTCGTGAAATTATTCGTACCTAACATATAATCGTGTTCCGAGGGTTTTTGGGCTCTGACGCTTGTCTCGCGTGTCCGTTGCATTAAATATAGCTTAAAGACAAATAATGTGGGGACCGTTTGAAGTGTAATAAAGAGGTAGCTTTTTGTACTTATAAATGGTGACGAGTATAAGTCAGTTGCTAGCTAAAAAAGTCCATAGATTAGCTTTTCAGATAAAAAAATCTGAGTCTCCACTTCAATTTAAATTTCCACAAATGAAGTTTACTACTCATTTATTTCTTCTCTCTCGTATTAGTATTACTGTGTCGTGCCGATTAACTTAGTTGGTAAAGTTTGTTGTTATTTACAGGACAAAGTTTATAGAGCGTTCAAATATCTGGCTTGTATCGAATAAAATCTAAAAATGTTATAAATTTGTGCATGATGAATATTTTATATCTTCGATGATTGATCATTTGGTATCGAATAAAATATTTTCTATGCCTGTTAATTAAAAAATCAAATAGTCATTCATTTTAAATAGAGTTTCATTAATACAATATTGTTATTTTTTCAACTGACGAATTTTTATGCCTCTCCGCACTTGGATAGGCATTGTAGACTATTTAGCTTCCTCATTTTTTTGGGGGGTAATACGCATTGTGGACTATTTTATTAATACGATCGAATGGAGTCTCTCGAGATAGATAAGTTAATATTTTTTGTCCATTCATCCGTCCTCGAAAGTCATCTTTGCACCTTCAGACCTATCAAACATCTCTCTATATTTCTCTCTAGATTGAAAATAATTCTCTTGCCATTTATTTCTCCTCTATATCCTATCTCTTTTTTTGTTTCGCAAGCGAATATGAGGAATTTGAGGGCTATTATGGCAGTGGTGTTTGTAATTACTATTCATTTCACTACAGTTTTTAATCTCATTCTGGTCATCTCTTTTTTCTCTTATGTTTCTTTACGATGTCTCTCACGACAACAAATCCACCCCAAACTCGTCTTCCTCCAACAACAAATTCCAATTGGTATAAGTATTTTGATTAATCTGTCGTATTTTTTATTTTGTTGAATATTATGTAGATGATTGAATATGAAACAATTCTCTTAATTGTGTCTACTATGGCAAAATTTGAGGTACAAGGTTTTGGATCTGGATTTTTAGTGTTTGAATTAATCTTCACCGACTACTGTATGAAAGAATTGTCGGTTGTTCCTATCGCGCTGCGATATATACTAGTACTAGGTTTAACCCGTGCACTCGATACGTCAGTTGTCGTTCTGTTAAAGGAGATGACTCGGATTTATCTTTGAAGTTGTAGATCATTCTATTTTATAATAGAGAAGAGTCATAAGACTAGTGTCAAAAAATACGTTGGTGGCCCTAATGCATTTAACTGGTGTCAAAAACACGATTCTATAGGGCGGCTCATCTAGAGTCTAGACTCGTACAATAGGAACCTAGCGTAGGAATTACGTGGGTACATCCTCGTATATGAACCAAATGGAAATGTCTAGGGCTGCTTCAGTCCGTCACTTTTCATCTTCTTCTTTCCCGCCCAAATTGTTATCTCCAGATACTTCAGACTCCATATCACACTGAACAGAGGTTAAGCGGTGGGGGGAAACGAAGCGACGTTAATTTTCTTTACGATTCTAGGGTTAGGGTTTTTGTTTCTCATTTCTCAGGAGCTCTACGGATTCCTGTCAACTCACTCTAATGGCGATTACGAAAGAAGAAAAAAATGTTACAATTGAGTTGGACGAAGAAGAGGAAGGTAACAACATAGACTCCGATGATTTTGTATTTGAGAAGATTGGTAAGTCTGTTCCTCTAAAGCCAAATGACTCCAATTTCGATCCTGAAAGCCCACCTGCTCAGTCACTTGCAGTCTCCGAACGATTTAAAGTCATTTTTGTTGCCCATTCCGAAGGTTTGTTTCTAGGGTTTTATTTATTCATGATTCACATTATGCCACAAATTTGGTTTAATTTAAACTTTTTGATTGTTTTTCAGGGTTTTATGTTGCGAGGACCAAGGATGTTATTGATTCAGCAAAGGAGATTAAAGACAAAGGAAGCGGTTTGTGTATTGAAGAGTTCTGTATTGTTGATGTTGGAATTGGTAAGGTTCACATTCTGGCATTATCAAAGGATTCTTCATTTCTCGCCGCTTCTGTTGGTGGAGAAATTCATTTCTTCTCTGTTGAATCCCTTTTGAATAAGGTAATTCCGTTCCGTTTACCGCGTTTCCTGATTACTTTTTACATTCTTAGGTTTGTGATTATTAAACTTTTATAATTTTCGATCTCTTGTTTGGTCTTTTGGTAGGTGCAACAACCTTCTTTCTCATACTCACTTGATGATTCAAGTGATGTTAAGGATTTTCGCTGGAGAAAAAAATTGGTGAACTCATATGTTGTTCTTTCAAGGGGTGGCATGTTATACCACGGGGACATTGATGGCTCCCTCAAAGAAGTAATGGAGAATGTTGATGCCGGTTTGCTTTTGGCCCTTAACAAATATTTCTTATTTAAGATGTCTAAGTTCGATATTAGTTAATGTATCATACACACATTTGCTTAATATGCCGATAAATATGTTATGATTTTGTTGCAGGACATTGATGTTTGTAGTTCTTTTGATTTATGAGTTAAGAACATTAATGTATTCCCCCTCTCTCTAGCAAGAACTAATGATCATCTGTCGATAATTTTGTGAACATTTTATCTCAAACTTCTTATTTGCCTTTTATGTTGATGGATTCCCTAAGGTCATTTAAAGTAGACCAAGAGTGTAATGTTGTTACCTGATCCTCATCACAAGTGCCTGAAGATAGCTTTCTATATGCTTGGAAGCAAGTGCCTGATGATATGTCCTTTCATATAATCCAGTGAAACAAAAGGAAGCTATCTTTGAGGATGCAAGTATGTAACCTTGTGGTTCAGAAAAAACCAAAGACAGACCTAGACATTGGCACTCATTTTCCAAACCTCTGGCTAAAGTGTAACATAGGATGATAACATACAGTCTTAAGCCCTTAATTTTATATTAAGAAATTAAAGTCTAGAATCTAGATGTCCGATGGAGCGTTTTAGAATTTTATAGAAGGATTATTTTTTCCTTTATGTATTTATTTATTTTCGATCAATGTGTTGTAGTAGAATGTAGAAGCTTCTGTAATCTTTCTGACGGTAGAGAAATGTAAGAGGAACATGGGTTCAATATATGTAGAAATCCATGAAAAAACTTAAGAAGCTACATTGTGAGACTTGGTTTGGCCCCTTCAAGTTTGTAGAGATCCATATATCAACTATATTTAGCAAAACAAGGACCAACCTAAAAACGAGGAGGGCCCTCACATGATGAACATCCTCAAAAGTGAAACTTCATCATATATACGTGCTTATTACAACCTAGGACACTCCCTTCATCCCAAACATGCTTCTTGAAGAATATCGTGTGTGTAGTAGGCTTAATGGCATATATCAAGAGTTTGATTCAATGTTGTGTAAGCTTGGTGCCTTCGGAGTTTGATCTATGAGGCAGGGCTTGTGCTAATATGCATTTATGCTTTGTCACGAATCACGATGATATCTATAATCTATCTTTTAATGTGTAATGAGACCATTTTCAATTTAATGGTTTCTTTCTCTATAGTTTGTTTAGTTAGCATCATTTGTGCTTAGTTGCTAAAGTATACAGAATCTTTCTTTGAGTTATTTGGTTTATGCTTCAAAACTTAAATACTTTGACACATCTTTTATTTCTCTGTATAAAATAAATTTTCCTCTCATAAAATTAGATAATTTTTATTGATCATTTTAAGTTTTTCTTTTTGTAGTTGACTGGAGTGCAAATGGCAATCTTATTGCTGTTGCAAGAAAGAATACTTTAAGCATACTCTCATCCAAATTCAGAGAGCGGTTTCATATGTCGCTATTGTTCAAGACATTGATTAGTGGCAATGATCCAAAATGCAACGTTATAGGTAATTTGCTTGTTGCATGTTCCATTACTCTGGTGTCTCTGCTCTACTTCTTGGATGGATAACTCACTTTTCTGGTTCCTTCTATCATTCTTTACAAATCTTGATCAGAATAAATTACCTTACCTGAGTGTAGCTGAGTGTATCTTTTCTATTTGAGGCATTTTCTATTGAACTCTTTGGAGGAGCTCATGATAAGGTCTTTTCACATATACCTGATCCAGGTCTGGGTTTGAAGTGACTTTTTAAGTTCAAATACATGAGCTCTGTTGATATGTGCAATGCTTGTATTTAAGAAGTAAAGGTGGGTGAAACCTGTGACTATGGATGATGGGAACAACTTTAGGAAGAAGTAGCATTCTCGAATATCCTAATCTGTAGTTCTTAGTCCATAATGTAAAAGAAAAAAAGAAGCAGCCTGGTTGCAAAAATTATGCTTGTAGCACCTCTCATTGGTTTCCTTGAACCACTGATTTAAAGTGTGTATGGATGGTTGCTAAATTAGCTCTTTTAATTTTAACATTGTATATTAGGCACATGCAGTATGTTAGTTATCGATTTACCTTATGAACATGTTAATCCATCTCTACTTAGTACTACTTCATGTACCCTTTTCATCTTAGTTATATACTTATATGTATGGCTGGAAATTTTGAAAGTCTTGGTCTAGGTAGGTCTTGGTCAAGACGTTTCAGTTTTTCAACCGATGGGTACCTAGTGTCAGAACAAGATATTGAATCTTGATTATATGTGTGCGATGATTTTCTAGGGTGCATAGTTCTACTTACAATATAAGAATAATCGTGTTTTCCTCGGAAGTCTCACTTTGTCGTTCATTTTTGCTTTTAAAGAAATTTGATGTGGTCATTAGACTCATTACTATAGCCTTCCTTGTTAAAGTATCAGTGAATTTGGCCTGTGTATGCTTTTCCTCAAACTATTTGTTTAATTATGCTTTCTCCTGGATCGAAAGATATCCCCATCTTCTTAATGGCTTGCATGAGTTTCAGAAACTAACTAGTTTCTGAAAATTGCATCAGTGGATTCTATACAGTGGGTTCGTCGTGACTGTATCATTCTTGGATGCTTTCAATTAACTGAAGATGGTGAGGAAGATGGTTATCTAGTCCAAGTAGTCACCACCAGAGATGGGAAGATTACTGAGGTTAGTTAATTTGCTTCAGTTTGTTATCATTTGATTCATTTGATTTGTACTGAATTGCAATTAGAAAAGCAAATAAGTGTTTGTGTGTATTTAGTTATCTCCTCTGATTGGGAAGGTCTAATCAACAAAAACAAATTAAAACATGTCATGGTGTATCTAAGTTTTTGACAGTAATAGAATGAACTTAAAGCTGGCTGAAGGAGTTTATGTTGTTTTGTTTGCGTGTATAACGTGTAAGTTTTTAAAGGTATTGTATCGGTATCTCCAGTACAGGTTGTAGGTCCATTTACTCAAGTTAAAGAATAAATTTCATTATGATGATGAATGGAGGCCGAGATCGTAGAAGCTATAGGATTTCTTGTTCTACGCTGGCGTATTTGAGGGTCTTATAGAGGATTAGTGAACGGTCCTGAATTCTTGTCTTGTGACTTTATTAACAAATAGTGATGGGTTATTTGCCTCCTTCAACCCTAGTGGTGAGAGAACCATTGCCGTCCATTCACAGAACATGCAAGCTCTTGGCTTAGAGGCCTTCCTTTTGCCACTATGGGTTCATTGAGGGGTCAATGCGTCTTTATGTTGTTAGTGTTTAGTAACTTAGGTTTGGGCCCCACAGATTTGTCCACAAAACCTTTTATGTAAATACTATAACGAATCTGCCAACTCTTTATATATTTATAACTCTTTGTAGACCAGGTATTATGAGGGGAGGGTGGTATGTTTTCAAAACTAATTCAACATATAAAATTTTGACCACCCTGTTTGGTTCTTTTCAATTCAAAACTATATGAGTAAATTGCTAGGTTTACTTTTTCTTTTGCTTATTTCAACCCAACATAATGTGGACCTGATGAAGTCAAATGTGCTCCACTTTTGTTTTTGGTTATTTTAAGTTTAATCCCCCAAAATTTTAACTCTTCTTTTAGATATGTGGATATACATATTGGTTATTTCATATAAACTCCCCAAAACTCCAATCCTTATTTTCGCGCTCTTTACTATTATAGCCATTATCGTTTTCCCTGCTTGCTATTTTTTTTTTTTTTTTTCATATTTTTTCTACAGCTTCAAAGGTTTAGTTAAATGTAAGGACGAGAGAGATGATCTTGTACAAGAGTGAAGAAGCTAGAGTTTGGATTTTGTCTAATTGGATTGGTTGGGGAAGATGATGTGAAATCTGTAGGGATTGGGATACCAAATCCCCATAGATTTGAGTAAAAATCCCTTTTTCACTATTTTGTTTTGAAATTGATAAGAATTTGAAAATAACATAGATCTTAATTGATTCACTCAAATTGACCCGATCAACGCTGACCAACTCACTTAACTGACCTAGTCAACGTTGACCCACTCACTTACCCTGAAGAAAATTCCTAGATTCACCACTGATTATATGTAGGGGTCTTCTCTCTCTTTCTAACCCATAAAAGTAGGCCTCTGCAGTTCTTTCCCTTGGTTACAAATTCCATTTCGTATGTATACCTCAAGAACTGAGAAACACCTTTATTACTCTGTCGAGAACTTTACAAGCAGAATATATAAATATAAATGAAAAATCAAATTAAAGTCATGTCTCTATAGTGCTGTTGTCTTTTATATTAAACATCAAAACTCAAACATGGTGCTTGACGCTGCAATATCTTGGAAATTTAATCCCTATTATGAAATGTATTACTACTTGGATGAGTTCATTTTTTGGTAGCTACCATCATGCAAGAAATCGTAAATTTGGAATTGAATTTTTTCATGAGGGATACTTTGCCCTTATCTAAAACTTCCCAATGTGTTCCCAATATTATGGTGGGACCCACAAAAAGATGATCCAAGAGTGCCAGGATGACCTCCTCACCGTATAGATCATCTCCATGCTAAACCACCCCATTCTAGAATTTCTAATCTTATCAAAAGTTACTTTAAAATTATCGATAAAAATGAACGAATGAAGAAATACTAAATCGTCCCATATCAAATCTGGAACTTTGGTTCTTCCTAGAATTTTTGTGATTTTATGATGCATATAGGATTAAACTGTGGATCACTATCGAAGTAAGGAACCGTGGCATATATGTTTGGAATAGATTCCATTTTGAGAGATTTGAAAAAGCACTCTCTCATTGAAGGGTTCTATACATGCCGTTTCTCAACACATTTCTTTAGACAAACATTCCGTTTCTTCCTCTTTTTGGACAGTAAAGCCAGCAAATCATGTAACTTTTGATGGGGTTAGAAGTTTTAGAATGAGGTAATTTTCTGCGAGGATGATCTACATGGTGAGTAGGTCATCCTCATTGAAACTTAGCGCTTGGATCATTTTCATATGGGCCCTATAACACATTGGGCATTTTTAGATTGGGTAAAGTACCCCTCGTCTTTTTTCATTGATTTCACTCTTCTCAAGTATTTTATTTTCAAAGATACATATTGATGTTTCGTAGATGGTGAGATTCCATTCCTTGTTGGTAAACCTATGTTTTTATTTGAAGGGTTTTATCTTATGAAATTTTTTGACTTGCCATACTCAAAGAGGATTGAGACAACTGACGAGATGGGATGATTGGGCCTTGTTTCTTTTTCAATATATATACATTTTCTGGACAAGTAATATTATTTTCTCATATGTCATTATATTTAGAAGTTGTTTGTGATTCTTTCTTGTAGGATACTTCCAAGCCAATTGTGGTATCCTTCAATGAATTGTTTACGGGTATCGTTGATGATATTGTGCCCTTTGGAGGTGGACCACATCTGTTCTTGAGCTATTTGGAGAACTGGTACGACAAGAATGTGGTACCCTCTAAAACAATTTCTTTTGACAAGCTTAATTCTTGATAACATTTTTAAGTTGCAAGCTTTTTATTTTATTTCATTCTTGTCAGTGAAGCACTGGCTTTTGCATGTGTGGTTGGAGGGCCTACTGATTTTAATAATCTTCTGTTCATAAATTAATAGTTTTATTTATTTAAAACTTTAATGCTATTCATTACAATCTTCTTTCTATCTTAATCCCTTAGGGGTCGAAATGCAACATTTAGATGCCAATTGTTCCACTGTTGTATGTATCTATATTTCTGCTTTAAAGACTCCAGATGGTTTATTAAGCTTTAGGAAAATGTAGAATTATGAATTGTAATTTTCTCAAGTAATATCAGAAAATTTGTAGCTATTTATTATTAAGATGCCATCATTCCAGTGGCACTCTGTCTGTGAGAGTTTTATTCCTCCAAGTCCTATCTCTAACCCTAAGCTATACCTCTGACATGGAAAGCATTCGCCCGTTTGTCTTCCCTTCATCCTCATTATCTGTAACCAGTAGTTAAGTACTTTATTGATACCCCCCAAAGTAAGACTTACAACAATCTAGTTTATAAACTCATGCATGAGCCTTCTACTATAGGTTCTTCTCTTTCCCTCTTGCTCTCCTTAATATTTTTATTAATATTTACAAGTTTGCATAACTGTACATGTGACCTGACCCAATTATTGAATTCCAAATTAATTGTTTGTAGATGGTAATTAACTGTTCTGCATGACAGGGAGCTTGCACTTGCAGCCAATAAAAAGAGCACAGATCAGCATATAGTTTTACTTGGGTGGTCTGTAGATAACGAGCAAAAGAACGCTGCTGTTATTGATCTGGCTCAAGATGACCGTTGGCTTCCAACGGTTGAGCTTCAAGGTCCAACTTCTTGCATCTCCAAGTGAAGATAACTAGCTCCACTTCTCTTTCTGCATTTGGAACCACAAAATAGCTCAGCTTCTATTTTTTAAATTTTGTTTATCATGCATTCAAGCCCATTTGTAATATCATATACTTACATATTTGTTGAAAATTTAGAATCATCTAAATTAAAATATCTATAGTAGTTTTATGTTTATAACTGATTGCAGAGCATGGAATGTGTTTATTAGCGTCTATTGGCTGTCGCTGCAAAGTTCTTCAAATGGTTTCTTGCTTGTTTTACATTATGGATTATCTGTAACATAGCAATTCAACAGCAGTTTAATTATTCATGTCCTGTGGGATACCGTCTATTATGGTGTTGGTGTTGGAGACGTAGTTAAGAACATGTACTATTTCTTGTTTTAGTCTCAATTATATACTTTTGGTGCGAGACTTATAGAGCAGGAATCCATTCTTTGGTTTTTGTGCAGCATTTCTTTTTCCAAAACCATTTCATCTTTGGCTTAAAATACCTTTCTTCCGTTTCAGCAAATGGCGATGATAATTTGATTATGGGGTTTGGTGTTGACAAAGTTTCCTTATATGAGAAAGTTAAGTTCAAGCAGGGAGTTGAGGAACGAGAGCTTTCACCATATTGCATACTGTTGTGTCTTACCCTCGAGGGAAAGCTTATTATGTTCTACGTTGCGCGGTACTTGTATTTATTGTTTTTATTTTTATTTCTTGTCTTTAAAGACTACAAGAAGTTTTCCCATCCCCCTCCCCCTCCCGTTTTTGTCTTTGACTAGATTAAGCAAATTCTTTTGGAGGCACTGGGTTATTTGTTTTCCATATTGTGCTCGCTCTCTCTCTCTTTCTCTCTCTCTCTCTCTCTCATATATATATATATACCTATTCATCTCTGAATCAGTTTCTTCTGTAGTGTTACAGAAACTCCAGTTCTGCCTCAGATTATCGATGCCACTTCTGACGAGGAAGCGGAATCTTCAGCAGTTATACCTCTCGGACGTGATTTAATCAGAACTTCTTCGAGGTTGGAGGAACATGGAGTAAAAGGGTTAGGTTTAGGTGCTAAGTTACAGGAGATCAACCAGAAGGATCTTAAAGCAGAAGGGGCAGGTGAAGTTTTAGAGGACAATGAACTTCGAAGTACTGAGCTGAATGATTCTTCCCCATCTGTTCTTGATTATACGTCTGAAAGTGAAACAAGTAATAGCTACAGTGCATCATCTGGGCCAGCTAGTAACAGTCAAGGCCCATTTCAGTCGTTTGATGCAAGAAAAAGTCTTGAGCTATTGCAAACATCTGGAGAAGATAAGCAACACAACATTCATCCTGCCCCAAAATCAACGCTTCTGGGTTGGCAAAGTCCAAACTTAGAGAATTTTTCTGTCAATTCACCTCTTGTACAAGGAAGCACTAAGGGAGAGACACAAACACTTGTTTTAATTCCACCAGAAGTTGGTATGAACACTGATCCTTTGACAGGAAGAGCCCCAAATGATGCATCTACCACTTCTCAGTCAAATTATAAAGATTCAGTTAGAAGTGGTGACATGACCAAGGGATTTTCTGGTAGTGTTGGATCAGTTGGCTTTCCTAGTGGTCCATATAACCCACAATCTAGCTTGAAGCTTTATCCTTCAGGTGACCTCAGTGCCAGATCTCCATCTTTTTCATTGAGTTCTATGGGAGGCAATAGACATGAAAGTTCTTGTTTTAGAATGGCGAATACTGTTAATGATTCTGGCAGCCAAAAATCTTCATCTGGACTTCAAAATAACATTTTCCATTTAAAGGACCCTAGTGCTGGCTCACCATCTTCAACTCTTTCTTCTGGTAAAACCACTCAAAGTGGAGGACAGAAAACTTTCATAGGGACAGGGAAGTTTGAATCAGTACCTGCTATCCGTCGCTCACAAGTTTCATCACAGGGAAGTTCTGCAGTCGGGAACTCTCTCAGCTTCAAGTTGCAGCATACACAGGAAACTTCTAAAACTCTCCAATCCCCAGTGATGTTGGGCTCAGAACCAGAGTTATCGAAGCATTTTGGCAGCGTAAACATCTCTGCTTTGCATTCTTTGACGTACTTCTGAAAAATGCTGCTTTCTGATGTTTTCATGCTGTGACTTTCTCTTTTCTTTTGATGCTTTCTACGTGAGTGCAGTTCTATATTTGAATAATTCATGCCATGCCTTTTTTTGGCACATAATTTTGTGGTCATTTCTTATTGATGTCCGTTCTTATGAAGTCTTGACGTAACTGAACAAAGTTCACGGTAACAAACTTCATGGGCTTTTCAGTCCTTTTTCTGTCTTAACTGTTACTTGGTTGACGGGATCCAATTGCATTTTATTTGTCATATACTATCTCATACTATATATTTGATGTTGTTATATTTGCTAGATAAAACAATATATTTTGCGACGCAAAACAGTGTAACAAAGATCTATAGGTAGTTTGCTGATAAGTCGACTATCTATGGCATGTATTTTTCTAGAAACTAGATTTCTCCTCCTTTTTTGGGATCAAATATCCCAATTCTATGTTGGAAATGGGGATTCATCCACAGTTCTCAACAAATATGATGGAGATTTGGTTCTATGTTCTTTGAGTCAGGCAGCTGTAAGGAAGCTTTTATTTTTCTAAGTGATAGTTCATATGGCATTTTAGGATTTACAAGTCTTGTGTGGCCAGTTCAATGAACGGGCATTTTTATATAAAGAATTTTATTTAAATTTTAAGAATCAATTTGGGTGGAAATATACGTTTTTTCTATACATTGGATCATGTGTTTATAATGTGAGGATAATTTGGGTAGAAATATTCGTTTTTTCTATACATTGGGTCATGTGTTTAAGATGTTGGTTTTTTAAACCCACACTTAAGAAAGGGTTACGTTAACCTAATTTCATTAAATTTTAAGAATCAATTTGGTGACGACATGTGGCAACTAAGGTTTCATCTTTATATATAGTTTTGTGTGTCCCGTTCATTGAACGGGCACTTTTTATAAAAAATTATTTTTAATTTTATTAGTTTTTAGAAACTTTTTTTTAAGTATTTTGTTTTTTGGATACTTCTTTTATTTAGTGTGAAAATATATATATTTTTTAATACATTGGGTCATGTGTTTATAATGTAGGTTTTTTTAACCCACACCTAAGAGAGAGGGTTTCGTTAACCCAATGTTTCATCTTTATAATATATAAACAGATTACTTGCTGCAAGTTGTGTTATGTGCTTATGTTGTTGCAGAGATTTCTCGAAGGATTTTAATTTTTCAGTTGTTAAATGCTGCAACGTATGTTGTTGAAAACTTGGTTTTTTGAATCAATTTTTGGCTTAGTAAAGCCAAGGATAGAAGAACCTTCAGCCCTTGCTTGTTTGGTGACTTTGACTAGTTTCAAGAAGTACATATGTGCCTTGAAGTTTTGGTTCAAATTTATTTCAGGAATTAAATCAACTAGTTTTAGCTATCTCAGAGTGCAAAGAAATTGTGCAATTCTAAGAATACAATCATATACTGACTCTTAAGAGTATAATGTGCCATGGATTTGTAGGAGCAATGACACAATACATGGTGTATTTGTAATCTTTATCCATAGAGCTTTGTTGCATGGACTCTTCTAAATGGGTTAGGTAATATGACAGACATGTGGAAGATTCTGACATTCCAGAGATCTACTGTTACACTTTCTATTTGTTCTTCATTTGCTTTCCCTTTCCTAACTGTAGGATGTTGATTAATGATCAGCATTATAATTTTAACCTCTCCAGTTGAAATTTCTTTATAGAAAATCTGAAGGAATTATTTTATCCTTTTTTGGATAAGCAGTATACACTTCCTGGGTATATAACAGATATACTAAGATATACACTATCTCATTGTCTGTCATAATTCTTTCTTATTTTTTTAAAGTTCATATTTTATTTTAAATTACTTAAACTATGACATCTAGTCAATGAATCATATTTTCCATTTTTGCGAAATCCAACAATCCGAACCATTTCCATTTACAAACTGACCAAACATCCAGAAGTAATCGAGATCTTGTTACCGTCACAGAAACATGCTATACTGCAAGGAGTGAATGCTTGTACAATTTCAAACTTAGCTTTATTACAATTTCATTGAACCATACTTTTATGGCTGCCCCATTGATAAAAGTAGCAATATTTTCCAATAAAATTCACAAATTGAGAAATTTAAGAAGCATCATAGTTTGAGTATAATTTTTTTGGAATGCTTTTCTTTTTCTTTATCACCTACAGTCTATTATTTGTTGCAGGTTAATGGGATGGCAAGGGAGCTAGATACTCTTTTGTCATCTATTGAAGAAGAGGGTGGTTTCAGGGATGCCTGCACTGTATTCCAGAAAACTTCAGTTTTAGCGTTAGAGCAAGGTCTAGAAAATCTATCTGAGAGATGCAGAGTATGGAGGGTAATATTCCTTATCCTTTAACCCATTACTTTATTCGAGATTGATACAATGATATCAAAACTAGGGTGCTGTAGCTTTCGCTCGTGTTACTCTCATAAACCAGGATCTTATTACTTTTGTGACTTATATGTTGGAAACTCTCCTCACTGTAACCTGTTTTGTTATCTCTGGTTAGGTGGAATCTGACCTCATTATGACTTATGATAATAGTTTAATTTGTAATTTTTGATGGCATGGAAATTGCTTAGTTTGTTTGCCAGTGATCATTGATCTGGTTGCTGTTAGAATGGGGTATGATCGTCTCTGTCATTTCCTTTTTTAAGCATTGAAAAAGTTTGAGCATACTTTCCTTGGACTTTTGCAGTACACATTGGTGGAACGGCTTGAGGAGATCCAACATCTTCTTGATAAAACTGTGCAAGGTATGTGTCTTCTATGTTAGAATCATCGATATGAGTATTGCTACTTAAATTTAAATATATTTTTCCATTTACTTGAAAAAACTAGCTCTCATCATTTGGTTTAGAAGACACTTGCAATTTGAATTTCAGTTGGAGTCATTTTTCTATTCACTGATTTTTAACATTCCAAAAAGAATAGAAAATAGTAGAATGAAGAAGATCTCAGAATGCTTTGACATGTAAGTAGATTTTACTCTATTTACTATCTCTATAAGTTTTTGTTTTAGGATTTTGCTCAGAGTAAAGTTCAAGAGTAAATTTTCTATTCGATAAATAGAGGTAGACTTTTTGATAAAGAAATAAAACTAAAAGGACAGACATATTGTAATTTTCATTAGGGAATCAAGTGCTTCTAGTTTATGTTGTTGTACTTGGTATTTTGAGCTGTTGGTTTGGAAAATCATGTAATGTTTCCAAGGCTTAGAGTTTCTAGATTGTATCATCTTTTGTGGGTTATTTGCTGTGTAAATTAACCATTAGTCCATTTGATGGAAATCAGCATATTATGTGGGGTCCACTGATACCCATATATCTTAGAAATTACTTAAAAAGCTCAAGTCGACATCCATTAGTTGATATTTTCTTAATTGTCTTCTTTATTTTATTTTCCTAGTTAACTAAATATCTTGCTTTCTATTTCTAGCGTTAGCCTTAGGCTAGTTTCTATTATTAGGACTCTTTTCTATTTTTTGTTTTTGCTTGCTGTTGAAGTCATGGAGGTTATAAATAAGGCTGCTGATCCCTCTTGTAAGGCAGTTGACTATTGAATAAAATACTTTGTTATTGATTCGGGTTTAGAATTGTGAGCTTGTTGAAATCGCTTCTGCAATTTGCATTCAAAATGGTATCAGGGCCGAGGACGTCTCCTTCTAAGTGGTGGTGGATGATTTGTGTGCGCCTGAGCATGGGGGTAGGCACGTGGGAGGGCATAACATTAGTCCCACATTGCTTGGAAGAACGTCTGAATCCTGGGCTATAAGGTTCATAAGACATCTCATATAGTGGCGAGGCCTTTTGAGTAAGCTTAGTAAAGGTTTGGGTCCGAGGGACTGGACCTGGGCTGGGCTAATGCCAGGAGAAAACTCTGTACCAGGCCTAGATCGGTCAGGCCCGGAAGCCTGGGGTGGTCTAGGGTGGTGCCTAAACAGGGACAATGTGGCTGTTATGTGTGGTGGATTTTGAATCACATCACCGTTACCTTTTATTTATTATTTACTTTGTTGATTTTCTGTTCTTTTTTCCCTTTATTCTGTTAGAAAATGTCTCCTGATCTGGAACTTTGTTTGTAAAGTTACAAATTACAAACAGAAACATTCTAATTACATGGGGAATCGACAGATAACTGGAGGACTTCCTCCAGTCAATTCCTCTATAGGCTTCAATCAAAACATATGGAAGGTTACTTACTTACTGTAGAATTTTGGAAAACAGTGCATATCTGAGAGAATTGTTTCTCAAGGATATTCCTTCATTTATAATTTGCTAGGCATAATAAAGTGTTAAAATATGAATCGAATTTTATTGAAGTTTGTAACATATCAGTAATTATTTTTTTTCTTCTTGTTCAGTTTTTGCTAGGAAAATCTATATGGAAGGCATTGTCAAGCAGGCTTCTGATAGCCAATATTGGGACCTTTGGAATCGTCAGAAGTTGAGTCCTGAACTTGAACAGAAGCGTCGACAAATGTTGAAAGTAAATCAGGTAATTTATATGTTAGTTTGGTACTACTAATTCTGATGAATGTGTTTCCTGTCTAAGATTTTATGCGTGATGGTGCTCTTCTATTATGTCTTTCTTTTCCAGGAGCTGACAAATCAGCTTATACAATTGGAAAGGCATTTCAACACTCTGGAGCTCAATAAATTTGAAAAGAGTGGAATTACTGTGGGTCATAGTGCATCCCGCAGTAGTTTAGAGCCTTCAAGGTAAGAACAATATTACTTATTAGAATCTCATAATTTCTCTATCATTTTTTATTTTATTTTCCTTTTCTTCTTTCTTTAGTATGCCAAGCTAGACATGGCTAACAACTGCCACGTTTTGTCCTTGACTTGTATCAGTTAACCAATTCTAGGTCACATTCAAGCTTGAGCACAATATCACTTCCACCTGGTTTCACGTTCATATACATAAGTTGTACTTAGCTAGAATACTAATCGTTGATTCTTTTTCAAGGGAAACAGAAGGGCTTTCTTTTGAGTTATAAAATTATCTGAATTACTATACTCGTGGAGAAAGATTCACAGTAAATGAAAAAAGGGTGAATCATGTGATTGACAGCGAAGGGTTTGAACCTCGACTATCCCCACCCTTGAACTGCAAATTGACTAGCTTTTCCTGTAATTTGATTGCTGTGGTAGGAAGATACTTGAATTGCACTGGAGCTACAAAGCCTTGAGTTGCTGAACTAATCTCTCTCTCTCTCTCTCTCTCTGCTAATAGTATTCATTGCTAATACTATTTCTTCTCTCTGCAGACACAGTCAATCCTTGTATAGTTTATATAACACAATGAATTCACAATTAGCGGCTGCAGAGCAACTTTCTGAGTGCCTCTCCAAACAGATGGCTGTGCTGAAGATAGAATCACCCACTGTGAAAAGACAAAACGTTGCAAAAGAATTGTTTGAATCAATTGGCCTTCCCTATGATGGTGACTCTTTCAATTCTCCAGATGTGAAAAAAGGTGGTCATACTCCAGATTCGATCAAGAAACTTCCTTTTTCGTCATGCGGCGCTACTACCAAAGAGCAGTCTAGGAGAAGTGCTATGAAGAATTTTGAACCAGAAACTGCAAGGAGGAGGAGGGACTCGTTGGATCGGGTATTTTTCTTTAATTGTTTTGTCCAGTGCTTTTGTAGTAGATATATACACATATTACACTGTTGCGCCCTTGATAAATTATTTTAGACTTATGTTTAGTTTGAAGCATGGAAAGCATTCCAACATTGTACGTGGTAGTCAAATTATATGCAGATTTCAAGATTCAGCCATGTTCTTACAAATGTAACCTGTGGTGTAATTTCTGAGTCAGATATGACTTAGATGAGTTGCAAGCAACTCAAATTTCTTCTAATCCCGATAGGTTTTGAGGCCCTGTACATAACTCTCCATCCTATACTAGTACGTAGCTTGCTATAAATATTAACAACAAAATTCACTACAAGTAGAGAGCTACAATTACTCCCTCTCAAGCTGGAATATGTATATCCTGCGTGCCCAATAGGTTGCTAGTGTTCTTCTAGATTGTGGGTTTTATTTCTCTGGACTGTTCTCCCTAGTTTTCTGATCATCCTATAGTATATTATCAATTTATCAAATAAGTTTGGTATTTTTGGAGGGCAATCTTCAAATATAATTTCGATGATTGAATGGCGGGTCGAGAACACCCTATGTGTAGCTCGTCAAGAGAGGATTGGGTAGCTTAACTAGCTTTCTTCCTATCTTGAATCCTTGATGCAAGCTTTTCTCAGTAATTGGTAAGATAACAATAAAAATGCAATGTAGTGTTCTTGAAATTTTGGTATCAAATCACCTCAAGCCACATTCTTTTTGAACTCCCCCCTCCCATCCATCTCTGTCTCTCTCTCTCACCCTCTCTCACTCTCTCTCTCTCTCTCTCACAAGGATTTGTTTTAAAAAAGAACTCTCACAAGGACGGAAAATACAGAGACACAACTAGCCCTATCAAGTATCAACTATGTCCTAGGATCCCTTGAAAATGAAACCAGCAAAATTTACATCCCGAAAAAGACTTAAACCGAAGACCAAGCAAATATAGATAATTTAATCCTAGTAAGGTTAGTTTCAAACTTCACCCGTCTGTCGTTCTTTACACCCCTCTGCCTGCAAAGATACGCCTTTGCTTGTTCTTCTGGCCCATAATGAAGTCGAATGTTGAATCAGGATTTGTGTAGCTGAATTGCTTTGATGAGGATATGACGATGATGATGTTTAAATAGTGCTTGAGTATGATTTATTATGTACTCTACATGCTGTTTCCATTTTCTCCTTGTTAACTGGTTTAGCAGGCATTTATATGCAAATGAGCTGTATTAACTTTATGCAGAGCTGGGCTAGTTTTGAGCCTCCAAAAACAACTGTTAAAAGGATGTTGTTGCAAGAAGAACGCCAGAAGGTCAGTGCAAACAAATCATCCTTGGTAACGGGTAAGGGGGATCTTAGTCCACAAATGAAGCAGGGATCTTCCTTGGCTCACCCAAGGGACAAGATCACTCCCTCATCTGCCTTATATTCATCGGTGTACAAAGATGAGCTGAACAGCTATCATGCAAACCAAGGTATTTTCTGAGTGTGATGTTCCTTGTCAGTGTTGTATATTACAAAGCAATGGATATGGCAAGAAGTACTTTCTAACAAAATGCCTTTCATTTATTTTTGTTTCTGTAGAGATTCAGGGTAAACCCTCAAAGCAGGCCTCTGGAAGTCCATCAACTTCTTTCAAATGGGCTAATGACTCTTCAGGATCAGCACAATCTATGTTGAAATATCCTATTATGCAAATAACACAAAACAGCAGCTTTCCGTCGTTGTCATCAACAGTGACATTTCCATCATCATCCAGCGCAGTTCAGACAAATACAAGGGAGAATTTGGGTTTGGCTTCTGATAGATCAACCACTGGGATGTTTCGTTTTCCAAAGTCTGATTCTTCTGAAGACCAACCAGTTCCTAACTCTAGGACAGTATCTAATTTGCAGTCTGAAACTCCACACATTCAAATACCATCAACCAACTTCTTCTCAACACAGACAGTTGTAACGGGAAAGAAAACCCTGCATGAAATTTCAGAAAATGAGCTATCAAATTTGAGAAGTGGAGGGACTGTTCAGACAAAAGCAACAGTGGGTACTGCAAATCATGGAACCATAGTTCAAGAAAATTCATCTGCAGCACCCATGAGAAGTCATTATTCGCCATTCCATCTTGTATCTGCCGATCCACCTGCTGCGACTTCCCAGGGAAAAGCATTCGAATTCGAAAACATAACAAGCAAAACCCAGCCTGGGGGTACATTGTCAGCTTCAGCAGTTTCTCCTACAACCTCATTCTTGCCTTCAGTTTCATCTGTGTCACTTCCTATTCCTTCTTCATCTACTTCATCTTCATCTGCCATGTCATTTGGAGGACTGGTGACTGCTAGTAGACCATTCACAGATGCTAATCAGTCAATCTCATCACAATCCTCTTCTCTCTCAACTTCATCATCTTCTTCTCCATCCCGTCTTTCTTTCAGTTCTTTCTCTTTTCAGTCCCCAAAAGAACAGTTCCAGCCATCTAGTCCCGCTGCTTCTTTAAATTCAAAATTAGTGGAACCTAAGCCTCCTGGTGGTGAAATTAGTTTGAAGTCAGAAGAGCAGGCTTCTTCACAAGCTACTCCAAAGCCTGAGCTTCCTGGTGGTGAAATTAGTTTGAAGTCAGCCGTGAATGTTCCTCCACATCCTGTGCCTCCAAGTGGTGAATTTGATTTGAATTCAGAAAAGTCTGTAAGAGCAGCACCTGCGAGTGAAGTTTCGGTTCAATTAGCATCTGGAAGCCAGTCGAGTTTCGTTACCACTAAATTCACCAGTGTTCTTAGTGATGTATCTAATGTTTCTTTGAAATCTCAACCCGAATCCCCATCTCCCGAGCAGATTCAATTGCCAGCAACTCTTTTGTCTTCTAGTAGTGCAGCTGATGGAAAGAGCGAAAATTTGGAAATTGCTGTAAATCAAGAGGATGAGATGGAAGAAGAAGCACCTGAAACAATGTCCGAGCTGAACTTAGGAAGCCTTGGTGCATTTGGGCATGGATCAACCCCCACATCAGCTGCATTAAAACCCAATCCATTTGGAGGCCCAATTGCTAATAAAGAGGCAAATCCAGTGAGCTCTCCCTCTAATTTGACAACACCTAGTAGTGGGCAGCTATTTCGTCCTGCGTCTTTCAGTATCCAGACTGCCCAACCTGCCCAGCCTGCCCAACCAACAAATCCTTCTGCTTTCTCTGGTGGCTTCACTACTGGTGCCTCTGCTCAGCCAGCTATGAGTGCATTTGGGCAGCCAGCACATGTTGGACCTGGGCAGCAGGCACTGGGATCGGTACTCGGTGCCTTTGGACAATCGAGACAACTGGGAACTGGTTTACCAGGGAATAGTTTTGCTAATCCTGCTAGTGGAGGAGGGTTCGCTGGAGGAGGTGGTGTTGGATTTGGTGCTGGGTTTGCCGCTCCTTCCACTGGTGGTTTTGCTAATGCTTCTACTGGAGGAGGGTTTGCTGGGGCTGCTTCTGCTGGTGGTGGATTTGCTGGTGCTGCCGCTGGTGGTGGATTCGGTGGTGCTGCCGCTGGTGGTGGTTTCGGTGGTGCTGCCGCTGGTGGTGGTTTCGGTGGTGCTGCCGCTGGTGGTGGTGGATTCGCTGGTGCTGCCGCTGGTGGTGGTGGATTCGCTGGTGCTGCTGCAGGTAATTTTTTTTTGTCTTTTACCCTATGGACCCCAAAGCTGCAAGTCGATTTCATTACTACCTTGAAATTGTAATTATTCCTCAAACCTTGCTTGCTCAACTTCGTTACAAAAACTACTTGCTTTTTTAGATCCCCCATTTGCCTGCCATTGTTCAACAATAACAATAACAACAACAACAACAATAATGGAGGGCAAATCGATGATTTAAAAATGCCAAGGTTTGCTTTTGTGGAGTGATTACAAGTTCAAGGTAGTAAACTTAATTGACTTTCAACTTTGGGGTCCATGGGGTAAAAGAGCCGGATCACGTATGCTTATCATATATCTTAGTCTCTTCAAGTTTTCTATTGACATGCCACTCATCTTGTTTTGGGCCCTTGATGAACCAAGTATCCGTCAAAGCTACACTGAATTCTAATCATGCTAATTTGCACAGGTGGTGGTGTTGGCTTTGGGGCTTTTAGCAACAATCAAGGAGGTGGTGGGTTCTCTTCTTTCAGCAACAACACAGCAGGAAGTGGAAAACCACAATCACTGTTTACACAGATGAGAAGATAGTTGAAGCTTCAGCGAGATCCAGCGATGAAGTGGTAATATACTTCGTACTCTATGAGATCGCTACATCCGTTTTTGCAAATCCAGATAAAACAAAATCATCAAATACTGCAAGCATAGATGAGTTGGTTTTGGATGAAGTACTCAATTTTCCTTGATATGTGTCCCTTGACACAGAAGGCTGAATCCGTGAGTGAGTTTGACTCTGATCCTTCAATCTAAACCAGTCTGTCATTTTAGGCCAGTTGTTTACCAGTTCTGGTTCTGTAACTACTACCTAGTTGAACATGAAACTGCCCCTTGGGGGACTTGCTTCGATGAAGAATAGATAAAGTCCAAAGAAGAGAACGGAAATTGTACCAAAAAGAGATTAGATTGTCAGAAAACGTAGGCTGTGTATTACACACTACTGGTAAGCAGTAGCACAAATCACAGATTCTTATTATCAACAGAAATTATGCTTTATTCAAGCTGTTAAACATGCTTTTACCAGTTTGTACAATTATTTTCTTTAAGAGGACAAATATCGTACACATTTTTTCGCCTTTTCTATTACTTTTGTTTCTATTACTGGCATTTCTAGTATGCAGAACTGATCCAATTTGTGATAATACATATCCATGAGGACTGTCCAGAAAGTTTCTCCACTAGTATCTGCTGGTTCATGCACATCAACAGCAGTGACCAAAACTTTCCAAGCATTTGTTTAGTTACTTTTGTCCAAAACTTGATTTATTGTTGAAAGCCTTATTTATTTTTAAGCTTGTACAAGATATCAAATTGTTAACTGTATTGTATTTTGAAGGATGTTATGACCGTTTATCCAATATACATGAGTTAATTCTCCCTCTTTTTTTCAAAAGAAAATTACATCCGTCCTTGATTTGTGTTGGAGAAATGATTCATTGATTTCAAGGGATAGATAAAAAAAAAATCCTGAAACAATTCTGGTTAGGCTTTTGAGATTTTGGACAAAATCTGAAAACAACCCAAAATCTGAAAAACGTGGGGAAGAGGGAACAAATTGTTTCCATGTCTGCAGAGAAATTTTTACTCAAGTAACCAGAGTGTTGGAGCGGCAAAAGAAAAAATGTCCCTAGTTCTAGAATGTCTATGGAGCGGGAGCGTAGCCCCTATACCACGGTTATAGTTACTAAGCTCTTTACAATTACTGTTACTGAGTTCCAAAACAGTTTATGGATTCTATACCAAATGTAGTTTAGGATATAAAAAAAATTGAGACCACAACCTGAATCTGTGGATTGCATCCTAGTTGAAAACTTGTTATAAAATTGTGAACTAAAACCTGGCCTGACCTGATCTAACCAACCTAAAGACTGGATAATTCTCCCTTTAACCTAACCAATTGGTACAACCTAATATCTACATGATGAGTTCATGACCACGACTTTCATCAACCATGAAACAATCGTCCTGATTATGAACAGATATGTTGAATTCGCTAGTCAATGTTTTGAGTCTCATACAACGGGGTCCATAATACATTTAACTGTAGTAACTGCATTATGAAATGGAATTAAATGTTGGGTTTTCTTATACAAAAAAATATTTAATAAACAACTTGTGGCTCAAACTCTGCAAAATCCACAGATCCAGACTCGATAGGAGGCATGAGATAGGCAGCCAAGAGCTCATTCGCCAATGCTGCGACGTGTGGGATCCTCTTTAGGTTCTTTACCAATGGTATATCATCACTCTCTCCGATCGCGATAATTTTCTGGTTGATTTCGACCATGCGATCCAACTTCCTCTTGAACTCGGGGTTCTCAACGTCTAGAACAGCTGGGAAAATCCTCGCAGTGGTGCGGTTTGTCTGCAAAGATCAAATTTTCAGTGATATATCCCTGAAACCATCAGCACTTATCTAGAGGAAGGCTGATGGGATTTGGGGTTTTCTTGGTTTAGTTCATCAAGTTTAGACTTACCTCAATTATGACGTGCATGTCGAATTCTTTGGTGTTAAGTCCGATCCCTTCATAGAAAGCAGTTCGCTGGCAGTCGTTTAAGTACATTGTCACGTAAACCTGCAAAGTGAAGCACGGGTTTGTGAGACCTCAAGTAAAATCCAAAAACAATGTAGAAAGATAATTGTGAGCTATATTAACACACAAATTAAACAGGAACTGGAAAAAAAAAGAAGAAGATACCGATAAGCAGAAGAATCGAGCCCACAATTTCGCCTTCCAGTCGTTAAGAAACTGAGGTTGAGCCTTCATCAATGCAGAGAAGAAATCTCCATGTCTGTTCTCATCTTGGCACCAGTTCTCAAAATACTTGAAAATTGGGTAAACTTGGAATTCTGGGTTGGCCTTTAGATGCCTGTAAATGGTTATGTACCTCCAGTATCCAATTTTTTCGGATAAATATGTAGCATAAAAAATGAATTTGGGCTTGAAGAATGTATATTTTCTAGCCTTTGTAAGAAATCCCAGATCCAGTGCTAAATTGAAATCAGATAGACCCTTGTTTAAGAATCTGCAAATAAATCGATCAGTAGTGAAGTTGAATCAAATTTCAACGTTGTAATTTACTTACTGTTTATAGTATAGTATTTTGATGAAATATGATAAATTCCTGTAACGCATTAGGAACAGGAACCATATGATGGTTCATAGACATAACATTCCTGAAGCCAAAAATCAACTTGACAGAGAATGATCTGAATAACCCTCGATGGCTGGATAAATGAACCACATTCTTTAACAACATTAGCAGACTTCTTTTCCTTATCTTACTAGTAGGTGGCACGTGCACATACGTGTGCGTTACATTAGGAAGTTTGATATGCAAAACTGATGTTTATGATACTAACAATATATTTTCTCATAAAAAATGCCAGGGGCCCAAAACTTGGACCCAAAATGCATTCCCAAATGATGTGGCAGCTGAAATGGAGACATCACATTGAAAAGTCTTCAATGTGATGTCTCCATTTCAGCTGCCACATCATTTGGGAATGCATTTTGGATCCAAGTTTTGAGCCTCCTAACATTATCTTTCTCATATTGTTTTATGAAAATAAGAGGTAAATGTAAAGGGAGATAATTAGAGGATTTATTGCTTATTCAATGTGAAAATAATTTGACATTAATTATTTTGATATTCATTAATTAATGCTAGTGTTGAGCTATTTAATACTAGTGTTCATCATGTCTGCTACACCCCGTCATTAGATAAACAACTTACAACTAATTTTACATTTTGCTTAATGCTTATAGGAAAACTCATAAGGCAATTTTGGAAACTTGGCAAAAATGGCTTACAATGACTAAAGTATTTGCATTGTAATAGTATAGATTTGAAAAATGCTATATGGACCACATTATCTGACCACATGACGTGACAACTGATGTGTACATGCCACATCAACTAATGTGACCAATTTTTTAATTTTTGTTAGAAAAAAAAATAAAATAAAGAACCATAATTGGCTACATTAACTGATATGGCAGGCATACATCAACTGCCACATCATGTGATCAGATAATGTGGTTCATATAATATGACTCTTCTATATTTCGAAGTGCCAAACTTGTAAGGGACGCTATAGACATTTTTGCAAGATTTCCAAAATTATTCTTTCTAAAGTTTTCACATAAGCAAAATGTGTGCTACAAATTGTAGATCTTTTTAATCTAGGATGTATTTACCAAAGTCTAGCACTAAATGGCTCACATCTAACAATAAACAACATTAGTAATGCTAGGGAACCCAAAACTTGGACCCGAAAGAGTGCCATTATGTCCATCCACTTTTCAAGTTGGTGAAACATTACCTCCCTCATCCAACCATTAAAATTGCACGATCAACCTCACAATCATTTGATCGTACAGTTTTTAATGGTTGGATAAGGGAAGAAATGTTTCACCAACTTGAAAAGTAGGTGGGCGTAATAGCATTCGTCTCAAAATGTATTCTCGAAATGCCAACTGAAAAGGAGACTTGGTCAAAGCAAAAGCCTTAATGTGGTGTCTTCATTTCAACTGCCACATCATTTGGCAGTGCATTTTGGGACCAAGTTTTGGGATCTCAATATTTTCTTAAATAGTCTTACTTGGTTTCAAATAACTGAGTAATGCTAGGTGGTCCAAACAATTAACCCTCAATGCTGATCCTCCTGACGTGGCAGCTGAAATGCAAACCACATTCAAGACAAAGTCTTAAATGATGTACTGAAATTCAAGCCACATCAAGACAAAGGTCTTAAATGATGTACTAAAATTCAAGTCACACATTCAAGACAAAGTCTTAAATGTTGCATCCATTTCAGCTGCCACATCAGGAAGGTCAGCATCGAGGGTCAATTTTTTTTGGGCCCTAGCATTTTCCCAAATGGCTCTAACATTAGATAAGCAATAACTCCTTTGGATCTCTTTTTTCCACATTTTGTTTTCCACTTCTATGATAGAAAATTTACTGTGTAGATAACAAACATAACTTCACATATTGACCTTACTAAATATAACATTTATATGTGTATGTGCCATCCACTAGTTGAATTAATGGTACTACTATTTTATAACAGCATAATTATAGGCCACTGTTACATGTATCAATAAATGCCATGGTGCTTTAAAGGTAACGGAATTTTAATACCATTTTGAAAATTTTGTAAAAAATAAAGGGCACAATGCAGAATTTTGTACATACCCAGCATGCCTAGCTTCATCCCTGGACATGAGAGAGAAAATCTCTGCCACCACTGGATTGGTTTTCTGTAACATCAATTTTCAGAAAAATCAATTTAGTAAAATTCTAATAAATATTAACAAAATGAAAATATAGTTTTAATTTTAATAAATAAAAAATAAAATATATTGAGAGTAGTTATGTAATTTAAATGGTCAAACAATTTTTCGAAATTCAGTGAATCTTGTCTAGAAAAATTCTTAAAAAAATCAGACAAATAAAAAGCTTTAACAGATTTGAAAATAACTTAACAGTTATAACGGCAAATATAACCGTTATAACGGTCAAGTCAATGCGAGTCAAAGACGACCTGAAAAACCAGAACCCATTTCTGGATTTGAGCTCTAAAATCCATTTCTGAAGTACCCATTTTGAGAAATAGATGATTTTACCTTAAGTCTTCTTCCCAGCTCTTTGTAGAGAAGAAACCCAGAAAACTCAGCAGTACAAGATCTCTCCAAGAACTCTACAAAGATCTGTCTAAGAGGGCCTTGCATCTTATCTGCAGCTTCTTTGAATTCTTTGTTTCTGACAAAATGGGTCTGGTTGTAGTCAGTTTTGAACTCCTGTAGAAGTGCTTCAAACTCAGACTGGTTTAGGTTTTTGTTGATCTCAGTGTTGAAAAGGGTTTCCATTTCATCAAAATCAGTGGTGTAAAATCTTGGTGCAAGTAGGGTTTCCTTGATTGCCTTTTTGGGTTTTGCTGTTGTTGATTTTGTTGTTGTTGCAGTGGGTTGTGATGACATTTTGATGATTGAGAAAGGATTTCTGGTTGGGTTGATAAATTTAGGGCTAGTTCTAGTAAAATTGGAGATGGGTTTTATTAGGGACATTTCTGCAGCCATTTTTTAGCAGAAGATGGATTTTGAGGTGTTTTGTTGAGATTTTGAGAGGAAATGAAGGATAAGAGATGGGGGGTCTTTTTTATAGATGATGAAAACACTGTACAGTGACTGAATCTCATCTCATCTATGGAAATCTATGGGTTTAAATGGAAATTTGACACGTGTCAGGTGATCATATTGTTAGTGATCTTTTGGGGTTCATGATTGGTTGTGATAATGACACGTGTCTGCTCATTTATGGTCTTCCTCAGAATTTTTTTTTTTTTTTATTTATTTATTTGGGTGCCTAGGGTTTTTCCTTATTATTTTGAGACTACTAAATGCCCAAACTCTTCTTTTACAAGAGCCATGAATTTCTGGAGTGCAATTTTGCTACAAGAATTTTGGTGTTTAGCTATTTTAGATACAACAATGGCAGTCCCTGCCTTAAGAATTTGTTAAACAGTTGTTTTGGCTTATTTGATGACCTTTCAAATAAGCCAAGCCCATTCCATGTAAATGCAGTCTCAAGTCTCAACCCTGGGGCAATAAATAAAAAAACCCAGCTAGACTCGAGTTTAATTCCTATTAACATTAAATTATTGATCTTGTAAAAACAAGCTCTAAGGTAAAAAAAAATAAACAAGAAAAAGAAAAATTAAGACAATATAAGTAGTTTTTAGTGGTGAATCACGCGGTTCAACACATGCCACAGGGACATGCTAGATAGCCAAGTTAGCATCTTGTGCCTTGGGGAATCTTGCGCCTCCGGGCGCCATGCCCCTTCTGGCATCTCAGTGTCCAAACTCTTGTGCCTTGGAGCATCTTGCACCTTAGGTTGTCCTTGTGCCTCTGTGTATTCTACACCTCCAAGCATTACATGCTCTCGGGCATCTTGGCCTTCAGGCGTCGTGTGCCCCTCTGTGCCTCTAGGCGTTTTTTGCTTTAGGGTTTTTAGACCACTATAGTCTCTTTGAACATGCCTCAATTGTGGGAAGAATCTAGGAACTCTACATCTCGCACTATTGCCCACGATGTCTCTCTCTCGAACTCTACCTTCTACCTCTTTGCGCCCTACTCTTTCTTCCAAGCCGCCCTCACTTCTAACATATAATCTTTGAACAACCATTGACTTGGTTTATATAAAACGTTGGAATTACCTCTCTCACTCTACATTTTTATAACTTCATTCATTCTAAATGGTCTAACTCATCAGAACCTTAGAGCTGCCAGCTCAACAAGCTTTGCCTACATATTCGGCCCTTGTAGAACTTCATTCCCCTCATGAAACCATTTTTTATGTTTTTTTGTTTGTCGAAACCATTTTACAAAACCATACTAAAAACACATGATTTTCATCGGTGCATTTTAGTGTTTAATTGTGAATAAGAATTATCATGAGAAGCAAAAACAAAAGGGAAAAAAAAAGAACAAAAAGAAGAAACAGAGAGAGAGGAGAGACAAAGTCCCCCCTTTCCTATATCCCCAAGTGACAATTCTACCCATTAATTTTGTTAGAATTATCATCAAATTGAATTATACTACAAAACAGAAGAAAATATACAAAAATGAGCCCAAAAATAGCAGCATTACGACAACCTATGAGACCAATTTTCTCTTCGAGGATGACACGTTTGAATCGCTAGTGAAATTATTTTGCACACTCCAGATGTCATAACAAATGTAACTTAAAAGTAAAAAAGAAAAAAAAAAGAAAAAAAGAGAAAAAAAGAAAGAAAAAAGAAGAATGAATTCAATCACTGATTTTTTTTTTTTCATTTTCTTGTTTTTGATTTTTTTTTTCCCAGTATAAACAACATGAATGAGGTAGGCATTCGAAGAACTTCAAAACCCCCTCAACCATCAAATAAAACCGCCTGGTTAAGTGAACATCTGGGTACGTGCATATCACGATATAGCCATAGTATACATGTTTCGTGGCAGAACCTGTTAGAAGCAGAAGTTAATCACACCCACAATTCAAAACACAATAGATATCAAAATCAATGTTTTTCATCGATGCAGATCAAAACCAATGAAGTACTTGTGATCCAATGATGAACTTGTGAAGTATTTTGCGGTTGCCAATACAATGAGTTTACCTTTTACTGGGTTTACTTGAACTGAAATCCAAGTTTTGACGAATGCCAAGATTTATTGAAAGAATAAGGAAGAAACAGAATAAAGAAAACCTTAGTTGTCTTTAGTAATGCAGTCATTTGGGTGATGGAGAAGGATGAATTACCGGATAGGTTGAACTTGGAAAACTTAATAGCATATCAATCCACAGTTTGATTTATTAGGACCTGAAGAGGTACATTACAAATATAATACATGTTTGGTTCAGATAAGAATACGGCAAAAAAGAGAAAAGAAGAAGAAAACCTTATGCTATCAATATCTTCTGTTGTAATAGGTTAAGTTGCACATAACATGATATGTTTCGAATTTTATCATTCTCAACTGAAGCTTTTATGACATGATATTACATTTTCATACAATGTTAGTATCACTTAGTATTGAAACATATTTTCATAACCCAGATTGTTTTTACATTTTTGCAGGAAAACCAACAGTTTTACATTCTAAGAGTCAGCTCCTATAGCGGATATATATTTTGAATTTGTTTCATTTCATACAATTATATATATTGGTCTAACGCGATAAACTTCTTAATGGTACACCACTTTGAGCAGAAAATAAATAAAACAGATTGGAAAAATGAAAGATAAATTACCTCTATGGCTGAAGAATTGGAGTTGAGGTCCTATCTGAGTTACTACCTTCATCATTTCTTTCACCTGCAAGGGATTCATCTCCAATAGAGGAATTCTGCTTCGTGTCCTTTGCTTCTTCATTTGTAGGATAGAAAAATGGATCAAACATAATACCACCATCAGCATTTTTACTCTTCAATTTATCCTCAATACCACTGTAATCAAGATTCTGCAAAATGTCAGGTACTTGACCATCATCTGCAAATTTGCTTCCCATTTCTATGTCACCCTTCTCCTTTGAGCTGATTATACCTTTAATATGTGGAGTGATGGACCCTACTACTTCTATAAGATCTTCTTCCTGCACCCACGCTCTGAAATCGTTCAATGAAGGTGGGATCTTTGACAAAAAGAGTTCTCTAATGTTCCTAGGTATTCCCTTGTTATAAGGGTTCTCCTTCTTATCATATCGGTACCGGAAGTTCTCATAAGTTGTCTGCAGTTAATAAGAGGATATATGAAAAAATTTGGGCGAATTGAGAAATGTATCATTTGAGGTGCACCTGTGTGTAATTGTGTATACATATAGATAAATTTCTTTGATATGCTTAGTTACTCACATTCAAAATCCAATGTACTATTATAAACGCATTCTACGCAAACTTTTCAACTTGGTGAGAAAATGTATGATAACGAATGCATGTATCAGAGTTCCCGAATAGTTTGAGAATATTTTGGACGAAGAAATGCTAAAGGGAACAACTTAATGGGAATTGTACAGTTGCAACACTCTAAAAGACAAGAAAAACAACATTCGAAATGCTGTGCTACATAAAGATTAAAACCTTTTCTTGTGTTTCACTTAACTGCAATTCTT
Organism: Macleaya cordata; assembly: GCA_002174775.1. Classification (NCBI taxonomy): domain Eukaryota; kingdom Viridiplantae; phylum Streptophyta; class Magnoliopsida; order Ranunculales; family Papaveraceae; genus Macleaya; species Macleaya cordata. The sequence goes on from MVGT01001095.1 coordinate 611,100, forward strand.
CCAAAAGATGCTTGCTAGCTTTCCCTAATAGATGATGTATTTTACATGAACATCTCATGAGTTAAAAGGAAAGATAAAACAGAACATATTTTATTAACATAAAAAAATGGATCAAATCGAGGTGATTTGAACTAATTAAATTTTCATGGGTGATGCTGACAAGTTTTTGTTGATATTTCTCTTTTTCTCTCTTTACGATGTTTATATTTACATGTTAACAGATATTCCAAATCACCACATCTCCGACATCAAGTTATGGATCTGAGTATGAAGATCACCTGGTTTGTGCAGATCAGATAGAAATGGAAAACGGTGAGCCCACCAACAAACCATACAGCTATGAAGCAGTATACAATGAGCACAACTGAAAGGACCTCTTTTGACATTGCTCTCCACAAAGTGTCCTTGCGCTTTTGTTCAAGAATGTTGATCCAAGAAAACACAAAGACATATATACACAGAAAAGTTGAAGATGATATAAACATGAAGAAGAAGCGGTAGTTACGCTGCAATAAGAGAGGGAGTTCTTCCATCAGATTCCAGCAAACATAGTCTTAACATTTCAAAGCAAGCAAACTGCATGGAAAATCAAATAAATTTTTGCATGCATTTTGCATATAGAAAGGCAGGATTCATCATTCAATGGCTACCGCCTAGGAACACCCTGGTGAAAAGCCATACCGACAAAATTGAGCATAATCACCAGATAATTTGGTGATCCAATTGCATTCTCCCTTGATTGTTTTCCTGAAGTTGAAAATCGTCCTAGTTAGCTCTACAGGAAGGATGTAGTTATGCACATGGTCTGACGTGAGCACTTAGAGTCAGGATCCATTTCCACTACTTTTTGTCTACACCATGGTTACCCAGCCTGCTGACCTGGCATGGAGATGACCCAAGGGCCATTTTTTGTAAGGATGAAGTCCTCATCATCTAGATAATCCTCACAAAAGATCAGCACATATGCAGATGTTGTTTGAAATTTTAAGTTTTCCAAACCGTACTAAGTTTCAGCAAACTTTTAATGGGGTTAAAAGTTTTAGAATGATTTTTTGTGAGGATCATTAACATGGTGAAGAGAACATCCTAAAAATTAAACCAAAAAAAAAAAGTGAAACTATCCCATGTGGGTCTCATAGGCCGGTGCATCGCGATGTAAGAAAAATGGTGTAAACAGATCCCAACTCTGGTGCTTATTCCCTCCAACCTAGGACCCTATGCTAAAACCAATACCATTGGTGATCCAAACCATTACTTAGCACTATACATCAAGTATTATAATCATAAAAAAACAAAAAACACTACAGATCAAGTAGTATGAATTATTTTAGCCCTTAAATGCTACTGTGCTTGTATATTGGTAGGACTTACTACTCCAATGCACTGACCCACCCACGGGCAATGGTGATCGAACCTCTGTACGCAGTTGTTGCAGATTGAGCAATGAGAAGCACGGGGTGGACGATACAACAAACAAGTGTCACAGTATTTCACTTTTATAGAATGACCATTCACTCTGATATCCTTCGTCCGAGGTAATCTCAAATGAGGGGTTCTCCCATTGACCCACTCCATGGATGGGGTACTCACATCAAATATGTCTTCTGATTCAGGTGGTTGTGAGTTCCTTGGGACAATACCTGGATCTCTACCAGATGTCAAGAAGAGAAATAACAAATCCTACATAGTTCATGAAAAGGATCAGATTTAGTATTCCATTCTAAACTAAACTGACATTAGAAGTTTACTAAAGAGAACTCATTTAGAACAAATACCAAGCCAAAGCACGCAAACACACACACAGGGTAGAAACTGAACCAGTAGTAAGTAGAAAGCTCATTACTGTTCTTTATAGAGATGAAAGAAAGAAGAAAATACTAACCAAAATAGTGACGGTCAAGCCCACAATAAATACAGGATAACCAAGAATTCGGTCATGATCTCTGATCTTTGTAAGCACTTGTATGCAAAATGTAATTGCTGGACCCCCTATAAGGAGTATGGTTAAAAATAATGATCCCGCATCAGGACCAAAAATCATTCTCCCACCACATAAAAATCTCTGAAAGCAGCAAAACAAGCTTTATCAGTCTTGTTAGTCTGTTTACTAATTGTATATCATGTGGAAGCATATAGAGAAAATAAGAATGAACCTATTTAGTAACTAATATACCATTGATGTGTGCTTTTTGTTGCAAAAGCAAAAAGAGGGGAACCAAATGAGACCAATGACAGTTTCTTCCTAACTGAGAAGTAAGAAAAACCCATTTTGTTTTGATAGAACAAACTCGTCCAATGAAATGAACCATCCAAGGTGATCAAAACATTGACTGAGCAAAAAAAGGGATAAAAATGTGATAAAAAAGAGATCTCCCATGTTGGCTTCCTTCCATATTACTCAAATAAACCATTTGACATGATCAAATTAATGAACATGTGAAAGGAGAAAAATTGAGATAAACAAACAAAAGATCCACATTGTCCTTTTTCCAGGCCCATTTATGTTCCTCCTTCCAATTTTCTACAAAAATGAGAAGGAATAAAAACCAAATCCATTCTATGATCAAACAAACACATATCGATCAAGTCGATTGTCCAACAAGGTCAAATTCATGATTAAGGAGGCACAAAATTGAGACCCAAATTGTGTTCCATCCAAAATCATATCTCTTACGAAAAAAATAAGAAAACCCATTTCGTTTAATGGTCAAAACAAGCAAAGATTAATCAAGTTGATCAACCAAACTTATCCAGATTGTCCTTTGGATCTAAAACCATTCCTCGCAAGTAAAAATCAGAAAAATCATCTTTATAAACCAAAACTCATCCCCAGACAAATTAAATTATCCAAAAGAGATGAAAAACAGAAAGAGACAAAGGGACTTACATTGCTCCCCTGCCATACTTGATAAAGCCTCCTGAGTTTGGGTTGGGGGGCCATATCTTTAGAAGAACAACTCTTTTGTTGTTCACCCATAATGTTTTTAATAGCAATTGTTATCTACCCATATGAAAGCTCTCTCTCTAAGACAAGATATGAAGGATTTGATTGTTTTAGGGTATCAATAAACTGTAATGGATTATGGGTTGATCTTCTTCTTCATTGTTGTTGTTGTTGTTGTTGGTGGTGGTGGGGATGAAGCAAAGGGGAAGGGGGAGGAGGATCTCTGTTTTTCTCTGTTTCTCTCTCCTCTCTCCTCTTTCCTCTTTCTCTCTCTGTCTATCTTTTGATCAAAACGAGCTACCCCTGTTCACCACCATTCTCTAACGGATCAACCCCACCAATGACAAATCTCCTACATTTCTCTCTCTTCCTCTCTCTTAAGACTGCCACGGTGGATTTTTCAATTTCCTGCGGATTTTTCGCGGGAAAACAAACGTTTTTCATTCCAAGAGTCGGCTTAATAACGGATATATATTTTGAATTTGTTTCATTAATAAAGTTTAAGAAATTTTAGTTTTACCCTAATTTTGTGTTTTTAACACCCAATATTATATTAAACTCCATTTACACCCCCACATGTAAGATTCATATGAAAATGACCCAGGTGCCAACTTTTTCGAGGTATGATTTTTAATCCTATCAAAAATTGATTGAAAGGTAATTGTATAATGAATGGTTTAGAAAATTTAAAATTTTGATAAACTTTTGAAGGGGTTAAAAATTTTTAAATTTTTGTAAGGGTAATCTGATCGGTGAGGAAATCAATTTAATAAAAAAAAATAAAAAAAAATCAATCTTTAAATCTTGTTCATGCAGGTGCGGGTTAGAAAATAAAATAGTAGAGTGAAAATTTTAAGAAGCACGAACACTATCACAGACACGAATTTTATTTTCATAATTTTTCAACTAAAAACATTACCAGATACAGGAACACAAAACATATACGATAATATTTTCGAAGAGAGACATGAAATTCGAGGAATCGGACACTCTTCTCTTATAGAAGTGTCTGTACTTCCTAGGTGCAAAGTAAAACCATTTTTTTTTATTTTTTTAAGACTAGTGTGTAAATTTTAGTTTTTATATTTTCACTAGATGAATAAAATGTTGGGGTTTATACCCTAAAACAATATTGACAACATTGATAAATTATATTTATTAATGAGCATGATATTATATTATTACTTTATTCATATGATGGATTAAGTGTTGTTCAGAAGATGATGTTGTAAGTAAATTATTTGTATGAAGTGTTCATACATGGAGAGATGTAATTTACTGGTTCCTCATATTCTTGTATAGTTCATAGTCAGTGATGAATNAAGTTATTGTTTTAATTCATGCATCCTCATGTGATCCTGTGAAGGGAAAATAGTTATTTGTTTCCGCTGCACAATTTAATCTAGACCCTATTTTCCCCAACATAAAATGAGAAACTAAACCAGCCTGGCTTTTGTAATTAATACCTCTCTATGTTTAGAAAATTATGGGGAATGCCCCATTCGATCAGAATCTTACCACCATTGGAGAAAACTTTGGATGGAAAACTATGGTAGATGGCAGAACTATTAACTCATGGCAGAACTAAGAATTTCTTTAAGGTGGGGCATTCAACTATGTACAAGTTTGTATATTAAAATTCTCCTTGTGCTACATAAAAATAGATTTGTCTCTTACTCGATCGATCATAAGAAAAACTAATGTGCCCAGTGCCCTTGCACTTTGGTGGCGATTTCGTTAGTAGATCAATTATAGTTGGCAATTTTTTCGCGCTTCTCACACGCCTATCATAATGTGTCATTGCCTTTATAAAAAAAAATATGCATCTTAGACAACAATACCCATGCTTAAAAAAAAAGAGTATCATTAATCCTATGAACTTACAGATTTAAAAAAAAAAAAAAAACCATGAACTTTCAAAGTAGTTCCTTAGAAGATAAATAAGGTTAACCCTTTATATTATGTGTATTAACAAGGCATATGGGCTTCATTTCTGTATTTTACCAATAATCCCTGCACGAACACCATCCATCTTTGAAATAGTGAACTCGCTTGGGAGCTTTAATAATAAGTGGCCTCCTAACGAGTTTTGATATGATCTTCAATGCATTATGGTTATCCTTATGGAGTCTAAAATTAGTCAACGTTCGAATTATAGATCGGGTAGAGGAATTGATGAAGGCACAAGCAACAGCTAGTCTTACACCGCTCGCACTACAAGCTTCCTCCTTACTTTCTTCGTCTATATCGTGCAAAACTTGTATAGTCTCAGGGTGGGATGTATCTCCTTGCCTAAATTTATTTATTCTTGGAGGATTCCAAACTTTCTCCTCCTTGTATACGTTCTTTTTTGCAAGATCTGAGGCTGGCACTAAACCAGCTTTTGATTGATCAGTTAGGCGTGAAGGATCTAATCAACAAGTTCAGCACAACAGTCTCCAAGTTCTAAGTACCCACCCATGTACTCTGCTAAGATTCATTAACGTTTCCCAAACATCCAAACTCAATTCAAATGGCATCTTTTCGATAAATTCCATAGCTTCGTCTAAGTATCCTGCACTTCCCAACATCTCAACCACACCCATAGGTCACAAGTTCGAATCCCCTCAAGGCAACTGGGGGAATTCTTAGGTGGCCACTTCCTTCACAAGGCCCAATGGATTAGTCAAGGTGCGCCAAGCTGGCCCGGACACCAAGGATATAAAAAAAAAAACTAGTGACCACAAATAAATCAAGACGACTTTTTGTCAAATTATTTGCTAAATACCTAGAACTAACAATACAAATTTCATAAAATGACTTGTTATTTGTATAAAACTAACAAACCACTTCGTAATTGTGTTGTTAGTTTTACATAACTAACAAACCATTTTGTATTATCGATTGTTTGAAATCGACAGTTGTTGGTTGATATATGATTTATCAGTCAAGTGCTATGGATACCTCAGACAACCAAAATCAACTAAAATTGAGATTTTAGCAAGTACCAAGGATACCTTAAACAACCAAACCCTTCCCCCTCATCCCAAATTTGAGGCTAGAGCAAGGGATTTGAGGGATCCGACAGAGCTTATGCTAGACGGCACATTTTCGCCGTGCAGCATAGATTGAATCGTCGAACATAATCTCTTGCCACCAGATTTTAAAGAAAGGGGGAGAAGAGGATGAGATGATTATGTGTCAATATCTCATTTATTTGACATTATTTATGCCGCACGACACTCCCAATACTATTTCTTTACTCCCTCCTAACTCAACACGGTGATATTTGCCACATCTTAAAATTTTAAGACAGATGATATTGGGCATCCTAGCAAACACTATGAGCCATCCTAACAAGGGCTTTTAAATTTTACACCCCACTAAAAATACGCCCCACCCTACAACCATCTTCAATCTCCACCACCACCACCACCACCACTGTCCCTAACCCAAAAAGAAAACCCTCCACCACCACCCCACTTCATCTCCACCATCGCCATTGCAGTGGGAGGAAATTCAGAAGAGAGAGAGAGAGAGAGAGATGAGGGAGTGGGATCAAGAGAGCCTAGAAATTTTTTTTCCAGATTAGAGAGAGATCAGAAAAAAAAACTCCAGAGTAGAAAGAGATCAGAGAAAGGGGGGATGAGAGAGAGGAGAGAGGAGAGAGGAGAGAGGCTAGAGATAGGGGAAGAGAGAAAGAGATCGGTGGTGGAAAGGTCAATTTGGAAGAGCTTTCATGTTGAAAAAGAATTTCAGATCTAGAAAGAGATGAGAGACAAATGGAGGGATCTCGATGAGAGAGAGATGAGAGGCTAGAAAGGATGTAGAGAGAGAGGAGAGAAGAAGGTTTAGTTTTTTACGCCGGTATTAGCGGTGGCGACGGCGGCGGCGACAATGGAGTATGAAGATGGTGATTTGGTAGGAGTGTGGTGTACTCTTGATGGGCTGGGTTGTTTAAAAAAATTTAAAAAGATTATTTTTATTATTAAAAATTAGGATGGCTCATAGTGTAGGATGACTTATAGTGTTTACTAGGATGCTTAATATCATTAGTCAAATTTAAACCTCTGCTTCAAACAATCTAATTAAGATAGTACTTAGCCAGTTAGCCCTAAACCCCTGACTAGTTGGACATTTTTCAATATAAATAAAGGAAATAAATCAGCGTGGACCTTACCATTGAATCAGGGTCAGGTTTTGCCAAATTTACTCATGTCTAGTCTGGCGGGAGTATTGTAACTAAATTTGGCGGAACGGGACGGGACGAGACTTCTAAAATAAATCGCTGTGTTAAAAAGCTGGCTGCCCACACCACCGCATGCAACATGCAGGTGGGTCTGCCTCCCCACCACATGTAACATGCAGGTGGGTGAGTGCATGCGTGTTGGGCATGCTGCCCCACGCATGCACCCCTTCTCCCTTTTCTCTCCTATATATATGTTGTCCCTTATTATGTGATCGACAGAAAAATATTAAGAGAGACATCCAGTACCTTTCGTATGTGGTTATGTAGAGATATCAGAAAGGAAATATATGTAGCTATGTAACAGTAAGTTAAGATATAAGTAATATTCTCTTCCCACTCATCTCGACATATATTCTGTGTGCCCAGAAATCATAACACGCTGTTAATTTTAGCGGGAGTTTTGACCCACCGTAAGATGAGTACGTCCTCCCTATTTCTGAACTTTGATCGTACGTAGTCCGGAAAGAGTTTTGCTAGAATAACACCAAAATTTGACACCAAATATTACATCTGCTTTTTAAAAGTGGTATGAGGGGCTGAAATGGAATTAATGTTTTTTCATGATTGGTTTTCAATCAATAAAATAAGTAGATGTAATCTTTGGTGTCAAAATTTGGTGTCCTTGTAGTATTGCTCGTCCGGAAAATGGTGGTTCGCCTGGAGGACAAACACCACTCCCCTTTTCACCCAATTTCAAAATTCCACTTTCTCACTCTAGAACAGAACAGCTGAGCCTGAGCTTCGTTCTCCAACAAAACTAAAAATTCTCAGACGCTTGAAATGAATTTCTGATGAGATCTCGACCATCTATGGCGGATTTTCCAGATCCAAAATCAATGGATGATAAAGCCAGTGATGAAGATGATAATGATTCTCTCCCTTGGTCTCTTAGGACGAGGAAGAAGAAGAAGAACGAGAGGAATAGAGGTTTTGAGGAATCTTCTAGGGTTTTAGAGACCAAAAAACGCTTCAAAGGTTTTGATGAAACCCTAAATGAAATGTCAGTTCAAGATTCTCATGATGAAGCTAGTGATGATGATGATAATGATTTTCTCCTTCGGCCTCTCAGGACGAGAAACAAGAAGAAGAGAAAGGGAGGTTTTGAGGATTCTTCTAGGGTTTTAGAGACCAAAAAATGCTTCAAAGGTTTTGATGAAACCCTACATGAAATGTCAGTTCAGGGTTCTGATGATGAAGATAATGATGATGATGATGGGAGTTCTAGGGTTTTGGTTTTGGAGGATGATATTCAACCTGGACTCTCCGATGAAGATGAAGATGTGGATGATGACGATGAATGTGATACAGAGAGTTCTGCAGAGATTGAGAGGTTTAGAATTGGAGATATTGTTTGGGCGAAAGCATTGCCGTACACATGGTGGCCTGGTTGGATTCACGAAAGAGATCGTTGTAGGGTTTCGATTTCATTTTTTGGTCACGAAAGGTCTCAGATATTTAAGGTATCGGAAATTCGTTCTTTCCAAAAGCACTTATCATCTATGCCGAAGTTGGTTCCGTTGAGTTTCTTGGATTCGGTTGATTGTGCTTTGGCTGAATTGGGACGTCGAATGGTATTAGGGCTGATGTGCCCTTGCCAGGGTTCTTCGATGGAGGAGTTAAATGTAGATCAACAACATTTGGTGAAAAAGAGCATTCCAGTGAAGAAGATGAACTTTCAGCCTAGGGGAGTTTTAGGGTTTGTTAAAAGAATGGCTGTTTGTCCTTGGGTTGATGATGCAGAAACTATTAGCGCGGTTAGGTCTGGTGCCCAAGTTAGTGCTTTTCGACGTTATGTTTTTATTGAGACTGATTGGATTTACAAAGAAACTATGAGACTCTCTGAAAGTGGCACAACAAGTGATGATGACTCAGAAGAAGCTAATATGAAGAGTACGTTAACTTACTTTCATTGTCGATCTAGTTTATTTTTTATATTCACTATGAATTATCTTCTTTTAGTGTCTTTTTGTCGTTGTTTTCTATCTACGCCATGAATGGAAATTGTTATATAAAAGTTCAGTAGTTACTAGAAATCAATCATAGCATAAAGATGAAGGTATGGAATTAGGACTCTTCGTTCTCACTATATGACTGATTTGAAGGGGGATTCATCGAAATGGTATCAAGGGATTCCAATTCTTGGAGAATCGTGGGTTTTACATTCTCTTGTTTAATCAGCTTATGCATGTAAGGTGGAGTGGTCGGAAAGGTGGTATGTGAAAGACAAGGTGCATAAAACACTTTGTAATTTGTAGACATAGAGAGTTAGATCAGGACGAGGTTGCAGTATATTTCTCTGGGATTTGTAGAAGTTGACGAAATTGGACCCTTTTTTTTAAGTTTACTTAGCCATAATTATTGTTGGTTTGTCGTATAGGGGATCTGATGATGGTCATCCAACTATTGACCTACATGCTTATGCTTTGTCGGAGCACCAAGTCTACATTGTTATTTGGTGCTTGGACTATCTAGGATTGGCATTCCTTCAATCCTTCTATTTGTGTATCATTTTCTGTAGGGTGGAAACTCCTTGGAAGTTTAATATTTGAGAGTGAGTGCAAAAATCTATTCCTTATTGTGTGAAGGATTTAGGTAAGAAATTTAGGTGCTGAAACCACGGTGAAGGATTTCTTGCAAAGGCATCATTGAATGTTCTGTTGTTAGCAGTATGTGATCTGCTCCTTAATCTGGTTTTCTTTGTCAATTGGGATTCCATCCTAATCTGATTGGGACCTAGTGCTAGAAGTGCCATTTGTTATCTAAGGCAGATTATTTGTTTCAAATATTTTCACCTGACCTTCTTGTCTTGTGACATATCACATTGGATATCCATCTGTAGTGGGTAAGAGATTTCGGGGTACTCATACATTTTTGTTTTTGTTTTTGGTTTTATGGATAGAAACTCATACATTACACTGCTTCCTGACAAAATGAGGCAAAGTTCTTTTGATTTGTTTATTTATTTATTTTGACAAGCAAAAAAAGTTTGATGCCTAGTATTAGTGGGGTGAAACATACATGGTAGGGTCTGTAACGATGTAGACAGAGCGTTCTAAAAATTCAATGAGCTCTTAATTGACATTTGTTGTTTGAGTTGATGTCTCATGGGTGTATTTAGATACTTAAGAAGTGATATTCCAATTCTGATGATGAGATAATGTTGGCAGTGACCCAAGAAGCAGAATTTTCAGAAGAAGAGCAAGAAGGCAAACCAGAGGTATCAACTCGGCAAGTAGAAAAGGATTCAGGGATATGCAAGAAAGACAGAGTGGAGCCTCTACATGAGTTCTTGACACACTTACGTTGCCTTGCATTGGATCCTTTCTATGCTGGGCCAGAGGGCTCAAGTTCTATGTGCCAGAAAATTTTGAACTACAGAAAATTGGTGTACTGTAAAATACTTAATAAAGTCCCTGTAAAACGGAGTTCAGAAGAAGAGCAAGAAATCGAACCTGATGTATTAACTCTGCAAGTAGAACATGATTCAGGGATACGCAAGAAAGACAGAGTGGAGCCTCTATATGATTTCTTGACACACTTACGTTGCCTTGCATTGGATCCTTTCTATGCTGGGCCAGAGGACTCAAGTTCTATGTGCCAGAAAATTTTGAACTACAGAAAATTGGTGTACTGTAAAGTTCTTGATGAAGTCCCTCTAAAACATACATCTGACCATGGCAATGAAGTTGAAATCAGCAAAGTGCCAGAAAAATCTAGACTCGATTCAGTGTCCCATCTCAATCATGCAACCAGTAGAACACTAACAGAAAGGAATGTTGGTACTAGAAGTACCGATGGGACCCATGTATCTCCGCTCCTCTCTAATGTTCCGATCCAGCATTATGATATGGCTGGCATTAGAGAAAAGAGTAAGGATGTCATGGTTGATTGTACCTCAACTTCCGTGGGAGAGCTCTCTGCTGTCGACCCTATGGTCAAGGATTCCATTGCTCTTGTAAAGGATAGTCCTGACCATGATAATGAAGCTCTGACCGACAAGGTGCAGGAAGTCACTAGAGTGGAGACAGTAGCACATCTCACTAACACTGCCACTAGAACAGAACATGGTTACAGTTTTGCTGTTGCTAATGATGATACCCATGGATGTCATCTTTTTTCTCACGGTCAAGAAGATACCAATAAGAATGGCTTTGACGACATCACTATGGATGTAAAAGATGATTGCAGCTTAGGCTTTAGGATGGAGATTTCTCCAAATGAGCCAGTATTTAAGGATGCCATCAAAACTCATTCTGATGACAATGTTGGTGTTGCAAATGGTGAAACCAGTGAATTTTTGTCGAATCTTGGTGATAATCATAATCACATTATGATTCATTCTAGAAATAAGATTGGTGCTGCAGATAGTATAACCGACAAAGAAGTGATACTGGAGGTGATTTCTGATGAGAATTCCGAGGAAAAAAGGAGGCCCAATCAACCTGCTTTTTCTGGCTTCCCATCTGATTTTCAAGAAGTGCAGCCTTCATACCCACTTAGTCCTGTCTCTATTGGTAACAATCGATTTCAGTCTTCAACGACCAACAGCAGTTTGGACCACCCCAAATCTTTGCACATGAAGTTCCCGAAGGATTTCAAATTGCCCTCTAAGGAGGAGTTGGTGAAGAAGTTCTGCCCATTTGGGCCTTTGGATAGTTCGAGAACCAAGGTTTTCTTCTATACAGGTTCTGCCCAGGTAGTTTTCTTATGCGAGCTTGATGCAGAGGCTGCGTACCACTTTGCAAAGAGAAAGAAGATATTTTTTGGTCAAACCAATGTTCGATTTTGGCTTGATCAACATGAAAAGTCGAGAAGAAAAACTAACAAAATTCCATCTCCATTGTCCTTTTCAACTGTGGGATCGTCAGCTTTGAATCTTAAATCATGTCTGAGAACGTCATCTAATGCACAAGGGAAGAATGATGAAGTAAAAAGAAACCGGGTGAAGTTTTTACCAGGGAGTCAAATTTTCTCTTTGCCGGCTTCTATGCCAAAAAGTGGAGCTTCTATACCATCTGATTCATGTAAATTTAGTACAGAAGTAGGACCTGATATTTCAGTTCAAATGTTGGTACTTTTGGAGAAATGCAATCAACTAGTGTGTAAAACTAAAGATAATCTGGGAGTTCAATCTAACTACTCATTATTCACGTACAATAACTCCGACATCCCAAATCTTGATGATGAATAGAGATTATCTTGAAGAAAAAGGTATGTGTTCCCAGGTTCTACTATTAACATCCAGTGACCTGATTGTATTCTCTTATCTTTGATCATAGTAGGTTGTATCAGATATTCTGCAAATTTTCAGCTATGGTTAGTTTCTTCGATCATTGAAGGATGTGAGACATGGATATTTGCAGCTACTGTTCTCAGGTACGTCTGTACTTAAAATTTCTTTTGTTTAGTTTGTACTTCGTCATATATACCTGTAAATTTTGAACCAGTATACCTGTGAAAAGAGTGCTTTGGATTCACAAATACATTTGATTGTTATGATCAATTTTGCAAAAGCTGGACTGGTCACTGAATAATGTATGGAACAAAACTAAAGAAAGCCTGTCCTAAGGGTGTTTTACATCAGTTACCCTCATTGTTAGGGAAATTTTGTCTTTTTAAATCTTTTCAATCCCTAATGAAAAGGGTTATTTTTGACTTTTAATCCTTTCACTAAATTTTGGGAACTTTAAAACCTCTTACTATTATAGATGATATGTTTTCTGAAAACAAAGATTTTTTTTTTTAAAGTTGACATAAATATTAGGGTTGTGCGGTTTTAAATCCGGTCCGAACCGAAAAAAATACCGACAAACCATAAAACCCAAAACCCGAAAAGTCGCAAAAACCGATATTTATGGTCTGGTTTTGGTTTCATGTTTTCAAAAAACCAAAAAAACCGAAACCGTACCAAAGACACCGAACCGAAAGACCAAACCAAAAAAATCCGCACATATACCTATATAGTATACACATACATTATTATGTATAAATATGCATGCTAACTTATGAAAATATGAATTAAGGAGCCTGGCTCTTAATATAATCATAATTTAATAAGTCAATGTATCTATGTCAATTTGTATCCTATATGAGGCAATACATATACGTGATGTGTGTTCTCAAATTTATACATATTTATTAATTTATTTATAATATATTTATTATTTTATATAATTATTATTTTTATTATGAAAAAATTCAATTGTGGATATACCATGATTAAAATTGCCACTATGTTGCTATGGAAAATATGTTGGGATCCATATAGAGATATCTAAGATATGAAAATGAACTCTTCACAGACTTCACTATGTATCTTCATAAAAAAAAAATCATATTCAGGGACAAGCTATCTTGCACGTTGTTGGGGAGTGTGCCCCACCAAAAAAATTTAAATTTCAACATCTAATACCTATGAGGAAATTGAGTGCCCTACCAATTATTAAGATTTTAGTATATTGTGCCTTAGTTTTTTGTAAAATTAAAATTTGACCAACTTATTTCTTAACACGTACCCCACAAGCTTTTAGGTACACCAAAGAAATTTGTTGTGCTTTGTGGTTTTCTCGTTAAAAAACTTTATGACTTCGTCCCTAATCATATTTTACCAAATTTTTAACCCTATCAAAATTTAATTTAAAAGTAATAATTAAAATAGATGGTCTATAAATTACTTTTTAATTATTTTTGATTGATATAATTTTTGGTAAGGATGATCTTCTCATTTTAAATTTAATAATTTTCACAAAAAAAAAGGGGAGAGAATTAATAATTACTTAAGATGGTTGAAACTTGGACATTTTTTTTCATGTTTTAAATTTAAATAAATATTTAGTTACTATCAGTTCTTTATTTTTTAAGTTTGAACGAACTTTAATTTATTTATAATGCAAGTGCTCTAATTATGTCATGTTTTAGTTTAAGTTTAAATGATCAATTGATAAATATCATATGTTAATTTTTTTTAATCAAGTTAAACTTTAGTTTTGAATGATTTGTCCGTTAAAAAAATTGAAAACCCCTAAAAAAATTTGAAATTTGAAAAAAACCGAAAAATCCAAAAAATTCAAAAAACAGATGGTGTGGTTTTGGTTCTAAAAAAAAACCATCATGGTTTGGTATGATTTTGGTCCTCCTAAATTAATTAATGGTTTGGCTATGAGTTTGACAAAAAACTCAACCAAACCGAACCGTGTGCAATCCTAATAAATATATATGTTAACGCATTTTATATTTTCTCCATTGAGTTACTATATATTTAGTTATGGAACTTAAATTAATAAATGTTTTTCTTTTCATGGTTGATGTGTCACATGTGCCCGAGGCTAGTTGTTAAAAACAAAAGTGAATGCTACATGAACCTTGGATTTGCACCCCAAATAATACCTCAGATTATAAAATTCGACTTTAGACCGAAGTTAGACTGAAAGAATATTTTGGATAATTTTCCAATTGGGTGTTTAGGGTTTTCAGGACACTGCTTGTGATACTCAAATCCCTTCTGAAGTCAAACAGTCTGAAAATGAATCCCAGCTACAGAGATTAACACATTTAATGAACTTATTGCAGCAATAGGATTAACATATGTGACTGTAAAAATCCATTGTTTGTTTTTCTGATCTTTTTGTGTTATTCTTTGATCAATAGATTTTGGTTTATAAACAAGATCTCCTAATGTTGAAAAGTTGGATATTTTTATGCTTTCTCAAACATCCTAGTAGAAGTTATATTTTGTTTTTTCTAATCAAATTCGAATCAATTTTCTTCTGTTTCTATTTTCTATTTCTAAAAATGAAGGGTTGGATACTGTCCCAACTCCCGGTACAAAAATGAGTTGGGTGCTAGAAAATAACATTCATGAACTCTTGGATAGAATTGTGAGGCCATGTATGAATGGAATCACATTCTCAGGAATCTTTAAAGTTAGTATAAGGTGGAGCAAAGTACTCTCTCTAGCCTTGTACACTTGTTTCATGCATGGTGATTAATCTTTGTTGTTTATGGTTTTTTTTTCTAGGGATTTTCTATGTAAATCCATTCTATCAATCGAACTATAGCCGTTGAATATTTTGCCGGATAGTTGGTATCTACAGATTGATTACAGAAAAATTGTTCAGAACTTGAACCTTACAAATAAATAGAGAAAAAAGAACAAGAAGATAATTGTTGTGAATTATCAGTCTTATCAGTACGGTTCAAGAATTTTAATATTTGGAACCAACCATTTGAATGGTACGTGTTGCACGAGTTCTTTACATTGTGTTTGTTTTTTGTTCTGGATTTGTACAAAAAAATGCATTAAAAAAATAACATCTTTTCGTTTTTGTTTTTGTTTTTTTCTATTAACACTATTTTACTCTCACACCCCGTTTACATCATTGTGTAGGTCTAGATGAAAATGATCCAAGGGTCAATGTTGATCAACATGATGAGAAAATCCTCAGTAAAAATCAACAATTAGATCATCTTTATATGGACCCCTAGGCAGTTGTACGCAGAGTGTAAGAATAAGATAAGTATAAGTAGAACTGTAGAAGTGGAAAATTGAAAAAATAAGAAATTTAAGGTGGGTGAAACACACAAAATGTGGTGCAAATATCCAACACTAGGGCGGTTGCTTGGAGATAATTTAAAGGTTGATTTTTTAAAGATGGTCTCCTTATCGTGTACATCATCCTCATTAAAATCACATTATTATGTAATTTCAACCAAAATTTTGTAAGACCTTAGAAGTTTCAAAGCAAGGTGAAGAAAATATATTTGACATAAAAAAGAGACCATCTTAAAAAATAAAAATAAAAAATCAATCTTTGGATCGTCTCCATGTGACTAGGGGTGTCAATGGGTACCAAAGTACCCGGAACCGAATCGGTACCGAAACCGTTTTTTGCGGTTCCGGGACCTCATTTTGTAGATCCGATAAATTTTAGATCCATTTCGGATCTACCCGTTTTGGATCCGTTTAATTTCGGATCCATTTCGGATCAACCCAACGGGTACCCGGTTCCGTATAAATTTTATAATTTTATAGTTTAATTTACTATTATATAAATTTTTTAAATTTTTTTTAACTTTTTTAATTAAAAAAAGAAACCAATGACTATTATATAACAAATTTCATAATAAAATAAATTTATAATTAAATAAAATACGAAAATACAAAATACAAATAGATTTTATGTGAAAAAAATAAAAAAATAAAAATTAAAAACGGGTATCGGGTACCTGCGGATCCTAGCGGTACCGGATCCGGAACCACCAATTGAGGTTCTGGTACCGGAACCGAAAGGATCCGGAACCGCTTTATGTTAACAAGACCGGATCTGGAACCTTTAGGTTCCGATCCGGAACCATCCCGTTGACACCCCTACATGTGACCAAGGTAGGCGTAAGATTTGTTGTTGGGTGTGAATATCAAAAAGTAAAAGCTTAACACGTTGATCGTTTAAAGGCAGGTGGTGTTTGCTTGCTATCATTTTCCTCGACCGAGGGAGTGAATGTACATATTTTTCAAAATAGAAAATGGGGGTTTAGACGATTATATATTAATTAATTAGTATTTAGTATTTGCTAATTTTAAAATATGTGTTTCGTTCTAAATGGTAGTTAGTCAAACGTTTGTATTATAATTGACAATAATATCCTTATTTTGTGACCAAATCAAATATTCTCTACTTACTACAATTCCTAGTTTTTCTTAAGTTTGTAAAAGTATATATTAAAACTAGATGGATTGTTCGGATGTGATCGAAATTCGAAAAATATTAAAACTAGGGAATGAGATTCATATCATGTGGGTAATAGCCATAGACAGGTAAATCAGTATAAAACTTTCTAATAACTTGTCTGCAACTATCAAGAAGATAAAGATGATTAGAATTCCTAAAAATAATGAATTTATAGTTATTACACTGATTCTTTAAGCTGTTTCACGAGTGTTGAGACGGTTACAAAATAGTAATAAAGAAAAAAGAAATTTAATTTATAGAAAATGGTTCATGGTGAATATTTTAAAAAGCTTAAAAGACTAACAACTATTTTTTAAAATTATCACGAGATCTTTTGTGTATTTTAAAAATATCAAATACTGAATACTAATTATTTTTTCCGTATGGCTTTTAACCATTTTTATGTTTTCAAAAAAATGAACGAAAGTAGCACTCCTTTGAAAAAAACTTATTGGATCGACGGTTTACCAAACCATATACCATATGCTCATGTTGGAGGATGGTAACCACCACCATTTCGTTCTAATTGTTCAAAGGTGAGACCCACTATGCCACCTATGTTTATAGCATTTGGTTGGTTTGTCCAAATAGAAGCAATAATGATTTTTGGAACAATAGTGCTAGGATTACTAAAAACCTACAGAATAATCTACAGGAAGGAACAGTTTTAAGTTTGACGCAAATCACGAGGATGTGTGAATACCAACTATCGTCAGATTTTAATTCTATAGGTTTTTCTGGAGGATTCTGCTGTAGCATTATTTTTTTTGGAACCCACTTTTTTACAAAACCCATGCCAAATAAAAGTGTTTGAGGGCGCTTATGTGGCAGGGTAAGACCTACCACTTTTCCACTCATAAAAGTGTTTGACAAAATTTTAAACTTATGTGGCAGTAGGACCTCATGCTACATATGCACTAGTCAAATAGAAGCGTCCTTCCCCTCTAATCTCTTACTTGGCACAAAAGACTACTCAACAGGGTACGAATACAGCACTGACAGTCCAGGCTACAGTTTTTTAAGTGACAAAATTACCCTTCTTTGTTCGTTATTCTACTTTCTGTTAGGTCGTTCTGGAACATTCCAGCTCTTTCTCCTCTTTCTTTCCTTTCTTTTCTTTAAAGCCTCTCTCTCTCTCATTAGGAACTAAAGATTATTCTTTCTCATTCTTCTAAGTTTGTTTCATTCTTGATCACCAAACCATCCTTTCTTTCTCACTCTCATTACCTCTGCAGCTCTGTAAATTCTCTCTCTACCCCTTCAAACATGAGGTAAGCTTTGAAACTAAAACTCCCTCTCTTTACTTCTTTCCATCTTTTTCTTTTTTCTTGATTTCAGCTCATGGGTTGATACTATATCTAGTGTAAGAGATTAATTGTTGGTTTTCTGGCTTCCTTTCCTGCTATTTTGAACATGGGTTCCAGTGAAAATGCTACTTCTTAATCTTTGATGTCTTATTATTATGACAGATGTTAATGTTACTCTCTCTCTCTCTCTCTCTCTCTCTCTCTCTCTCTCTCTCTCTCTCTCTCTCTAAATCTCAGAGGATTGACTTACTATTGGCTTTTGGGAAAAATGCCTCTTAGCTCTTAGCTCTGAATACATAGAATTTCTCAATCTTACACATAACTGCTGTCCACCAACCAGTATCTGTTAAGAGGTTTTCACAACTCAAAAGGTGTATAACCTTGAGGTCCACAGGATCCATGACAAGAATCTGTGGTGTTAGTACTTAAAAAATTTATTTTCACTTTAATCTTGAGTGCACCTGATTATGCCTACTTCCATGTTTGTTTTCCAGTTTTAGCTAAATTGCAGATCCAATTTTTATAAATATTTATGTGCCCCTGTTTCATCTCTTAATTTGAGTTGAAGAATGGGTTTTCATTTAAAGCTGGAATTAGGAAATCATTTTTATCTTTGCTTCTATGTTCCTCTCCATCTGATTTCTTATATTGGGTTCCAATGAGTAGGCTATTTGTACACCCCTTGTGTAGATTCTGGTAAAAGGCAGTTAGGTGTTTAAATTTCTAAAACGGAAGTGAAGATCACTCTCTTAGATAAAAGCTTGCTCCTCAGTGATTTTATGTTTTTTCTGAACATTCTTTTTCCTGTGAAATTAAACATGTAAATCCAATGTCTGGTAAATGGGTTGTTGGAAATACCCTATTGTAGTTTATGGAAATACAAGCTACAAATACTGTTAAAAGTTGCCAAAGTTTAAGAAAACATGGAAGAAGAATTACCCTAGAAAAAGAAAAAAATATGCTTTTGCCTTCTGTATTTCAAATGGCTATTATTGATTAGAGATGAACTTTATGATATAGTATTTACATACTAATTAGAATTTGATGAATGAGATCATGGTATATTATATGAAGTCCAGTAAAAAGAAATACTCATTTAGCAAAGTTATCCACTTATTACAGCCGACATCCGACTTTGAGGTGGGCGCAGAGGTCCGATAAGATTTTTCTCACTGTTGATCTCCCTGATGCCAAGGATGTAAAGCTCAAACTTGAGCCTGAAGGGAGGTTCATCTTCTCTGCCACCAAAGATAGTGTACCATATGAAGTTGATATCGAGCTGTTTGATAAGATTAATGTAGAGGTATTTTTTTCTTTTATTGATCTGGTTCAACTATATTCTCTAATATAAATGTGTGCTCAATGATCGAGTAACCACTGTTGGAGTAATTGCAGGAAAGCAAGGTTAGCATTGGTGTAAGGAACATTGTTTATGTTATAAAGAAAGCCGATACGAAATGGTGGAGTAGGCTACTTAAGCAGGAAGGGAAACCTCCTGTGTTCCTAAAAGTGGATTGGGATAGATGGTTTGATGAAGAAGATGAGGCCGGTAGGTGATTCGTAGTCAAAATGCCCTATTTCGTCCTTAAAACCTTGAATGCCTTTGCTGATAGATCTCCTGTTTTTTGTTTGTAACAGAGAAATCTGGGATGGACTTCAATGACATGGACTTCTCAGTAAGTGTCCCCACCCAACAATTATCTATGATTCCATAGTATTCTTTGGTATGAGATTTATGCACTTACAGTTCTTATAACATATGATCTTACCTTGAGTTCAACCAAGATCTTACTATTTAAAATTTTGACATTTTAACCAGTATTGGCCAAGGCTTGCATACATCTAAGTATCTTGAACAAAATCCTGGCAAAATTATATTTTCTTAGTTGGGTCAAAATTTCACAATAGAAGTCTAAACCAAGATTTAGAACCTTCATTCCAGCATTTCGATCCTGCCATCCAGGAATGAGTGGTTTTCTTTTTTTAATCGATGACGATCCTTATACCATGTTCTGATCTCTAGTATAAGCAATTCACTCCTGGTTTTCAATTGAACATGGGGGTGGTAACAACTTATGTTTATATCGGAGAGACTAAGACCTTAATCTAGTTCTATTTTTCTTTAGACATGCTTAGTAGAAAATCCTAGGTATTGTGCAGCTGAAATTGAGTAAGGAGGTATTTAAAACTTCCTGGGCTTAGATATCTGGATTACTCATGTTTTTACTAATTACGGTGCTGACGGCGATAAACATCGTGCAGAATTTAGACATGGGTGAGGATGATTTTGATATGGATGAACCAAAAGATGATGAAGGTTAGGACCTTTTATACTACTTTCTTTTCTTTTCATTTTTTTCTCCCCTTCCAATCTCCTTTAACGTGCATCTTTATGTATTTTAAGATCTAGGCCGGGTTCGAAACTTTTAGAAAGCTCCAACTTTTTCTTGCAAATCTCCGCCTGTTAAATTAACAATGTTGATAGAATAAAAAGTTGTCATATTCCATTATAACTCTGTTTCAAGTTTACAAAGGGATTAGTGATTGTGAAAATGCAGGAGTCGAAGAAAAAGAAGAGGAAGAAATCAAGAAGGAAGATGAACATGCTGCAGCGGATTCTGAGGAAGTTCAAACTTGATTGCATTTGCAGAGGAGGATGAAATCAGGCTTATGTTCTTGGTTGAGAGTTTCTATGTTCATGATAGTATCGTTTATGTGAAGTTCTTGATAAAAATGAAAGAAAAAATAGAACTGCTTAGTGTCGCGTTCGAACTGTTGTAAGAGTTGGTTTCATTTCATGTTTACATGACACGGTTTAAACATGTGATAGATGGTTTGTGTTGTTTCTTTCTTGACATTCTTGGAGTCCTGGTTTGCCAAATCGGTTGTCGTCGTGGATCAGCCCGTCCAATCGACCCAATTATGCGCTATGATTTGTGAATGGCGTATTGACTCGGTCAGAATTATGGAATCAGTCTCTTAACTGCCTGGTTTGGATTGATTTAATGCATGACCTCTTTTCAGAAAGGAAAAGGCTTGAACTCGTCGATCAGCAGCTGAATCGTTTGGATCGTCGGACAGAATGTGTGTTTCTTTTCAATTATTAATCATACCGTATCAGGCCGATTATCGGTGGCCATGCGAACCATGTTTGGACTCGCTTCGCTTTTGATTGGGAACCTTGCTCCTTGTCACGGTGAAATAGTGACAAAGTGGGTTTAGTCTCACATTGGTTGGATAAGGGGAGATCTTGGGGTTTATATGGGTTTGGGTCAACTCCACCTAATTGGCTAGTCTTTTGGGTAGGAAGTCTAAACTCATCACAAAGTGGTATCAGAGTAGACCCGGTCCAATCCAATGTCACTCCAAGCGCCCACATACAAGGGGGAGGTGTGTCCACTAAAAGGTAGTGGGTCTCCCGAAGGAGTGGGGACGGGTAGAGATGATTGCACAACTGCAATGAGGGCATTGCAGGATTCGGGTGGGAGAGAATGTCACGGTGAAATAGTGACAAAGTGGGTTTAGTCCCACATCGGTTGAATAAAGAGAGGTCTTGGGGTTTATATGGGTTTGAGTCAACTCAACCTAATAGGCTAGTCTTTTGGGTTGGAAGCCCGAACCCGTGACATCCTGCTCCCAAAATCACCTTCTTTCGGTTTTGTAGCTTGCTTGAGAAGATCTTTAATTGGACGTTGTGGCGCTCTCGCTCTCAACCTACTCTCACTAGAATGAGCGTGGACAGGACTAGCGAGAAGCCACAATGCAGGATTGCATATTTCTAGCCCTATCCGTGCTTCAGAATTCCATTTTGCCCACTACATACCTACTGCGGTTAAAAATATGTATTTATTAGGACTGTGGTCAAATGAAGTTGACCATTTGAAAATATGGTCATGATTAAGTTACAGAAATAATAATAATAATAGTAATAATTAAACGATCACAAAATCCCTACACCTGAAATACGACAGCGAGGAGGATAAAAGCTGTACTATGATCTGAGGTGGTTAAAAATCCTCTGTCGTTCTAAAATCTTAATATATACAACATATCCAGATCAGCATAATTCATGGGTCAAAAAAAAAATCATGGGTGGTATAGTACATCCAAGAGGTGGTGGCCCACAGAACTGTGTGGTACAGATATCATGCAGTTAAGATCCAAAATTGCCACAAACAGTAGTGAAGAACAGTGGAAACAGCATCGACCGTACCTGCGCTACCTGAAATTCCCCACTGAATGTGGGGAAAGGAGCAAAGAGGGAAAAGAGATTTTCTGGAATTTATCACTGAGTTGTTACGCTTTTTGCAAGATTCCGTGGCTGATCAACATTGTATCCTCGCAAGACAGTAAGATGATATGCCAGCAACTGCCAAAAAACAAAACAGTAAGTTGAGGCGACAAGAATTAACTCAAGTAAAACAAATCTAGTAGTAATTGGGACGGATATTACAATATGGCAGAATTTATATGTAATATATGCGACAAGGAACATGGTCGAAGAAATTGTCTTAATTTTATGAGATTCAAATGATAAATTGAAAACTGACAGTGCCCACAAATATTATAATCGAGTTGTTAAATAAGAGAACTAGTGAAAAGTTGAAGTATCATTTTTTGGATACTTGCATGGTGCAAACAGTGTTATGGACCTTAAAGTCGGGAGTGAAGTAAACTAGAACATCTCTGTACACAGGGAACCGGATACACACATCATAGGTTATTCGTCCCACAATCCCTACTCTGTCAGCATATAAAAGTTCGTTTCTAAAGTGGGTCCGACTTGAAAAGAACCCTTCATAGAATTGATTACCACAGGCTAGCTGGATCTACACTGGTCAATATGATTGTGCATCATTATCAGCGACTCCTTATTCCAATGTCAAGTTGGCAAGATGAATACGTTCTGCATTCCAACTTTACAATAGCAATATCTCCTATCAAGCTATATCTTTGGATTTTCAATATAACCTTAAACATGTCAAGCTTGTTCCTCCTCTTGCCTTTTTAGAGGTTTCAAATGCACCATATAGAGGAAAGTGTACACTAGAAAGCCTTGCATATCGTAAACGGCCAATGAGGAAATGGAACAGCACTTTAAGTAGGCCATTGTGTATGGGAACTTTGGGTATCATGGTATCATTCTTCCCATGTATAAGATGGGAAATGAGAACTGATTAGTGACAGCATTTAACGACCTGTATTCTACCAAACCTTTTCATTGTTCTTTTGTTTCACACTAATTTTATGATGCACAAACGAAAGAGGAATCCCATCATGTAAATTTTAAGTGTCTCTGGAGAAAATACCTGCAAAGGGACTACGTTAATTACAGGTTGAAGACAATCTTCAACTTGAGGAACCTCAATTACTCGGCAGGATCCACAAGGACACACCAGTGATGCATCTCCTTTGGAACACATCACAATCAAGCGACCTTTGCGTGCATGAAGCTGCTGGATTACTGATTGTTGCTTGCTGTTAGGAACAAAAAGATATCAGTACCCGATTACAACTAATTTAAATAAGCAATCTAGACTTTCATATTTACATGGAAATTTACCTGAAACAAGCATCATGAGTAGCAATAACAACAATGGGAAGATTTTCATCAACTAATGCCAAAGGACCATGCTTCATTTCACCAGCAAGTATTCCTTCACTATGCATGAGTGCCACCTCTTTCACTTTCAAAGCACCCTCTAGAGCTGTTGCGTAGTTGTAACCTCTTCCAAACACAAGAAGTGACTGCTCATCCATTAATAATTTTGCTAGATCCTTCATTTCCTGATCAAGCTTCAGTACTTCTCTGACTTTGTCTGCAGATGGAAACAAGAGATGAAATACGGTTCCTCTTTAAATCTTATTCGTATGACTTATTCTTTTTTGGCACAAAAGGATGATGGAAAGAAGTTAACTAAAACATACTTGGCAAGTCAAATAAACCATCTATAATAGCCTCTCTCCTGGCTTGACTGGAAATTGTGTCATCCCCAATCACTAAAGCTACCATGGCCATCACTACTATCTGACTTGTGTATGCCTGTCAAACGATAGTAAGAATCACATGTTAACAATGAGGTAACAAATCACCAAACGCAAGAAGATTGTAAAAGCAATTCCTACCTTTGTGCTAGCTACACCTATCTCACACCCAGCATTTATATGAACACCACAATGAGTATTCCTGGATATTGCACTACCCACAGTGTTTGTTATGCCAACACACAGTGCACCATTTTCCAAGGCATATTCTAGTGCATTTAAAGTATCTGCAGTTTCACCAGATTGACTGACAAAAACTGCTGTATCCTCCCTATATATTGGGCCCTGCCTGTCCAACAGATCGCTTGCAATTTCCATTGTAACTGGGACACCTTTGTTTTTTCCAAGAGAAAAAAGGAGTAAGAGCAAAGTTAAAATGCACCATAAACTCAAAAAATTTCAAAGATAGCAGGAAATTAATGACAGACAAATAAGTCCTACCAGAAAGCTCTTCCAAAATGGGTCTAGCAGCTAAAGCCGCATTGTAGCTTGTACCACAACCGATAAAAACAAGCCGCCTGCTTCGCCTAATTGTTTTGAGGTGATCCTTCAGCCCACCCAAAAGAACACTTTTGGCTTTGCAGGAGTCTCCACGTATAAGCCTCCCCCTCATGGTAGTAGTTAGGGACTCTGGTTGTTCATGAATTTCCTTCTGCATGTAGTGTTCGTAACTTCCTTTATTTATTTGCTCAACCTCCATCTCTAGGACAGATAATGCACGTTGCACTGATTCAGATCTTGGGAGAGCACCAGTAGCTTTCATTTTGTCATTATCAAACTTGAAAATCGATACACCTCCATCCTGGAACCATCATTGGCATGAGTAAGTCCGCTCTGATATCTTGCTGTGTTTTAGGTTGTAGAAACTTGCTTATAAAAAAAAATGTTGTAGAAAGAATGTACTTATAGGTAATTGACAAGGAAATAAGTGCACATGCAATGCAGCTATCCTGAAAGCATATTGGCAGATCCAAGCATTTGTGGAACCATGGCAAGTCAGTAGGCAGTGCAAGATCGTATTAAAGGAGTATGCAAGCAATGGTTTTGGTTCTATTGTAGCATCTTTCATCCACAATCAATACAAAACATGAGCTACATATCTATATTCCTAGAATGTAGATAGCTCAACAGATCCTTTGCCAGTTTTCTTTTCACCTTGCCACCTTGGTTCAAGATCTATCCAAAGAATGTTACAACTTCTGTGATAATTCTTACTTTATTGTCAAGCAAAGTTCCACCACAAGCAAGAAGGAGAGGAAACAAACTGACGGCTTTCTATAAAATAGATGAAGGGTATTATTTTAGACCTCCGTTGCAGAAAAAGAAATGTATCATAAAGAGATATTAAATTTTTAAGTGTTGGAATAACATACAAGCGGAGCGTCGATGTACCTCCCATCGTCTTCCTTGCTACTGATAAATGAACTGAAGTTTGAATCATCAATTGGATTTTAAACATAAGAAGTAATATAAGAAAGAAATGTCGATCGATTAGTACCTTAGTTTTTATTTCTTTTTACTTTACTTTTATCGGTTCGCTTCTGCTTTATTTCTCCCACTCTAATTCTTTTTCCTAATCTCCTCTCTACCTTTCCTTCTGCATTGCTTGGTTCCTATTCCCTTTTTTTTTTCTTTTGTTCATCTCTTTCTCTATGGATTCTTTCACATTCTATATTGTTCGTCTTCTGGCCCTTAATCTTTAAAATTGGTATAATGGCAGAACAACAATCTAGCAACAACTGTGTAGGTGGTTACTGGTTAGTACCAAGGTCTAATATCTCAATCTCGTATCAACCTGATACTTTTGTTAGTTACAAAACCTGATACATTCCAACCGAAAAGTTCCAAAAAAGAAAAAAGAAAAACATGAACAGGATCAGTACAGATTGATGTTTCGTTCAGAAAACTACAGGAATCAAAACAAATTTGAAATTTTAAACCATGATTAGTACTCAAGATCATCACCAAATAAATTGAGGAACAATAAAACAAGATAAGTAACATTTGTATGGCAAACACAACCTACAAGCAGAAGTTAATAGTGGTAAAGGTCAGGCCATCTTGAGATGGCAATAAAAACACTCGAGATCAAAAAGAAGTGGGAGGAAAAGTTGCAAATTATGCCAAAATATTAAAAAGAAGAGAAAAGAGAAAGCACCTTAAGATGTACCACTTCACCATCCTCAATCAACAAAACCTTTTTTGTGTGTTCCACAAGAGCATGGGCATCACTAGAAAAGAACAGTTCTCTGGGATGCTCATTCTTTGTCAGGAGCTTAACATCGTGAAAAGATGAACCATTATTCTCATTTTCAGTCAACTCCTGCAAGAAAGTCATTCTTGTTTAAACCAACATCACTGTGATAAGGAAAAATTAAAAGTAAAAAATTGAGAAAATTAAGTTCAGCATGCATAAATGGTTAAGATTCTTTCCCAACTAAATATAGTCCTTATATTGTGCAGAAGATTATCTATTGCTCAATTAGATAGAATTCCATTGATCTTTCATTGAATGGAGCTCCTTTTACTTGGTCTAAACATCAAAAGGTCCCCATCTTGACTTGATAGCATAGGAAACCAGTTACACATAATTCACGAAGCACTTAGGAACCGCACTAGCCATATAATGAAGAGGATATAAAAAGTTAGAAAGGTCCATTCCCTTTTAGATATGAAAGGAAAATACTTTTGAAGGCAGGTTATTGGCCATAAATTTGGTCTTTGACATCTGAATTATGATATTTTGACAGGGTATAGAAGTTTGGGACGAGAGACCGCAGGTCCATGAGGAGTCAGTAGAAGGTATGAGGATCGGATCTTGGACATAGAATGTAATATCTGAGTTGGATGACATGTCCTTATCCATTAGTTGAAGGTGAATCAGTAATTTCCAAAAAATAAAAATAAATAAATAAACAAAAGGTAATGTTACAATTATATAATGAGCCAATACCATAAGAAGAATGGAAAGTGTTGTGTGTGTGTGTGTGTGTCTGTGTCTGTGTGTTTTTATATTGGAATGAAGAGTGTGTGTATGCTCTCCTTTATGGTTCTGCAGACTTAAGCTTATCCTATTAAAGGAGAGAGGAGCTCTTAAGTGCATAAAACCATCTCCAAGAGAGATAAAGAGGGCCTAGATATCTAGCTCCCCGAATCATCTATGAAGCAACTCGAGCTGTCTGAGGTATTTCAAACACCAAAAACCACAAACAAGAGAGGAGCCTATTGAATCTACAAAGAAGAGAAAGTTCACTGCTGAGACCACAGATCTCTTTTAACTGATTATTAGAAGAATAAATTATGAGACCAATTGCATACTGACGCTGGGTGAAAGGCACACTTTAGTAGGGGCATCATGCTGAGATGCAAGGAGCATGGAGTGGCACACATGATGAAGGAAGATGCAATTTAGAGCCCAAAAGATTGATTTCAACTTCATCTAGCCTGGATAATGTAGCTTTTATGTTTCCAGGAATAAAACTGAGTTTTTAACTAGAGGAACTTTAAGGGTATCCGGCAATGAGGTATCATTACAAAAGACCTATTAGTGATATTTGCAAGAGCTTCACCCAATCAAGATATGTTAAATGCATATATACTTACTTTGACACCAAGGAGCAGTGGGCTACCACGTTTGCAAGCGATCAACTCATTTGGATAATGTCGACTTTTAAATATGAGTGCATATGCACCTTCTAGATGTCGCATAACTTCAATGACAACTTGACTAAATGAAACAGAGTGGTCACCTGCAACATAAAAACTTAAAAGTGAAGGCAAGCCACCAAATATACATACATACATGCATGCATCTATGAATATGTACTATATAAACATCTAGGAATGGGTGAGGGAATAATGATGCCACAATGTGAGGGTTTCCAAACTACAACCTCGGTTGACGATGACATCACAGCCCCTAAGACGAAAATATTGGGTAATACAGTATGTATGTAAGCTGCAGTATTGTGATACTCAAAATGCAGCATCCAAAAAATAAAAAATACAATCTTGCAAGCTTTGGAATTACCTTCTCCCTCATTTGCCTTATCGAAAACATATTTTGCAAGCTTTGGAATTACTTCTGTATCTGTCTCAGATTCAAAGGTAAACCCATGTCGGACTAATGTTGCTTTTAAGACCTAATGATATAGAAAATAAAAGAAAAATGTCAGCATCAATTCATGTTTCATAATTACTCTTTTAACTCAATGCTACGCTCATATAATTGAGCCACATAAAGGTGGCTTGCATAATGACGTGGCACGATGTCATTGGCGCTTGACTGGTGCATACTTGATGTGCAAGTCAAGGCGCCAATTACGTCACCCCACACCACTATGTATGCCAACTTTATCTGACTCTAGCATTATTCTTTTCGGAAAACCAAGTGGAATCCCAAGGAATATATAAATCAATTGAACACATAAGTCCAAAATTCTTTTGAATTAAACAACACTGATGTTAGCCATTTTTTAGCAAATTTTAGTCCAATTTCACAGGCTTAAAAATGAAAGTGAACTTTCATTTTCAAAGCATGAGGTAGAATAGAATACCAATCAAAATGACACAATGCAGGAACCAATCAAAATGGTGATGTGAGCAGAAAAAGTGTCCGGAACCTGCATTCTATCTGGATCTGGTTATAGGAGATGGATGACTATGTATGTGGTTTATATGCATCAAGATGCTTCCATTAGTGAAAAAGAAAATGTAGCATGCAGGTGTACTTTTCTAGTTTGTGCATTAGATTGAAAATGTTTCAAGGTGTGGAGGGTTACGGTATAAAATAGATTTGAAGAAGACCTCTGACCATGTGAAATAAAACTATCTAAATTATCGATAAGGAAGCACACAATGGAATAAAGGAAGTAGGATATGGACTGCATATCTCTGAATTCCTTTTGCATTCTGCAAAGAGATTGCCAAAAGGATATCTCCATAATGCAAGGAGTCTCGAAGAAAAAGAATCCTCTCTTTGTGACTTTGTTAGTCATAGTATTAAGCCTTATCAAGGCCATAAAGTGGAGGACCTCAATTTGATTGAAGTTTTATAGAAGGTAACGAGACTCTGGACATGACAAATATGAAATGAAGGCCTGCAGGATAGACAGTAAAAAAGACTGCACACCAATTAGACTTAGACATGTTATGTAGTTTCTCAAATATTAAGTTCAACTCATAAGTCAAGTGTAACAAAGTTTTGAGGCACATCATTTGTAAAGCAGCATAGGAATATAACAAAGTAAAAGTGAAGCAAAGGAACAAGTCGAAGAATCAGCGGAACCTCGTAATTTGTAACAACACCATTGTGGACGACCAAGAATTCATTTCCGGCACCAGATGACTGTGGATGGCTATTCCTAGGAGCGGGCTCTCCATGAGTTGCCCATCGGGTGTGCGCAATTCCAGCATGAATAGAAAAGGATTCTTCCAAATTCAAATCCGTTGTAGCCACTTCTGAAAACACCAAAATGACCTCAATTTTAACAACAGTCCTCGACCCAATAAACCAGAAAACCATAAACACAATAGAATAAATAAATTAAAAGCTAAATTGAGTTTGGAACAAAAACTAACACAACCCTAAGCAAAAGGCATATTAAATTATTCAACATCACCCACTTTTGTACAGTACAAAACAATAAATTTTGAAAAAAGAGAATGTAAAAAACTAAAGCAACTTCAGCAATTTTGATGGAAAACCCCAATAATGAAAAACTTCATGGACCTGCTTTCTCACTAATTTGTACAATGAAATCTCCTTTCTCTCTCTAAAACCACCAAAAAAAAAAAACAATTCGGCGATTATTTAAACAACTCTAAGATCAGCAAAATATCTTCTGAAATTTTAATCCTTTCGAAAATGAAACCCTAATAAGAAAATCTAATTTTGCATAAGAAATTGAGATACAATTTATTACCTTCGTAAACCGATTTAACGAGGGAATCGATGTTACCCTCCTGACGGAAAACGAGCGGAGGAAGAGAATTCGAGGGGATACTGTGGTGAATCTGAGGAAGAGAATTGAGATCCGAAGAGTCAATTGAGATCCCAGCAGAATCATAGCCTCTGTACTCCAAACGCCTCAAACCATTAAACAGAACTTCTAGAATGTACCTTCTTTCTCTGTTAACATTGTAATTCAGATACGCAAAAATCCCACACATTTTTCACTTCTTCTTATTCTTCAGAGGATGATGATGGCGAGATACGAAGTAGAGAGAGAAAGTTAGAGAGAGAAACAGAGAGGAACAGTGGAATTTCAAAGGAAAACGGAGACACAGATTTGAAGAAAAAGTGAAAGACAGAAGAGCGAGCGGTTTCCTTTCATTTTCCGTTTTCTCGAATTTTGGGGGTTTTAAACAACACCAAATTACGAAAATACCCTTATCTTTTAAAAAATTGCATGGAGAAGGTAATATATATCTTATATACGTATCTTTGACGGAATCATACATGCAACACAACTTTTTACTAGCCAACAACTACTGGTTCCGTACAATGGAAAATACAAAATAGATTGTAAGCTAAATAAACTAACAATTCAAACCGAGTCAAGTCGGTGCCAGTTTATGAGTGACCATCGGACACCGTGTGAATCGTTTGCTGTTGATTCTGATTCACCTTAGATGGAACGGTCGGTTCATAACCGAGTTAAGATGGTTGACCGGCATTTTAAGCGAAATTTAGCCGAGTCTACCGATTCACGGTCTAACTTTTAAGCGAAATTTAGCCGAGTCTACCGATTCACGGTCTAACTTTACTCAACCCAAGCATCAAGCCACCTGGTTTTCTTATACTTACCGAATAGTTCATTAGTGAATTGGTCGAGTTACATATGGATTGGCTTGACTTCATATGACGGTTTTTTCACCATACCAAAATGAATTGGCCCTTCGCCTAACATGGCAGTAGAAACTAGAAACCCAATATTTATTTGGTTGAAAGTTTTAAAATAATTTGATTTTCGGTCGCGTTGAACATCTCAATAGAAAACCATCTCCACGTCAACCTCCCAAAAATCTTATAATGATTTTGTATGAATAAAATGGCTCCATAAGAATTTGTCTTGGAATATACCAGTCAAGGGTTAATAGTTAACAGTTCATATAGAAGACAAGCAGACTATCATGACCCCTAACACACCTATATTTGCTTATATTCATGTATGTATTTTAAGGCCATGGTACCATGATAGAGTATATTCAAAGATTTTTGCGATAGCTCTTCCTTATACGACCCAAATGTTAGGTTTAAATTTTTTTTTTTCTTTTTTTAATCTAAGTCTAAAAGCATATACAGTTCATCCGTCTCACACATATAGTTCCTCCGTCTCACATATACCCCGTAATAGAGATGTAAACTTTACGAGTATTAATTATTATTCAATAAATTTTCTATTGCTACAAACACCTGTCTTGAGTCTCTTGACATCATTTAAAAAAAAAAAAAAACACCTGTATATTACTTTACAGGGAAACATCTCCATTATTTACATTTTATAAGTATATTCGTTACTCTTTTTTTTTTTAATTATACAACCACCATTTCATGTGTGACAAAATTTATAATAGGAAATTTTACAGTGGTAATTCTTAAAAAAAAAAAAACCCAAATATTAAGATGGTAATTTAGACATTTTTCTGTGGCTGACTGGTTGGTACTTCTTCCTCGTTGGGCGTCTGAAGAATTTTCAACACGCATTTAAAAAAGTCAGTCGTTTCTCTTTTACTTTGACCAGAGGAAAGTCAAGGTATAGACGTACCCCACAGGCCACAACCTTTTTTTTTTGGCAGTATTTTATAGAATCAGAAGAATAGGAGTCCTGATGTCCACACCGAGTCAAGTCGGTTGCATCGGACAATTCAAACCCGTTCTATGGTGATTTTTTTTTTTTTTTAATTGTATAATAAGATTTTTAGAGGCTCGAAACACCATGTGCAGGATGGGCTAGAAACGACTCTAAAAAGTGAACCTAAAGGAACTTTTAACAGTGTATGTCTCATTTTTTATAACAAAGTCATATGTTTGTTTTAAGGCATCTTTTTTCTTTGGTAATTCTAGCATTAGTTAAGCTCTCTCCAATAAGTTATTTTGTATTCAATAGGATTTTGTGTTGTTGGTTTTAAATAGGGTTTGGAGCTTGCTAGAGATCTTCATCTACAATCAGCCATCATCGAGGGTGATTCTAATCTTCTAGTATCGTACTTAATTGATGATCATCTAAAGTTTTCTTGGCGTATTAGGAGCATTATTCTAGAGTGTCGTCGCCTCATGAAATCATTCACCTCCATTACAATTCAGCATGTTTCTAGAAAGTTTAAGGGTGCTGCTCATCGTTTAGCAAAATTTGCTATTTCTGATAGAATTAGTTCTATTTGGCAGGGAATTCCTCCCACTTGTATTGCTAGCATTGTAACGCCCCAATTCAAAACTCAAAATCTCTAAGAAATCAAGTCGCATCTCGAGGCGTTAGGTTAACTATACAAGGTGACTAATTAGTACTAAACAAACCTAAACAGAGGTTTATGAACCTACATCAGAGTTAAGCTAATCTAGTTCGTCAGAACTTTAATCACCTCTAAAAATGGTTAGGCGCAACGGATAATTCGCCAGAGTTTCTCCTATATTTTCGGGGTCTGAAACCTGTCATAAACCTGTAGAAGAGATAATTTATCCATAAATAACATTTCTATATTAATTCCATTCATCCATATCATCTCATCATATCCAAACCATAATTCTAAAATGATCTCCCGCTTGATAAAATAATACATATATAAAATTTGTTAAGTGATACTAAATATACATAAGTGTGCTTGTTTTACATTATATAGTTCAAAAGAATATATATACAAAGCAAGAAAAATAACTGCATCATAACTGAATAATAACAACACCTCAAGTATAATAAACCTGAGGTGGATACTCTCCCTATACCTGCCTCCTCAAATTACTTAACATCCAATCATCCACTGTCTCCTCGATTTCCTGAGCAAAAAGCCCAGTGAGAACTTATAATACTAACAGGTAGTCACTAATATGAATTTAAGACAATGCAGGTTTTAAAGAAAACCGAGAAATCATAATACAGTAATGTAAAAGCATTTGGTACCTTTACTACAACATAAACCGATAACCATTCACTTACCCATACAAGTA
This sequence comes from Macleaya cordata, assembly GCA_002174775.1. Classification (NCBI taxonomy): domain Eukaryota; kingdom Viridiplantae; phylum Streptophyta; class Magnoliopsida; order Ranunculales; family Papaveraceae; genus Macleaya; species Macleaya cordata. Next base: position 644,518 of record MVGT01001095.1, read on the forward strand.
AATATAAACTAACAACATCTCACATCATAATATTGCGTAGTGTAATCATCTTAGAGTGAAGAGGCTACGACTAGATGTTTCAGCTCCTAGTCAGTGAGCAAAATCGTGTTCCAACTTAACCGATGTGGAACCCCATCGTTAATTCCTGATTTCCGACCGAGCGACTGATTTATCGGTTTTTGTGAGAAGCACGCTGGCTCATGATTTGGGTTCAGGTGGACCCTTGACCATAATTTGCCGATGTAGCCGTTGTCGCGGTGGTCAGCCGTTTGACTTGTGCAGACATCTTAATGATCATTAAAATAATCCAGGAGTTGTCACGCTCCTCAAGTCTTCGCCTAATCTAGGCAGCATATAACCTCGACATTTCTAGAATCATACACGTACCTATCCAAACAAGGCTTTCCAAAAAGAGAAATAGAATAACCTAGATTTCAATAGTTTTCCTATATCATGAGAGTCCCATTCCTGTCATGAGACAGGAAAACATAATGAAAATACGGAACAAACCATTGTTTTTAGGAAAACTTCAATGATTTGCTCGTGTAGGCATTACAAATCCATTTTCAGATTACCAAAAGATATATAGTATAATAGTATAAGTTTTAGTAGTAGAAAATACCTTTTTCCTACAAAAACTAACAACCATGTACATGTTGTGATCTCCCAACTAATATTATTCCGGGGAAAGCCGGTAATATAATCCGGGGAAAGCCGGGTAATCGGGGGAAAGCCCGTAATATAATCCGGGGAAAGCCGGTAATAATCCTAGCCGGGGGAAAGCCCAGCATAACATATATAGTATATATTCCGGGGGAAAGCCCGTACCTAGGGAATCACCAACACATACCCAACAACTGGGAACCTCCATCCCACACATCATCTTAAAACAACTACTTCTCCCAACATATGGAAGGAAGTAAAATATATATATATATATTATAAGAACCCCAAAATCCATTTGGTTTTGGAAATATACCCATCCCTAAAGCTCGATAACGATTAAATCTCGATTCTTTTGAAAATATAGTTTATTTAACTATAAATAAGAAAAGAATCATCCATATACTTGTATATGTATATAACTCATTTATATATATATAATTATTAGAATCTAGTTATTTTAAAATTAACTATTATTGTTTTACATCACTATGTGAAACTGTACTTTTGAAGAATCATTTTCACATCAATAGGACATCACAAATAAATCATGCATGCTTTGCAAAATAATTATATTTGATTTATAAATCTAAACCCTATAAAAGCATTGAAAGCACTTTAATGGCTACAAGAAAGTATTTATAAGTTCCTACCTCAAATCCCGCAAGGCTAGCTCTTTATTGCGTTGTTCATCTCCAATAATTGGTCCTAGTACAAACTCCCAACTGTAAATAACACATTTAATTCGCTTTCAAACTTAATTTAATTCATACTAATTCCATATAGAAAAGCCTAGGAATCTAGATTCTAACCTAAGCAGTCACTATAAGGGTTAAACAAGGGCTTTAGGACTACAACCCAATTTGCTCTAAATATCCTCTTTAATTAATCTGGACCTCCGAATCTACAATATAACCTAAAATAATAAATTTGGGTCAAAATCAACCTTCCCAATTATCAATTTTCTCAATTAAGGTTTTGAAAGGTCTAATCAAATCTTAAACTATTAACAAAATCAACCCTAAAATTAAAAACTAAGATTAACAACATAAAATATCTAATTAAAAATAAAATGAAAAGGTAGGATTTCAAATTATACCTCAATCCACAAATTAAATGGTCCCTACGATCTCAATCGGACCATCATCAACATCATCATCTTCTTCTTCCTCTTTCTCTCTCTCTCTCCTTCTCTCTCTCCTTTTTTCCTTCTCTTTTTCTCTCTCTCTCCTTCCCTTTCTCTCTCTCTCCTCCTCTCCTTCCCTTTCTCTCTCTCTCCTTCTCTTTCTGCCGTCTCTCACTTAACTCTCCTGTAAAGGAGAGTTTTCTCTCTTTCTCTCCCTTATAAGGTTAATAAGGGCGGTGGGAAAAAGTATATAAAAAAAAAAACTTTAAAAATTAAAAAAAATAAATAGATAACTATATAGGTTATACTAAGGTGTAAGTGCATACAACGAATTATGTGTATATAATAGAAAGATTTATAAAATTACTCTTTAATACATCACCCAATACATACCAATACATATATATAGTATATATACACAATTAAATAAAGTTTAATGGTCAAAATCAAAGTCAAAATCGCGGGTACCTTCGGTACCAATCCAAATCGTGTTCCGGGCCTTGATTTGGGATCATTCGGTGTCCGATTTTTGCGCGTGAGTAGTCGAAATTCGATAACTTTTCGAGATCTATCCATTTGTACGGTTCGATTCTTCAAATTACCCTCCGATCGAAAACTCATTTATTTAATTTCAAGTTTAATTATTTAAACACTAAGCTTAATTATTTTAATAATTAATTGGTTTCACGGTCAAATCGTTGGATTAGACTCTAATTGACTCGGAATGACATTGACTGGTTAACTAAATTATTTTGGGTCGTTACAAGCATTCTGCTAGATTTGGGTAAATTTTAGATGTGGGCAAGTTTGAGATGGGTGATGGGGTGAGGACACCTGTATTCCATAATTAATACCATTTTTATGAAGTAATTTTACTTCCAAAAATACCCTTTTCACCAAACCGATGGATGGACTTTCCTTCTTCACATAAAACTCTATCTTCAATTTTTATTTTAATCAGAATCTATTTTTTTTATTGGTTTCTTTTTTCTTTTTTTCTTTCTATTTCCTTACTCTCTTTTCTGAAATAGCAGATCGAAATTGCCATCGTTGTGCTTTAATTTTCTTGTACATTAACTCACAATAAGAATTAAAAAATCTCATAGATGTCTCTCCGGCTCCCTTTTCTAAGATTGGGAAAAATTGCAGGGCCTAATATCTCTCCTTTCTGAAATTGCATATCTAAAATTCTCTTTTTATCAAGTCTTAATAAACAAAACTTAGAAAGTCTGAACGTAAGAACATCAACTTAAAAACAACAACAAATTTATTTAAAAACATGACTATACAAAGTACTCTTTTTTTTTTTCTTACAAATTGTTGGGCCGTTTAAATCAAAGTAAAAAAAGTTGCAGGGTCTTTGAATTGAATCTCGTTGGGTAAGGGTTTTCTTCCGCCTTCTCCTCTACGACATGGCGAAAGGGGTTATGGTGAGAAGGGTATTTTTGGAAGTAAAATTATTTTCACTGACTTCATAAAAATGGTATTAGTTAATGGATACAGGTGTCATCTTCTCATTGTGACATCATGACTCCATCTCAAACTTGCCCACATCTAAAATTTACCGGCTAGATTTAGTTTCTTAATAAAGATCTCTCTTTTCTTTCAAAAAAAAAATAAAATAAAATAATAGTAGTCACTAGTGAAAGAATCACTAAATAATTTAGAAATCAAAGAGATTAAATATATATGATCAAACAATGGGAACCTTTGCAAAAAGTTTGATTTGAATTTCACAACCCCATGAAAAGTTATGATTGAGTGAGAGTTCAGTCAGATAGAGAGGAGGCATGTAAGAGTGAGATAATTGATTATCTAAGGCACTAATTCATCTTCTTTTAAAATTTGAACTTAGTCTTATCTTAACTTCATAAGATTTCCATCTAGCAGTAGATACCAACTCATGATCCTTTCGAATCAATGGACCAAAGAATGGGTCAAACAAAAAAATCCTCGTGTTAAGTATTTGTTGTACCATAGGTGTAATAAGTAAAAAGTAGGTCCCGCAAGATGATAATTTGCACCTAGCCATTATGGTATCCTCTTGAATTAGGTAGGGTCCATCAAAACATGGTAAATATATAGGATATTGATAGTATATAGTTTTGACACAGACAGCCCTTGCCACACCATATTATGAACCCCTCATTTGTGAATTCCATGCCTATTACTTCCTCACATATCTTCATTGTGGGTCCCACTAACCTAACTTGAGTCTGAATCTCTTGTTGTCTCGGGTTACATTATATCTCAATGCGTCTAGCGGTAGTTTCCTCTGATATTCACAACAGTCGATGTCAAGATTTGGGCAGATTGATTTCCTGAAATTAAAGACATATAATTAGACATCTTGGGACACATGCAAACATACCTTCGCTGTGAGGAAAATGCGCATTGCATAATGATATCACAAAAATGCAAGTTTTTACCATAAAACAATAAGTTTTTACGGAAAAATAAAAATTATTAAGACAAAAATTAAACATCAACATTTTGCAGACAGATACAAGTAACACCAACGTTTGTCAATTACATTATCTTAATTAGGTATGAGAAATTTTTTTTACATGCCATAATCAAGAAACAACTATGAAACAAACATTAGAGAACCCGAAAGATGACTTTGGAGTCCATGGAGTGTGGGACATAAGAATTCCTAATGTGTGCCTAACATCTTGTAGGGCTCATATAAATATGATCCAAAAGTGTGAGGATGATATCCCCGTCAATCTGCATGACGAGTTGTGCCTTCACTAAAACTTAGCCATTGAATCAAATCATAGTTCAATTTATGGTGGGCAGAGACTATGCATTCTAATGCTTATAGGACCAAATAAATTACAGTTCAATTTATGTGATAATTAATTTTTAAAGAATTACTTGATAATGTTTTTATGGTAATGATTTGTTAATGAAGTTGCGAAGGTATACCATATTTTTTATTCAGTTGCCTCCGACGCCTCGATATATGAATTAAGTAATTATCTTAATTTAGAGTGCAAATTCCCTGAAACACATTAATTAAAAATCAATCAAACTTGTTTTTTATAAAATTTAAATAGGTATAAAGTAATTGATAATAACACATAAACAAATAAAAGCATTGTTAAAAGTTGGTTATATAGTTTTTATCTTCCAAAAAAATAATAATTATATATCTATATAATAAACACAATGATTATAAGACAAATGACGGTCTAGATTTGACTTCGAACAAATCTGGATCGTTCTTTGTCTTATACACAAACAAATATAACCTCCTACTCAATGACATATTTGGTAAATAACGATTATCTAAAGGGCGTATGTTTATGAAGATTAAAAATATAATGTACATGTGGGGTAAAAAGAAATGTACATGAGAAATTTGTGCTCTTAATTTTTTAAAAATAAAAAATGTGTCATAACTTTTTTATCTACACCTTAATTTTTGACAAAAATTATATTTTTGAAAAGCATTTGCGAAAATCTTTAAAATGAGACCAGTTATCAATACCAAAAAAAAAAAAATTAAATTTTTTTTTGGGTGTTAAGTAGGTCCAGACGACACATGATCAGCATGCCGAATGCATATAGACATATTTGTTGAATGTAAGAAAAAAAATAGAATAATATATGTTAAAGTAGATTTTAGACGACGAAAACTTGCAACAGATTTTAGATCGTGCGGAAGGCACGGGTTATGGCCAGTTAAAGTAAGCAAGTATTTTACCTTCTTCCAAAGGGTTTTTCTGTGTGTGTATATTTAACAATTTTTTATAAGGATATTTTTATTGTTCGTCCTCCTAAATCGTTTTAAACGAAGACCCAAATACCCATGAGTCTTTATGAAGAATCCCTTCCTTACTTCTCGAAAACCTAAATATCCAAAAAAAAAAAAAAAAATTGGATTTATAATAAAGATCTCATTCACTATTTTTTAACCTTAATTTGTTAGTTTGTATGAGAAATATAAAATAGGGTACATATTTATAGCTACAGAGAAAGGTGGTTATGAAGAATGTTAAAGTTGTGAGATTTGTTTATAGCTTGTTGCTATAATGTCAAATGCATTTGATAATTAACATGTATTTAGTGTGACAACATGAAAAAATAATGAAAAATCAGGAAATTAGCTATAACTAAAGCATTAAATAAGTTTTAAACTGTTCATACTTCGTATGAAAAGATAATAATATTTTAATACCAATGGATACACCATGGATTTATAATGAGTAGTGTTGTTTGGACCGACTAAGTTACAAAAGCTGTGCTCGATGCTTATGTGGCATGGTCGGTTCCATTATCATGTAAGTTGAAACCTCTTCAAAATACTTTAGGGAGGGAAAAAGTGGTAGGTCCCACCCTACCATATAAGCGTTTAGCACTACTTTTGTAAAACTATCGGTCTAAAAAATATTATTAATTTATAATTCTCGATTAAATTTTGAACCAACTTAGAAGATGGTATACAATACTAGTAGATATACTATTGTATGTGTCACTCAGTTGAAGTGGTAAAGTTGTTAGAAGATAGTACGAATGACCTGGGTTAAAGCCAGAAATCCACTAATAAAAAAAAGAAGAAAAAGAAAAGAGTGTACAATACCAAATATCATTTAACCATCGGGTGTAATGTAGTAAGGGCAAGTACTATAGTATCCGCTAAATTTTGGTACAACAGGTCTCAAATGGTAGTTAGAGGGAGGGGCAAGTACTACGGTTGAGGGCTTAAAATTTGGGGCGGCGATAACGGAGTAAAGGGCGACAAAGGGAGTGAAGGGTGACAAAGGGAGTGTGGGGCGACAATCCCTTTGTCGCCCTTTTTTTTGTTTCAAAAACTTTTTATGTTTTTAAAAATTTATTTTTGTTGTATGTATGTTTTGGTATGTTTAGAAACACCAAGTCTGTGGGGCCCACTTAGATACGATCCAATAGCTGATATTCAGTGTGATTGTTCTTATCACCATGTAGATCATCATCATAAAAAATCATCACATTCTAAAACTTCTAACCCCATCTAAAGTTGACTCTTTCCCTCACCTCTCTTCTCAGTGTTAATTTTCAATCAACTTTCGATCGACTTTTGAAGGGGTTACAAATTTTATAATGGAATGTTTTTTTGTGAGGATGATCTACATGGTGATGAGAACAACTTCACCAAATCTCAACTATTGGATCATATCCAAGTGGGCCCCACAGACTTGGTATTTCGAAGCATACCAAAATATTCATACAACAAAAATAAATTTTTGAAAAAAAAAAGTTTTTTTATTTTTTAAAAAAAGGGGGCGACAAAGGGATTGTGCGATCCCTCTTTTCTCTATTCTCAGCCCCAAATATGAGTAGATTTGAGGCTGAGGGGATGAGTTTGAGGGATAACTCCTACCTTAGTACTTGACTTATCCCTCAAACCTCTCTAATATGGAGGTTTGAGGCTGCCATAGTACTTGCCCTAAGAAGATGATAGCTTTGAACTTGCAACTAGTTGAAACCACGCTCTTACTTCCTACTTCGAAGGAATTCCAGAACTATAGACATTTTTTTAATTCTCCGCTTTAATGCTTCCACTTCCGCTTTGTGCTTTGGTTACTTAAGATACTTCGAACGAATTCTAGAATCGGAGACATTTTTTTAATTCGCCGCTCTGGTGCTTTGGTTACCGGTATTGGGTATTCATGGTTAAAGTGGGTGCACAAAATAACATTATTTTCGAGCTGGGTGGAAAAACTAAAAAATTGGGCTCAAATATCCAAGACTCCCAAGCATATACAGGAAATACAGAGAGAGCGCGTGCAGTGAATCTGTTATTCTCACACTCATCAATGGCGGGGAAGCATTCAAGGGAGAGATCTCAATCTCTCTCCGTCTCTCCTTCATCAGTCTTCTTCCTCTTCGTTCTCTCTCTTATCGCCATCGCTTTCATCGTTTTCTTCTTCACTTCTTCTTCTGAAATCAATCCTTCTTCTCAATCTACTCTCCCTCTCTTCGAAAACCCTAAAATTACTCCCGAGTTTTCTTTCGTAGCTTCTCTCGAGAAATTTCTCACCTCTAGTTCTCGAACCCCTAAATCTCAGAATGTCCTCGATGATTCTACTGTTGCCGATGAAGAATCAGTGAAAAAATTGGATGATATGATTTGGAAGAAAGAAATGGGGAGAATTCATGGGGATCAGTTCGATCCGGCATCGTCGTCACCGGTTCTTAGGGTTTATGTATACGAAATGCCTGCAAAATTCACATATGATCTGCTTTGGTTGTTTAGGAATACGTATAGGGAGACTTCAAATCTGACTTCTAACGGAAGTCCAGTGCATAGATTGATTGAACAAGTAAGAATTCTCTATTTTTAATACTATGGTTTTCTTTTACTTTTCATAATTTCGAAGGTGTTCGTGAGATTTTATTTTTGACTTGAATTGCATAATATTTGATGCAGCATTCTATAGATTACTGGCTATGGGCGGATTTGATTGCTCCCGAATCGGAGAGGCTGTTGAAAAATGTTGTAAGGGTTCATAAGCAAGAAGAGGCAGACCTGTTCTACATCCCCTTCTTCACGACAATCAGCTACTTCTTGCTGGAGAAACAGCAATGCAAAGCACTTTATAGGGTGTGGGCGCGTTTCCAAGGTTTTTTATTCAGCTGTGATTTGATAAAATGCCATGCTTATAAATGATTGGCCACGTTTTCAAGTCATGGGTGTAATCCCAAATTCATTGCGAAAAATTTGTGTTTTTGTTTTTTCGATTTCTTTCCAAGCATGATAGTTCTTTTTTTTTTTTTTCTCTTACATTATAATTTTTGAGAAAATGATGAATCTCAGTTGAATTGCTTATATACATACTTGCAAAGAATATGAAGCAAAACGGTTATGTAATAAGTAGACCCAAAACTCAAAAATGCCTTGTTGAGTTACGAGATAAAATGACCCATTTGATTTAATTTGCATAATGAATTTAGCTTATCAGCTATTGCTAGACCAAAATTTGGTGGTTGCTTTACTAGTAATAAGATATTTAGTTAGTCTGCAAAAGTAATTAGATAGAATAGCTTCGACTTTGTCAACTGATATTGAGTGAACGGAATCTGAATAAATACCTTACCAATTAACGCTAGAAAGATACGAGATCGAAACGACTCTTCTGGTCCAGCATCCAGAAAATATTATAAGATTGGAGTAATACTAGTTGGATAAAGAATGGCAAGGGTAGGTGGCTGGTGAGAACGTCAAGAATAACATACGACAAGAGAACAAGCAACAAGAGTCTGTTTTCAGGAAGATAATCATGTTCTTGTGTTCTGATCTTGTTGAAAGTCTTTGTTTGCTTATGCATCTGTTAGAACAGATTTTAGGTATTACTGGGGTTTTAAGTTGTAGAACTCCAGTATTTTATTGTATCTGATTTCATATGCCGATTGGTTTTCACTTGTATCGTGTTGAACTTCTTGCATAGGCTGTGCATTTGATGGGTGTTGTATGAGATTCAAATGCTTCCTCTGTTTCTTTTTGACATTGCTGCTTGGAGTTTCCATCTACATCCTATATTTAGAGATCTTATGTGCAGTTGCTTGTGGATGTAGGAGGCTTTGAAGTGGGTGAAGGATCAGCCTGCCTGGAACAGATCTGAAGGGAGAGACCATATACTTCCAGTTCATCATCCATGGTCTTTCAAGTCTGTTCGCAGATTTATGAAGAAGGCGATATGGATTCTGCCAGATATGGACTCCACAGGGAATTGGTTATAATCTTTACTTAAAAACTTTATTTGTAAATGTCCAAGTATGATCCTTGTAAACTAGAATAGTGTGAAGGCTGTATTTTGCAGTGGTAAATGATATTTGTTAATTTGTAGGTATAAACCCGGTGAAGTTTGGCTGGAAAAGGACCTTATTCTCCCTTATGTTTCAAATGTTGAAGTTTGTGATGCCAAATGCTTGTTAGAAACTGAAAGCAAGAGAAACATACTACTATTTTTCCGTGGGAGGCTCAAAAGAAATGCAGTAAGAACACTTTTTCCAGAGCTCCTTCATAAGTTTCTTTCTGAGTGCTTTCTATGATTATTTTTATATACAAATAACTGATGGATAAGGCTTTTATGGTGATAGTTCCAACTCAATTGGATATTGGTTGGGCTTTTTTTTTCGCCAGTTGTACTGAAGCCCCATATGTGCTTGGACCTAGTGATGGTTGCATATAATTCTGAATTGTGAAATATGAACCATGTTTGAAATTTCTAGAGTACCAAAATACACCTAGTCCGTCCAGCTTATTTTAGACATGAGCATTCTATGGTGATAAAATCTTATCTTTGAAGCATGACTGTGTCAGGATGACATACGCATGCATAGAGGGGGTTGCATCTACCATGTAATGGGCCCGCCTAGGACATGCATTTTATTACTGAGACTAATCTGATATGATCCTAATAACTCAATCCTTTTCATTCTTATGGACTGTCCCAAAAACAAAAGAATATAGTCCTGGGAAGAAATGTCTTTTTGTGCATCGTTTGATATGAAGATTGTTTCAGAAAAAGGCCACAGTCCTAATTTATTATTTATCTTCCCATTCTCTATAATTTAATTCTGTAACCGTAAGATTTGCAATGTCAGGGAGGAAAAATACGAGCCAAACTAGTTGCAGAACTGAGTGGCGCTGAAGGTGTTGTTATAGAGGAGGGAACAGCTGGAGAGTCTGGGAAAAAAGCAGCTCAGGATGGCATGCGCAGGTAAATCGTGGGTTAAATTCTTATTTGTCTTTCTTAACTTTTTGCTTCTTGGGAAGTTTCATGCCCAGGTAATGAGTTTCTTTGTTGTACTTCAGATCTATCTTTTGCCTAAGCCCTGCTGGAGATACTCCATCTTCTGCTAGATTGTTTGATGCTATTGTCAGTGGGTGTATCCCTGTTTTAGTTAGTGATGAACTGGAGCTTCCTTTTGAAGGAATACTTGATTATCGGAAGGTAGATATTCTTAAAGCATGTGTCTCTTCGTATCATGTATCTCTGCAGAGAAGTTTAACAAAACGCAGTAAGGCAAACTGGGGATTATCTATAGTTTCATTAAAGCAAACTGGGTTTCACACAGTTGTTTGATTTGACTGAAGCCTCTTAAACTTTTTACCCTTATTTTCTGTAAAAGGACGTACACATTAATTTTTTTTTGAAAGGGCTAAAATAATTTAATTTGTTCAATAAATTTAACCTAAGAAACTGAACCATGTTCCTTTGTAAGGCTGCTGAGCCTTCGGAACCTTGCATCTTTGGAATGAATATTTGTTTAAGCTGTGTTTTCTGAGACGCATTTTTTTCTTGTTTGCAGATAGTTTTATTTGTATCCTCAGGCGATGCTATTCAACCAGGCTGGCTTATAACATTCCTCAAAAGTATCAATCCTAGTAAAATCAGAGAGATGCGTGCTAATCTTGCCAAGGTCTGTATCTTCTAAATTTTTAATTAGTGTTTGACATTGCAGTGTTTACATTTACATCACCATGAATTGGGAAACCATGCTTTAATTTACCATGGGGATCCCTTTCTTATACTGTCTTGAGTTTCTGTTTTGCTTTCTGAAATTCTGATCATATTTTTCCTTCAAGTATGTTATTATCTACCTTCTTTGTCTGGGAGGAGAAACTATGATGATTTTTCATTTGGGACAAAACTTGGGATTTCCACACGTTCGACTAATTACATGGCTTATCAACTTTGCAGTACATGAAGCATTTCCTATATTCCCATCCAGCTCAACCTTTGGGTCCAGAGGATTTAACATGGAGAATGGTTTGTACTGATAAACTGACTACTTATTTCATGCAAAGAATTACTGTAGGAAGAAGCTTACCTGATCCTGTGTTCCTTTTTATTTATTTTTTTGGTGCTTAAATTTTGTTTCTTTTGGGATGCAACAGATTGCTGGTAAAGTGTCAAACATCAAGCTGCATATCCGTCGCTCACAGCGTGTAGTGAAAGAATCAAGAACCCTGTGCACGTGCGAATGCAAGCGAGCAACAAATATCTCAAGCCCCTCTTTCTGACTGGGAGCAGCAGTCGACTCTGCATCCATTACGAAAGTGTACGCAGGTGTATCTATCTCCACGTGGTCTTTTTACATAGTATTGTCACTTGATTTTAACATGCCTGTGGATGGTGGATTTTGTAAAATATAGTTGCAACTGAGATCAGATGTTTTGTAGGAGATTATTGATGTAATAAAAACTTCATTTTTTTTAGTTTTTTTTTCGGTACCCGAGGAACATGTCATAGACAGGACAACTGTTCCTGGATAGGGCTGTTCATCTTTTATATATTGATGCTTAAGATAGTCAATCTAGAAAATGAAATGGAGTTGGTTTTTAGATAATGAGAACCAATCTGAACCAGTATAGTGATCGGTTTGGTTCAGTATTTTACAGCCCTGTTTCTGGAGTTAGGGTAGTTATAATCTAAACCGTATCAAGATGTGGTTTTGCATTTTTGGAGATTGGAATGGTAAGTTCATCTGATCAAAGTGATCGTTCGGATGATGTCTTGATTAGATCCTTCTCGTGGCCTATAAATATCATTCAGGGCAACTCAAATCACAACAATAGGAGTCATAGGGATTCATTCCCTAGGGACTCATTCGAATGTGAAACAGATGTATGATTAAGAGCTAAAGCACTGGATCATGTTTTGAATATCCTTGTTTGCAAGATGCTGGAAGCCACCCTTGTAAAAATCCACAGGGAGATGACCCAAGGGCGGTTCACCAATTTTGACTAAGAAGTTTTAGAATGTGTCTTCTGTGAATTAAGGATGATTTACATGCTGAATAGATCACCGTTGCAAAATATCAGCCCTCGACTTGGACCCTAGTACCATCTCCATATTGTCCTATACATAGTAACCAAAAACGCCTAAGTATGTTGGCGCTCCCGCTCCCAAACCGTCTTCGATCCGCGGTTCGAGAATTTTCGATCCGCGGTTCGAGAATTTTCGGAGCGCGGTTCCAGTTTTGGGAGCGCCTAATCAACAAAATGTCTATTTTTTTTGGTTAAGTTTGTCCAAATGGACTAATTTTTTTGCATGTATGTTATTTATACTATTTGGATCATATTTTAAAAAAATTAGCTCAATCGGAGACTTATATCACTACAAACACGTAATTTAGACTTTATAGTGTGAATGAATGGCTGGCATTTAAAGTGATTTGTTTGGAGGGTTAGATATCTCTGATTGAGCTGATTTTTGGTGGACATCTTATAAATAATGATAATATTATATAAAAAAAATTAGATGATTTGAAGACGTCTAACTTGTAAAAAAAATTTGTTCAAAAATAACCTTATTAAGTGCCCTTAAAGCACACGTTATATGGTTGTGTTTCTCACTTACTTTTTTGGACAGTAAAAATTCATTTTTTCCATAATAAAATATAATTAATATGAGAAACAATAAATTTTAGTTATTATATATATAGTATACTTTATAATTAACAAATACGAAAAAATAATATTTTTTTAAAAATAGAATATTATTACAAAAAATACTTAATAAAATTTAAAAATTATTTTACTAACTATTCAATAATTTTGTTAATAAAAATTTATTTAATAATCTAGTTAATCATAATCTAATCAATGGTAGTCAATTAAAACTACAACTACGTGTGAGTAAGTTTGGCGCTCCGAAGGCGCTCTGAGCCTTAAGCATTTTTAAATTTGGCGCTCCGACGCTCCCGCTCCGCGCTCTGGTTACTAAGGTCCTATAAGTGTGTTGGCAACTGATTCTGGTCCAGAAAGATGAGAATTAAAAAGACCCCTAACATGATTGAAAGCTTTGCGTGCATTCAATGAATCAACAAGGGATGGAAGGGATGATCATTCTAAAAAACAGAAAGAAAAGCTGAGTACTAGTGTTGTCACTTCTAACAGCCCCATGATTTTTCCACCACATCCCTGGTCCCCACAAAATTCCTCCCTAAAATCCCTTTGTCCAAACAGACTGTAATAGTTTGAGACCAAGAAATGTTCTATTCATGCCTTACATTCATCTCTTAATTAATACTTTGACAGAATTGATTTTACTGATCCGCCACATATTTTAAGCAGCAGAATACAATTCTCAGGATTTTGTGGCCATTAATCTTTAAAAAAAAATAAATGTGGTTTTTAAAATGTACAAATTTTCTTATGACCACCTGCATCGAGGACCATAACAATCCATAATAAATATCAATATCTTCAAGATGAGCAGAAAGGTTTGTCGAGCCATTCTGATTGATCTTTGAGCCAGTACACTAAGTGTATGATGACCAGCATACCGTCTTCATACGGTCTACGGCTTGTAGTTTCTTTAACATAAATCCTTAACTAATGATTACTTGTTCCAAACATAAACCCATAACCACATAATTGACAAGAATTCAGGTTTTACATTCTACAAAAGAACCTGAACTTTGTTCAGCATTCACTGAGGATAAGCAACTTACAGGAAGTCATCCTTCTTTGGTCTAAACATCAACAGCATAGCACTACTTGATTATACAAAAAGGCTATCTTAAGAACAGAAGTCATTATAATAATTTAGAGCTTTTGTGTATCAACGCAAGCTAATTACGACAACCTTTACAGTGCCGTTCCATACCTTTGTCATAAATCGCAAAATTGGTGGATTCCCATACTTTACAACAAAAGGCTGCTGTTCCTAGTAAACGTATCCTGTCCAACCGGTCTTCTACTACATCAACCAAAAAGAGCTGGAGAAAAGAAAAAAAAAATGAATACCCATAAGAATGTCGCCTTAGCGTAGAAAGGCTCTCTACCAATTTAATAAATATAAGGAACTTCATGAACTTACAAGGATGCTCAGTAAAGATGCTGGTGCTGTTAAAGTGCAAAGTGATCAATTTTTATTAGGCATGTTTGTTGTCAAAGAACAATTATAGTACTGCATAATTTTCATAATGGCATGGGTATATATGACAATATGCAGTATTAGGATTGCTTACCCTGAATCTAGGGTTCAAGGATGTTGGAGTAAACTGAAATGAAAAACAGAGGATGACCAACTGTCATGAAGTGCAGCACCTTATCAGCTATAACATATATTAGTGGAGTTACATTTTGATTTAAACTTATTGAAAATGGAAGCCCTCAGAACTTGAATGCATATTATTACGGCTCAGAAAACAGAAACAACAAATATAAATATCTGATTAAAAAACTTGATGAAATTCTTTTAGCATATATTAACACTGTCCAGCCTATGTTACATACATCGTAGTATCCGAGACTTCGCATTTTAGAATGCAGACTAGTTACAAATCTATTGATCAGGTGCAGAGCTATTATGAATGCTGTCAAACTAAGAAATAGAGTTGCCTAAAACCTCGTCCTGGTCAACCCTTGTAGACCTTCATGCCATATTACCAAATATAATTAAGGTAATGATGTGTTCCTGTAATGATAATTTTCTCTTCAAAGATACTATTTAAAGTTCAAACAGCTTTTCAAAAGTAGAAAAATTTGATTACAGAAAATATACTTTTATTAAACAAAAGTGATGAAAGAATTCAATTCAGAAATTGTTTATTGGAACTAAATGCGTCAAACACCACATAATTTTCTAATTTATTTTACAGGTTAAGCCAGACAGCAAAATAGTTTCCGAACACCCAAGAAGCTTATGAAACATTTAACAGAACACACACAACAAACCAAACAATTGCATGAAATAAATGAAACTCAGCAGCAAAAGATAAGCAAGAAAGCAAAGATATTTAAGTTAGCAAACAGTGAAATGACAAAGATCGCTCACCCCATGAGGAAAATGCTGCAAGCTCCATGTGCGCCCAATTTTCTGTTCCTAAAACACTAGCCAAAATAACCTCTGCATTTAAACGAGTTACATAAGCATTGTTTCCTCCTGCCACGCGCATTACCGCTGCTACTCTCACCAAGCCCATAATCATATGTCAACTCTGTCATAGGGGGGATGTGTTTGATTGCATAAAACACAATATGAGGAGAAGATTCATCGCTATGCTCATATAGGACAGGCTGCCAAAAGAGATTTGGGGAGCAACTATGATTCATAAACCGAGCTACATTCCCATAGTGCTTTGCACTTATAATCAGAGATAATGGGGTCTTGGGTACCTCATCTGGATCACCAGCACTATCTTCTCCTAGTAACTCAGGTATGTAATTCCATTTAAACGCTTTGTCATAGGAGCGGGCAGCATTGAAGATATACTCGTCTTCTTCATCTTCATCCTCTTCTAACTTACTCTTTTCTACGACTTGACCTGCATATTCACAAATAAACATACCGGCTCGAATGGGATCCCACGACCGCAGACCCCAACCTTTATCCTTTGTTTTAAACACCTCCAAGCGAATCCTCAGACCATTTTGGGACACTTGGTTTTTGCAATTAGGATAGCATAGGCACGAAGGACCACATTCATGAATGAAGGGTTTCCGAACCACAAGAATCCCATTGGAAATATATGGGAGATCTCCTTTATTTTTTCGAACACAAGCGCAATTGGGATCACCTGGGACACAAGCACTACGGCAATTGCAGCCAATAGAAGGTGCCATCGAGTGCACCGGTTTTGAATACTTAATACTAGGGAAATATGTAAAATGAGCAGGCCCCTTGTCATCATCCACATCATTCACAAGACAAACTGGTAGCTTTTCTGCACCCGAGGTTAAGTCTGGCAATATAACCCCAGGCCTAGAAACGGTATTATCCTTCCAGAGCTGTATCGATTTCCAAACCACAAATGCCTCAGGCTGCCCAGGTATTCTCATCAATTTATACTTGAAGACACTGCAACCTGCCTTCCCTTTCTCCATCCAAGATTCATGAATTCTGTAGAGACCATCATAGATATAGACTTTAGCAGAAGGATTTCCCACATCCTTCACACCTCGTATAACTCTTACTTCATTACCCCTACGCAAGCTTCTCTCAAGTGCAAGATTACCCCTTTCCAGCTTTTGATCAGCTGCTTCTTTTCCTTCTCTCTTATTAGCAGCACCACCCTGTCCACTGTAAATCAACACATCCCCATATTCAGCATCATCCTCATATCCTCCCGATGAAACAATACTTACAGCCACGGTTTCTTCTTCTTGATCAAACTTGAGACCCATATAATCAATCCCAGCCATAATAGGAGCATGCAATCCCACCAAACACATTTCAATCCTGAAAAAGAAGACATCTCCTATCTCAACCCCAGGAACAATTCCTATTCTTTTCTTCGTATTCGTCCGAAGCCCATAGTTAAACATTAAGGTCCCTGCTTTTAAATCTGCTCGTTTTATCCCAGCGGTTACTTCCTTTGTATCTTCAAGTTGGGCAAGCTTTCTCCTGAGTGCATCAAATTTCAAGAGAAGATCACCAACAGACTCTCTATCTCCATCAGCTGGTACTAAAAACTTAATATCTGGGTTGGGCTTTACTCTTTTTCGCGACTTAGACGATTTCTGTTTCTCCCCATCAGTAGGAGTAATTTCTACTATATCAGTACTATGCAAATCCATGCTACTCAAATAATCAGCTGTTCTCTTCCTATTATTACTCCACACATCATCTTCAGATTCTAATCTACCAACGGAATCAAACTTATTATTACCTGATTCATGAGCTTTGAAGCTCTTCCTTGATGGCCCTGCATCACCATTATCTGCACCAAACTGAGGTGGGGGTGTACGAAATGAAGGAGAAGGAGGGTTATTATGATTGTAACCAAAATCCCCTCCTTGATTTGAGGTTCCATTAGGGTTTTGTGGGTAATTTTGTTCAGAAGGTGGTCTTTGAGGTTCTGAAGGGTTGAAAAAAGGGTAAAATGGAGAGTACCCAGAAGGGTAAGGGCCAAAGGGTGGTGCATAAACAAATGGAGGTGGAGTTTGGTACCCTAATGGTGGAGCTGGAAACCAAGGAACCAAACACCTTAAAGGCCTTACATCTAGAACTCTAGACTTATCATAAGAACCTGAAGAAGACCCAGCTTCTGCTTGTTCCATCTTATTAGCTCAAACACACCAAAATCAAGAGAGATAAAGAGAGTAACGAGCTAAGCTCCACAATTAAAGCTAGAAAATCAGTTTAATTGCAACAAAGCATGTTAGAGTAGAAGCTGAGAAAGCATAAACAAAACCCTAAAACACAACATGCAGAAGGTACTAAAACAAGCAGTGAAAAATTGTAGAAATCGAGAAAGTTTCGAGTTCTTACAAACAAAAATGGATCTTCAAACATACAGAGTGAGCTCAAAACATTAGAGATCGAGTAAAAGAAAAAGATCAGAAAGAGATAGATGGAAAATGGATGTAAAGCAGAGAGATCACGGATCGGTTGAAGATGAAATTGGAAAGGCTGCTAGATGAGAGTAGTGGAAGAACAAATTCATTTAGATCTGAAGATCTAGGGTTTGTAAGTGGCTATTAGTTTCTCTTTCTCTCTCTAAAACTGAGCTTTTTTTTTTTTTTTAGCTTCAACGTTTGTAGTGACAAAGTTCATGACTGACGCTTATTAAAAACTTCGAGAACAAGATGTAATGAAAAATGTAAGACAAATTAGAGGTTTCCTAACCGTTGGATTTTTATTTCGAGATCTTCGCCAGGAGAAAAAAATGGTAAAGCTTTTGTCGGGACAAAGATAGAGAGAAAAACGGGAAAGAAAAATGGTAAAGTTTGATTATGCGGGTGCACTTGGCAACATGTGAAATCATATATAAGAGCATCTCCGATGCAAAAGTCTTATAAGACAATGTCTTATCTACGTGGCATGTCTTATAAGACAATGTCTAATCTACCTGGCAACAAAATCTTTACAATAGACATTGTTGAAAAAAATGCATCTCCAATGCAAATGTCTTGGGATTACTTTTTAACTTATGTGGCACTTAATTTTTGAATGGGTCAAACTTATTTTGTTTAAAAAGTAACTAAAAGTTTTGGAGGGAAAAAAATTTGTTGATGTGGACCGTAAGAGCATCTCCAATGCAAAAGTCTTATAAGACAATGTCTTATCTACGTGGCATGTCTTATAAGACAATGTCTAATCTACGTGGCAACAAAATCTTCACAATAGACATTGTTGAAAAAAATGCATCTCCAATGCAAATGTCTTGGGATGACTTTTTAACTTATGTGGCACTTAATTTTTGAATGGGTCAAACTTATTTTGTTTAAAAAGTAACTAAAAGTTTTGGAGGGAAAATTTTTTTGCTGATGTGGACCGTAAGACATTGTGAAGATTAATGTCTAGAAATAGACATTCTACTTCACAATGTCTAGAATAACTACCGCCACATCATCATTACATCCTTTCTTCACATTAGCATTAGAGAAGGTTTTTTAAAGAGAATGTCTATTTATCCTACGTGGCAGTCTTATTTTACCACATTTACATTAGCATTGGAGATGCTCTAAGACATTGTGAAGATGAATGTCTAGAAATAGACATTCTACTTCACAATGTCTAGAATAACTACCGCCACATCATCATCACATCCTTTCTTCACATTAGCAATAGAGAAGGTTTTTTAAAGAGAATGTCTATTTATCCTATGTGGCAGTCTTATTTTACTGCATCACATTAGCATTGGAGATGCTCTAAGAGTGCAATTTTCATCACCCACTTTGCAAGGTGGGTGAGAGAAACCATCCATCATTGACCATGAAAAAGGGGTCAGACTTTACATGGTTTTTAAGATAATTTTATTTGCACCTCACTTATTCTTACACTCTATTTACACTCGTGTTTATTGCTTATGAAGACCTGATGATCCAATTTCTTTCTTTTATTATTATTATTCTTTTTCTTGTATCTTTCTTCCGAATGATCTCTTTACTGTGTAAATCATCCTCAAGAATTAACTAACTTTTAGTTAAATTTTTTTTGAAGTAGGGGGGCTATTGCTTGGGATACATATTTAAGAAAGCGAAGATACACCATGCAAGGCGTGTGAGAAGCGCGGAAACATCGCCAAATACACTAACGAAACTAACGAAATCGCCACCGAAGGACTATCATAACTGCCATCGAAGGGCTATCTAAATACTACTAAATATTACATGGGACAAACTAATGGCAAACTACATGTCAAGAGTTTTGATCCTAAGACCTCCTAAGTTATAGAAGGAGTACACAACCGCTGGATCAAAGACCCATGAAAAAACCAATTGGGTCCTACAAAAGGTGTGTACAAAGTCGATTAACACCCATAAAATTCATTTTATCTTAAATATTAAAAAAATATATTATTACTAAAATTGTAATTATTTATTATTTTTATTTTTTAAAATTTTAATATGTTATGAGGATCTTGTGTGAAAACCGAAACACCAAGCTAAACTTCTTAATTCCCGAGTTACCCAACTAATAACTTGTCCTTGTAAAATAACATTGGTTTTGTTAATATGTACCCTAAAGTCCTATGAAAAGATTAAAGTTGTAAGATAATTTTTGTATGTTAGATATCTTCAAATCAGTTTATTTATTTTTTTGTGGGTTTAATGTTATCATAATATATATTTTTGATAGACGTTTTATAAATGATGATAACATTATACCTAAAAAAATAAATAAACTAATTTGAATACCTCTAACATACAAAAAGCATGTTACAACTTTAATCTCAACATGCTTAAAAGCACACGTTAACATGATCCAAATAACATTAACCATTTCTTCCCTTTTTAAAAATTGTGAGCATGTGTCTCATGTCAAAATTTAGCCACGGAAAACGTTTGAGAAAATCAATTTTCTTGAGTGATCTTTTTCATCTAAAAGGATGGATTATTCCTATGTACGCATATAAAACCCCAGGAAACCACGTGAGGGAGAATCAATCACTTGACGTGGAGATAAGTAGTTAACGACTTTAGTTGTATAAGACTTCAACAAGTATGTGATTTTTTTTTGACATATTAATCTAATAGTCTGTTTGGACAAGGAATTTGGGGGAGGGATTTGGTGGGGACCAGAGATTTGGTGGAAAAATCATGTTATATATTTTTCTCAAAATCCTTGGTCCCCACAAAATCCCTCCCTAAAATTCCTTGTCCAAACAGACTATAAACAAAAACACCACCTCAAGTATTGATTTTTTTACTTCAAGCTTGCCACTTTATTTTATTAGCCGTTGAGTGATCCACTATGAAGCATGTACACGGGGACTAGGTAATCCATCTGCATAGAGGATCTCATGTTTCGCCTACCATAAATATAATGTTAGACTCACATAAATACAACATATAAAAACACTTACATAATGACATAGTACAAATATCATTTCCACTTGACTGCCGTATACTTATTATTACCCTAATTAATTAATGTCACCTTAGAAGCCTAGAACACCACTTTTTTATTTTTTATTTTTTTGGCTAAGCCTCGTTGCGATTTTTTTTTTTCAGGATGTTCTCCTCATCTTGTAGATCAACATTACAATAATTCACATCATTCAAAATAATTTTATGCCCATCTAAAATTAATCTAGAATTTTATCAAAATTATCTAACGAAAATGTAATTTTTAATGGCATTAAAAATTTTATACTGATGTGACTTTTTGTGAAGATGAATGACATTGTGAAGAAAGCATTCTCACAAAAAACCAACATTTAGATCATTTCAATGTGGGCCTATAGACCAATATAAACGGAACGTAAATAATAGGTAGTGCAACCAAGTTTTTTTTTTTTTTTAACGGAAACACCAAATCTGAGTAACGCTCTTAATGTTTGTGTACCCTACTTCTGCCGAGAGCTATTTTGTGCATCCACTATGCACGTTATCTCCATTTTTATTGGTGTAAGTGTTTAACGGTGTGAATTGAGCCATGAAATAAGTGCATTAACACCGTGAAACACTTAGAGGGCGTTTGGCAACCAGAAGCAGAAGTACTTCTACTTCTAAAAAAAGTAAAAGTGCTTTTGAGAAGTAAAAAATAAGGAGAAGTTTGTATGGTAAACTCTTGACTTATAAGTCTAAAAAAATGATGAGTTATTAGTTGTTACACGGAACTCGAGCAGAAGCAACTTCTAAGAAGTAGAAAAGCAAAAAAATTTTGTTTAAAAAAGAAGCAGCTTTTTTGGTTCTAGAAGTCACTTTCAAAATATGTTACCATACAAACTTTTTTTCTTTTCTTAAGTGGTTGCCAAACGCCCTCTTAACCAATGAAAGAGGAGTGAATGTGCACCCTCCGTCAAATGAGGGTGCACAAAATAGCACTCACTTCTGCCTTATATAATTCCCAACGGAAAATGCTATGGGGACATCAAATTTTGACATCTAGCATTACATCCCAATAAATTAATTTGGAGTGTGACCCTTAGATAAATCTGAATTTTGCTTACAAAATGGATCAAATTTTAACCCATTTCTTATCAGAACCAAGATCTAAAATTAGATCTGGGAAAGGAGGAGGAAGAGGAGACGAGAAAGAGAAAGAAGGAGGAGGAAGAGGAAGAGGAGAAGAGGAAGAGAAAGAGAAAGAAGAAGAAGAAGAAGAAGAAGAAGAAGAAAAAGGACGACTCCTCCTCTTACTCCTTTTTCTTCTTCTTCCTCCTTCCTACTTCTTCCTCTTGTTTTTTCCAAATCTAATTTTTAAATCTAGAAAAGAAAAAGGAAGTGGAAGAAGATGGAGGAGGAAGAAAAGGAGGAAGAAGAAAAAAAACAGGAAGAAAAAGAAGAACAGATGAAGTAATAGAAGAATAAAGCGGCGACGGCACTATGTCGCCTTGAACCCTCTTTCGACCAAATTTTTACCCACTTTTGACTGACTTTTTACTCACTTTCGACCGACTTTTGACCTTATTTCGACCAACTTTACCCAACGTCGTCCTGCCGTCGTCGTCTTAAAATCCTGCGGTCATCTTCTTACACTTCTCCTTCTCTTCTTCTTTTCTTAATTTCTACTTCCATTAACCCAGATCTACTTTTTAGATCTAGGTTTTGTTTATAAAATGGGTTAAAAACCCAAATCACTTTCTAACTTAACCCAAATAAAAGTCCCATCTTAAATTGTTTAATCAAATGTAATATTTGATGTCAAATTTTGATGTCCCTGTAGTCTTGCCCATTCCCAACTGCTAACAAGATTCCATTCTCAGAAAAGAAGATCCATAACAACACCATTAATGACGGGGGGGAAGTGATGTTAATAAGAAACCCCAGAATTTCTTAGTTTGTGTGACATCTTGAATCTGAGGGTTACTTTTACCAGTAAAGCACCACCCTTAACATAAATTCATTTTTGCATTGGTGGGCAAAGCACACTCCTCAAATCTTGAACCAGCCAAAAAAAAAAAAAAATGTAAAGATGTCAAAAATTTGCAACTAAGGCCCTGCTTGGTATGCAAGGAAAATTTGCAGAATGCAAATTACTACAGCTGTGGCAGTGGTAGTTTGCATGGACAAACAGGGCCATAGGCATCCTAACTAGCAGAAAAATACCAACTTACCAAGCAGCTGATCTATCAATTTGACCAGGAATAACTGCAGATGCGAATTTTCCCTGCATACCAAGGAGGGCCTAAAGCAACTAACTCATTCAAATATCCCTTCTCTACATGGACTACCTATTCTGACGAGACAAATAAGAATTAAAGAATGCAAATACAGACAATTTATGGTTTCCCAAAATAAAGGAAAAGAAGTCTGCAGACAGATTCCTAACCCCTTCAAACTCTTTTCACCCTGTTGAAGACCATTAATACAGTCAATATAGAAACCTCAACTTGCCCAAACCTCTTTCTCTTCTCCATAAACCAAACTACAGAGGCTCAACAATACAAACGAGAAACTAAGCTACTACTACTACTACTGAATTGCACCCACACAAAATTTTGAAGTTCGTCATATTTAAGCATGTGGAGATAACGAAATGAGCGATGCACCAAAACATCTGTCTGCCAGACTGTTACATCTGCTGACATGCAATACAGCGCACTAGACAGTACCAAAATTGATTTGCTGCTATATAGACCAAAGAAACTCTCTTTTCGAAAGAGAACTTTGTATTGACAATTTCCACATACATGAAAGAATAAGTAGAAGTTTTCAATGGATGCAAACTTGACTTATTACTGTCACAAATCGTTATAGCAGTTTCCTAGGAAAGGAGAGGAGTATTACTAGGACTTTAAAACTGTGAAGGAGAAATAAATTGTTTGATGTTTGATGAACTGTTATAACCCTAAGAGAGGAGAGCAAATAAAAATGAAATAGATGGGAAGTGCTGCCAGAAAGAGGTGCAGCCAGTCCTGATCGAATCACACTACAAACCACATAAAACATCCCTTTTTTTCATCAAGGTTCCTGCAAACCTTGAATGTGATTTTCAAAATACCAATACTATAAGAAGAATCAGAAATGATACCATGAAGTTCCTACACCCCTATTTGCTATCAAACACTCTTCTCACAAAAATCAATATCATCTCTAGAACTCATCTCATTTTTTATAAACAGCTTCCTTCACATCTTTGATATGCATATACCCAATAAAATCAACTTGCTCAGAGTTTCATAGTTATCCTAATCAATCTAATGAAAATACAACTTCTTGACCTTCTAGTTGTAGAAGAAGTCCCTAACCAACTTCATTTGGTAGCTAGTCATGGTAATGTCAATTGGAAAACAAACTAGAAATAAGACTTCACAAAAATAGACCACCTTTACCAATTGTGGAAATGGTGACCAAAAGGGAATAGGAGAGCAGGTATCGAGAGCATAGGGAGCTGAAAACAGTGAATGCAGGGTCACTCGGGTAGGTCAAGGGAGTTGAGATGAATTAAATTATTAAACAGGGCAATAGCCTCATATTCATATTGCCTAAGAATTTAAGCTTACAAAAATTTCCACAAAGATAGAGATACATGGTTGACCTATTCTTGAGCTTTTAAACTAACCAACTAGTGGACCACTGACCAAAATAATACATTTTGGCAATGAGCAGGTAACAAACTGATTCCAGTTCAGCCAACCATGGAGGCAGTTGAACTAATCCTGGAAATCAATATTTAGTTGCATGATTTGATCAACTTTAAATTCAAAAAATTCAATGTTGGTTGGTTACTTGTAAGTAGCACGTGGGATAATGGTATACCATTATCTTTGGATTATGAATTGCATATGCACTTTCTTCTTGTTTTGACATAATTCCTTAGATAACAGATTGATCACCTGTTGAAGTGAAGTCTATGCATTTATGTAAGTACTGATGAATTTTTCATAATGATATCATTCTACTTCTTAGATGTTTATACGGTTTTACCTAGTATGGATGCATATATGATCTATGGATGAATCTAAAATGGTTGAATTAGACAAGCCAGACACATCAAGTACTCAAGCCACAAAAACGAGGATTCCAACACTTTCCTACAGCATTTCCAGATTTGTTTTCTTTCTTATTCTCTCTTTTACTTTCAATATATTAATACTAACAATAAATTATGAGTTGTAAGACTGAAATTGTATAGCGGTAACAAAAAAATAACAGGACAATATGACATATGTATTCTCTTCCTAATGAAGATATGCAGTTCATATGATATCCAATTGAAAAAATCCATTACTATACTGAATATCATACACAAAATAATCACCTCTTACATTGTTTAAAATGCATAGCCGGAACAAAAAAAAATTGATCTTCAGGTTTCACCAAATCCGTCACACCTGTTCGCATATCAATTCAACATGAATTGCTGCAATTCATCTTCTCCTCACTAAAATTTTTTGGAGTATTACCATCCAAGAAACAGCCCATCACTTTTATGATTAGGAACAAAGGAAAATCCAGTATGGAATTAAATAATAATACATCAATAGAGTTATGCCAAGGAAGTAACAAAACCATAACTCAATCCCCTAATTAGTAAAACAAACCCTAGTAACACAAAACCCTAATTTAAGAACATAACTTTTGAAGTTATGACGAGGAAGTATAGAAGCAAACAAGATGACTAAAACCCTAAATAGGAAAAAAAAAACTCGTAGGAACTCGAAACCCTAATTACGAGAATAAAAATCGAAATCACTCAAAACCCTAACCTGAATTCTTATTTAAGCGACGGCCACTGGCTGTTGCTTTGATGGTTCTAAATTCTTCTTTGAATTTCGATCTGAATCTCCCATAAAATCTTCCATATTGTAGATGACAGTAATGTAAAGAGAGCAGCTAGGGCATCGAGCGATCTCTTCCCCGATTTTGAGCTCTTCTTTGGTAATTTGAAACAGATCTCCACACGGACATGGATAAGTGAAGGCCTGTAATTCTTCGTTCCATTCCATGTCTTCGATCTCTACGTCGTCGTAAGACATCTTTCGATTTCAACTTTCTCTCAAATCTCAGCTCAAAACAAATTGATTTGAAGGTAACCAGAGAGAGAAAAAAAAAAATAGGGTTTTGCAGAGAGTGAGAGACGAAGTTTCGCAGCGCAATTGGGTAAAGAAGCTTTCGCGGGTATATAATTTTGCAGTAAAGCTTTTTGCCCGACCAAATGACCGACCAAATGCCAGAGCCTTATGTGGCAGGGTGGGACCCACCATCTTTCCCCTCCTAAAAATGTTATGAGGGGGGTTCCAACTTATGTGGCAGTGGGACCCACCATGCCACATAAGAATCTGGCATTTGGTCGGTCATTTGGTCAGGCCAAACAGCAGCTCTCATTATTTTGGTGTCGTCCCCCCTTTTCGACGCTTATTTATAGGGACCGGATATTTCCGCCCAACCTTTTTCTAGATGGTTCGTCGGTTAAGAATATCCGACAGTACAGAAATTTAATTTTACGAGCCCCCACACGCGCTTCGCGCGTGCGAGTTGGCTGTCCATCCCGCGCTACGCGCGTTCATTAAACTCATGTGCGCTTCGCGTACGACAATTTCAATTTGCCCCTTGTGAATTGACAAATTAGGAGGCACGTTATTATTGAAAAAAATAAGATGCAGGTGGGCTCACTGATGACACTGTATATGCGGATGTGATTCGCGAGCAACAAATTATGCGGCACGTTATTATTAGAAAAAATAAGATGCAGATGGGCCCACTGATAACAGTATATATGCGGATGTGATCTAGACGTTGAGTAGATCATCGTAAAAAAAGTCAGTCCTTGAATCAATTCCATATGACTACATTGGCAAGTATAACCCAAATGTAAACAAATAAATAATATGAAGGGATATATTCGGTATTTCTTAAAAAGAAGTAAAAAAAAAACAGAACAAAACGACAAACATGCAACTTCATACACGGCTTCTCTTAGCCGTGTATGAAGCCGCATTATATGTAGAGATAGAAAAAGTTACTTGTGGGAGTTTCAAAATTGGCTATCCAGTCCATGCAGTTTGTAAGATTTGTATTAGGCCGATATTTCCTCATAATTTTTTACTATATCCGCACAACTTAAATTTTGTATATGATTCGCTCTGTACAACCGATACTATAAAATAGTTTGTCATTATGTAAAACTAATACCTGTCACACCCCGATTTTCGGAACTCTAAAATACAACCTGATTCAATGAGTCCGGAAGGCGAGGCGTGAAGAGTGTAAATGAAGTGTAATTTAAAGAAATGAATAAAATTGCTTACTTTCTCTTTTTAAAAGATAAACCAGTCAATTTTTGTCAACATTAATTACAATTTAGTAATCAAAGTAAATTTAAAAACAAAAATAAATTCTGTTGAAAATATTTTTCGTACTTAACTGTACATACTTCAGTAAAATGGTNGGGTATTACAATACCACAATTATAAAGTATGATAAAGTGGTTTGTACGTTATATACAACCAACATACTATTTTATTAAATTTATACTATCGATTTTAGGTAACCAAGGAATAATTTAATAAAAAATTGTGTGACTCTATTAAAAAGTTAAGAAGATTTAAAGATGCTTGTTTTAAAAATTCGATGAGCTATTTCGTTAAAATATTGAGGATTCTACGAGTATAAACCTATCATTTTCTATTAATTTCCTATTTTTTATTACAGGTAAGTACTTTTTGTTCGTAGATATATATTGTATTAAAAAAGATTTAAAAAGATAGTACTCAAAAACTTTTTTATTGTAAATTAAACTATAAAATTATGAAATATATAAGGAACCGGGTACCGATCGGATGGAACCGATATGGATCAGAAATTAATCGAATGCAAAATGGGTAGATTCATATTGGACCCGATTATTTTCGAATCCACAAAATGAGGTCCCAAAACTGCAGTAAACGGTTATAGTACCAATACGGTTCTGGGTAGGGTACCCATTGACACCCCTAGTTTCTTGTAGGATCCAAACACCACTAAATAAATCCAACTTGAAATCCCCTCGTTGAGATCCTTAAGAGAATGATTGTCTAACCATGGCTCAAACATCACCCATTAGGGCAACTCTAGTGGAATATGAAAAAAGGATCCCTTAATCTCTCTAGTGATAGGATAATGGATCCATTTGCACTAGTGGTAATCCCTTAAAAGGGATAAAAAAAATAAAGAGAGAAAAGTGAGAGACGTTGGAGAGAGAGAAAAAAAAAGAAGAGAGAGAAAGTTAGGTAGAGTTTTATAAGGAGATAAAATAGAAAAAAGAAGAGAGAAGTTTGTTTGCTAATATATAAGAAATAAAAAACTGAAATCACGTTGATTTATTGAGTGTGGTACTCAATCAATCATCTCTCCACTAAGAATCCCTATTCTAGTGGAAAGTGATCTATTTTTAGATGTTTAGGGATTCTACTGTGGGAGGAAACTTGTTAATCAACAAGCCAAATCCCTCCCACTAGAGTTGCCCTTAAACTTATCAGTTGTCTCCAATTAAATTTGGAGAGAGAATGTGAATTAAATGCACTTCTCATTCTCTCTCTAAATTTAATTGACGACACATCAACAGGTAAGTTACTTTGCTAAGGGCAAGGCGGTGCACCGTGTTAAACACCAAATCCAGCGAATTTTTAAGGCTAGTGGGCACCCTTACCTCAAACCCCTCACCTGGTCCGGTAGTTTGATGGAGGCTTAAGGGGTTAAGGGTAGCCGCATAAATATTCTGAGACGCAAAATCACAAAATTTATCTGCGATGGCGCAATTAAAATAATAAAAAGAAGGGAGTCATAGAAATTTTCTGCGACATACCTTTTTTTATTAATAAAATAATAAAAAAGTGTTTTTAGTTAATAAAAAAATTTGTGTCGCATATAACTTCTGCTCTCGCATAAATTATCTGCGACACATGGCACCCCTCTATTAGCCTTGCTAACCTATTATACCTCAAACCCACCTTACTTGGTAGTGGGTTTGAGGTAGGTTACAAGCCTTACCCTTAGATTCAAAATTACATATGGCAATTTCCATTGACACGTAGGAGGCAATATCAGCATTTATACAGGTCCATGCACAAAGAAAGAAAAAAAAGGAAAAAAATCTTACTCATAAAAACCTTTCATATGCCATAGTTCCATGCATAAAGAAAGAAAAAAAAAGGAAAAAAATCTTCATAAAAACCTTTCATGCTATGGGTACACGTTGGTGGTGAGGTCTTATCTGATTATTCTATTCATTAATTGTATTTTCCTTAATAAGTTTTGTCACCGTTGTACTTTGGAAACAACACCAAGATACGTTGGATAGTGGGGTCACAAAGCAATCAATATGATTCTATTCCTAAAAATAGTTAATTTGTGTAATGAAGTGGGCCCATGCAATTACCACGTGTCCAAAAATGTCAGGCATAGATTCTCCTCGATGAGTTGGTGATGACATTTTATGCATGCAAAACGCGTTGTTGCGTTGTCTGCATAATTTCAAAATTTTCTCTCATAAAATCTTGACACACTACGCGCCACTGTAAAATGCAAATAATCCTAACAATGGATTGCAAATAAATGTCTTGCCTTAAAAATTCACTTATTTACAAAACTGGCATTATGTAGTGATTAGGTGTTAATTATAGTGAAAATGACTATACTATCCTTTTGTGATATTCAAATTAAAAGAACTCAATAACCTAAAAATAATTCACAATATTAAGCATAATAGATCATATATGCATTTTGGGATAGGTGCCTAGGAAAATATTTGCATTTAGTTACCTCTTGTGTATATGATAATTGGTTCAATTTTTTTTCTGATACAAAATTAATATTTTGATATAATAAAATATAAAAAAGATAAAATCATTAATACAATAATTTATAATATTGGTTGAAGAGGGTAGCAAATTATGTAAAGAATTATTTTATTCTTACATTTAAAAATTTATGCTAATTATAATATATATAATTTTTTTTATGATTCCGATCAAAAAATTTTTTTTATGAGTTTTGAACCCAAATAATTAAATTGGATAAATAAATATCAATAATGATTTGTGAAATTATTTGACATCTGCAAAGATGGGAATTACTCAAAAAAAAAATGAAGAACGTCATTAACACATGATAGATAGAAAGGTAAATTTATGAAAGTGACAGAAGATCTTTATTATATTAATTTGGCGGCGCAAAGCCTGCAAAACTAGCAAGTGAAATTATTTGACATCCGCAAAGAATGAGACTTATCCAAAAAATAAAGAACGTTATTAACACATGACAATTTATAGAAGTGATGGAAGATCTTTATTTTGTTAATTTGGCGGTGTAAAGACTGCAAACTAGCAAATGCAATAATACCAGAAAACGACAAATATGCTAACAAGGATGTGCTTTACCAAACGGAAAATTTAAACGAACTAAAAACCGCCGAGTTCTAAATTGTCTAAATTACCCATAAAATTGACTTACCGTACCATCGATCATTTTGAATTATTAGGTTGTGCCTAACCCATAAGAAAGAAACATATTTTTATTTTTGTTCAAAAAGAATAAATCTTTAGCACAATACATCTAGCTAAGATTTAATTTATATTTTATTTTACCTTTTTGTGTTTTCTCATGTTGAAAAACAAAGAGAAATTAAATTTTGGAGAAAATACAATGTTGGGAACATATATTCCCATTTGTAACACTTGTAGTTTTGCAAGAAAATGTTTCCTTGAGAAACAATAGTTTATAGAATAAGAGAAAATGTAGAATTAGAAAAATATGTAATTTCTTTTACTCTTAGTTTTTTCTAAGAAAATGTTTACTTAGATAAATATTAATCCTTCATAGGATTGGACTGTATATGCCTACAACAATTGTCCTCCGAAGGGTAAGGTGGTCAATTTACAGAACTGAGTACAAGGAATTAAGAGTTAATTAGCAAAAAAGAAAAGGGTCTATTGGTCCATTTCAAAATAATGTTCATTTGTAGTGGGTTCCACCTCAGACTTTGTTGCCCCACATTTATTCTAGATAAAATCTTAACAAATCCAAAGGCTAGAAATTTCCGCCATCCAAACTCAAACAAGCTCCAATCATTATAAATACTGCCACATGCAACCATATAGTCACAACCACTCAAGAAAGAGAAGTAAGAGATTAAGAGAGAGAAAAAGAGAGCAGTTTTTGTGCTTATTCTAATCTTGCTAGTTAGAGTCTCGTAATTCAACTAAGGTTTGTAAGTATATTTTTTCTTTCTACTTTTTGATTTCTCTTTGTATATTGTAATCTATGAATTTTTCTGCATAGCTAGAGTTTTTATACATCTTCATTTCTATTTAAGATTTTATTTTGAATATATTTGTTGAAATGCTGCAGTACTAATAAAAAAAAATTAGAAATTTTATGAAAAAACTGTTTATTAGCATTAGATCTTTTTTCATTTTGTGAGTGGAGTTCTTTTGTTCAAGTGATCTTTTTTGTTTGAGAGTTTGAGAGAGAAGAAATTTGCTTCTTGTAATCTTTGCAGAGTATCTACAGGGTTTGTAAGTATTTTCTTTCTTCTTATTATTTATGCTTATTAGAATTTCTATTTATCTTCTTTAATCTCTCAGGTTCTGTTTTCTTTGATCACTTTAATCATCTACATAGTTTCTTACTGTCTTTACTATACTTTGATATTGGTTTCATCACTCTAACTCTTTTTTTTTTTTGATTTTCACTACTCTAATTTTAAGGTTTCGGTTTTTTTTTTTATCTTCTTCGCATGTGGGTATTGACTAATTTTCATTTAGTTTTTTACTTTCTATATATTATATATAAGGTTTCTTATAGATATGTTAGGATCTGTATATATCAGAAAGATTACAAAGGCCTGTAGGACGACTCACATGGAAAAGACCAGGATTGATTTTTTGTGAGGACGTCTTCATCATTATGTAGATTATCCTCACCTAAAATTGTATCATTCAATGATTTCAAATCCCTTCTTCTTCCCGTTGAAAATTAATGGTAAAATAGATTAATTGCTCAATTGCAATTAAATTTTCAACAAATGTTTGAAAGGGTTATAAGTTTTAGAATAATATGATTTTTTTGTGAGGATGATTTATGTTGTGTAGAGAACATCATTCAAAAAAATCAGTCTTTAGATCATCTCTATATGGACCTCACAAATTACTTTTCTATGTACATGGATCTGTATAATATATGAATACAAATAATTGCATGCCACATCATTAAATAAGTCACCTCTCAGATATGTATAATATGCTTGTAGCGTATATCAGCCGTTTTATCCATATATTACTTATATTTATGTATGCAGTGAGTTGGACCTACTATATATTTAATCATTTGGTGGGTTTAACCTCGAAGAGCATCTGCTCCAGGTTGATCAATGTGATCCAACGGTTGAAGTTTTTGCTATTATTCGAACCTACAAATAAGTACTTATTTAATGTGCCTATATATAAAAATGATGTTATAAATTTGTAGGCACTTTAAATAAGTACTTATTTGTAGGCTCAAATAACAGCAAAAACTTAAGCTTCTTGAAATAGCACATTTAAATCTTTGAATTAAATGTGCATTATTGATAATGATTATGCCACATCTGTAGGTACTTAAATGTAGATATTGATATGTAGGTCCGAAATCACTATCAAACTTTTTTCTAGATTACAAACATTATTTTTTTTAACATTTTTCAACACTAGCTTAAAAAATAACACTTCTCTAAGTTTATTTTATTTTTGTTTTGCTGCTCATATTTAAGGTGTACATCCATGGACGGCCACGATTTGAACTTGAATTCTACTCCGCAACCAGAACTACAAGTGCCGGGGATGATGGCGCCGCCTCCACCATCACCAAGGGTACCGAGGCCAATGCTGCCGCCTCCACCACCAGCAATGCCACCACAATCATCATCTTCATGGGTTCCACAGTATGGCAGAGTTCTAGATGCAAGGCCTGCAATCACCTATAATCATCAACCCATGTCCTCATATCCTTCAAATCATCAGTCTAATTACAATCCTTCTACACCACATCACATTACTATTACTGTTCATTACAATCCCTCTATCCCAACACGGGAACAAACCCATTCTTTTGCATCATCATCATCTTCTTATCATCAAGATCAGCCAATAGTACCCATCTTACAAATTCCCTTGGTACCGCCCGTGCCGGCCTTCCCAACGGTAACGTCACATACGTGTCCTAATCCATCGGTGGCCGCAACATGGTCGGTACACATACATAGCAATCCAGGAGTTGGGATGCCTAATACTGATCGGATAATTTATGAACCAAGACTAAAGTTTGGTACATATCCAATCCGATCAGTACAACCACCACTACCACCACCACCACCATCACAACCACCGCAACCAAAACTATGGGACAATACACATCCATTCCGATCAACTCAACCATCATTTCAATCGCTGCCACCTCCACGGTTAATGTTTTCAGGCTCCTCAAGTAGTACTGCAAGATATGGCG
>MVGT01001095.1:678261-707395 GCA_002174775.1 Macleaya cordata
ACTACACCTGCTATACAAGAGCATATTCGACCAAACACTATTGACCAGTCTGACCAAGGAAAGTCATTGGTCAACGTGGAACAACAGACTGTCCCTTCATATGATAGGAGGGGAAAACGACCTATGGAGCACTTACAAATGGGTCAGGGTTTGGGTATGGGTTTAGATACCGTTCGAACTTCTAGTAGAAATATTATTGATAATGAAGGTATTAATATTAGAAGTCAGGGAGGTGCTTCTAGCAGTGGTCGTGGTAATGGTGGTGGTCGTGGTCGTGGCCGAGGACGACCTCCAAGTCGTGGCCAAGATCATGAGAACCCAAATCCAAACTCGAGATTAAGAAGGAACAAGCTACCACGCGTACATAATGATGGAAATGCTGAATCAGTCCAAAATGCCTTTATGATCTTCGAAGGACTAAGGAGAAAACTAGAAGACGAACCTCAGCAAACAGACGATTGTAGGAAAACAAGGGCTGATAGAGAAGCCGGTAAATTAGTGATGGATACCGGCTTAAATGTGAATTATGATAAGAGAATCGGTCCGGTTCCAGGTATTGAAATCGGTGACATTTTTTACACGAGATTCGAATTGTGCATAGTAGGTCTTAATGGACAAATAATGAGTGGTATAGATTATATGAAAGTTAGAGATGGAAAGTTAATTGTTGTAAGTATAGTTACATCTACAATGGAAGGTGAATTGGTGGAAGAAGATGATGATGGAAAAGTCATAGTGATTAATGGAGAAGGTGGAAGGTCGAACAAACGACAAACTTCTGATCAAATTCTTCGAAAGGGTAATCTAGGGATGAAAAATAGTGTAGAAGAACAAAATCTGGTAAGGGTCACTAGAGCAGTTAAGGATTTAGGGAACCCAAATTCAGATACAATCTATATATATGATGGGTTGTATAGAATTGTAGCTACATAGATAGAGAATGTTAAAGAGTATAAGATTTTTAAGTACAGATTGGAAAGATTGCCAGGGCAAACTGCGGGGTATTTAATTTGGAGAACAACACAGTCATGGAAACGTTAGGTGTCTTTACGTCTAGGAATGATAACTCCAAATGTAAATTCATGGAATGAAAGTGTACCTGTTCCAGTTGTGAATGAAGTTGATGATGAAAGGCCCCCTTCTTTCAGGTATGTATACATATATTTAATTACATACTTCTTAATAAATCTTACATAATTACTTACAAATTTCATTCATTTTATGATCAGGTACATTATCGACCACTTTCGTTGTCGCAATTCTGAGGCAAGCGGCTCGACAACTAATTCACAAACAATGGGATGTGGATGCTCGAATCTGTGTATGGCTGAAAATAATAACGGTTGCAACTGCATAGCTTCAAACGGAGGATCGCTCCCGTATACACCATCGGGGACTCTCTTAGTTTATAAACCGATTATCCAAAAGTGCGGTCCGACATGTAGTTGTCAATCGTATTGCAATACAAGTATATCCCAACATGGTGTAAGGCTACCACTAGAAATTTTTCGAACACCAAACAAAGGTTGGGGTTTACGTTCTTGGGATCCAATTCGGGCTGGAGCATTCGTTTGTGAGTATGCGGGTCAAGTGGTCGAGGATGAAGCTGAAATCGATTGGGTGAGGTCTGATTTCTTCGACAAAGAGTACATTTTTTACACTAAATTTGCCAGCAGAAACACAATCGCTTGGAATTATAACCCCAAGGTATTCTCTAAACAAGAAGAACAAGAACAAGAACAAAAAGAGAAGGTGAAAGAAGAAGATGAGGAGGATCATGAGGAGCTTAGTTTGATTTTAAATTCGAAAAAAGCGGGAAATGTAGCTAGGTTTTTGAATCATAGCTGCTCACCGAATGTGTTTTGGCAACTGATCCGACGTGGGCACCACCATGAATCCACTCTTCATGTTGCCTTCTTCGCACTTCGAAATATTCCACCCTTAACTTAACTTACTTTTGATTATGGTCTTACTGCTATTGAGTTGAATCGAAGGAAGAAGATTTATCTATGTGGTTCACCCAAATGTAAGGGTATGTTTGGTTAATTAAGGAGATGACACTTGTATTATTAATTTTTTGGTTTTAATTTTTTTTATATATATATATATTTTTTTTTTAATTTATTATTTTTACCTTGGAATGCATTATTATATAATTTTTTTTTCAAATTTTATGTCTTTTATATGTGTTGACCAATTAATGCATTGGAGATGATTCAAGTGATTATTTTTATTTTTTATATTTTATAATTTTTTGTGAAGATAATCACTTCTACGTCACTGCATCATTTCAGAAAAAGAAATCATTTTAAAAATTTTTACCACATCAAAAGATGGTATTATTATCCAATGCATTAATTTTTTTATTTTTTTTAAAGAGTCTTTCTACATTCACCCAGGATTCACACCTACTAAATTCACCCACTGATGTGTCACCAAATAAATTCAGAGAGAGAATTAGAAGTACATTCAAATTACTTTCTCTCTCTAAATTTAATTGGAGACACATCAATGGATAACTTTAATGAGTAGAATTCACAGGGTAAGTGTAAAGTTTTCCTTTTTTTAAATTATAGCAAATCTTTCTTGGATTTCTGATTCATGAATTTACAATTAATGAGATATCTATGCAATCCAAAATATTTATTATTTTTTTCCATTTATACAAACCCACCAATCTAAACTTAAATTTACCAAGATTTCTTACCTTTTATTTATTAGGCCCTCTTTGATATTTCTTCACACCACACAAATGTCACCAACCAATATCTTAAAAGCTAGGCCTATATATAAATGAGTGGTTCACCCTTCATTGTTCATATCCATCCCCTCCATTCACAATCTTATTGCAAATTTTAATCTTTTTTATTGAGTTGTAATTGAATCGCCTGAGTTGATACAAAGACTCACGTACCTCACTAGATAGTCAATCTTTTTTCTCTTCGTTTTTCCACTTCTTTTGTTCACCCCAAAGCCTGCAGTGAAGAGAAGAAGAAGGAAATCAACTTATTTATTCATCTGATGATGAATATCTGGGTTGAATCAGAGAGTTCCCCTGATCGATTAGGCGAGCCGACTCACCGAAAAGTTATGAATAACTCTTGTTCAAAGGTATTTGGTAATTTTGTATTTTTTTTCTACTCATCATTTTATATTCCAATAAGAATTTAAATTTTTTTTTCTAATTTAAAATTTAATCAATTTACAATTTTATTTTGCAGGAGTACTATTATTAGCAGCCATTATGACTTTCTCTCTCAAGGTAATGAAATTTAATTATCTTAACTTTTTTTTAAGAACAATTTATGATTTCCAAATAGTGAATTGGTGATTCTAATATCATCTCAAAATATAGATTGATCAAACCACTATTGTATATATTTTTAAAGAGGACGGGTCAAATGTCCCCCCACCATTATGGCCTGTGTGTGACCCATGACTATAACCTCCAAAAAAAATTGTTTAGAAATCAACAGTAAAAAATACGTTTTAAAAATTGTTGATTTTTTCAAGAACTGGTTTGAGGGGTTAGGACAAGTCTTATGGAGACTTTAAATCTCTACATTCTAGAGATTTGGTTGTTTAGTCAAGTCCTAATATGCATAATGTACTTCAAAATTTTTGTCTCAACCCCAAAGATAGAGATGAAAATATGGCAAAGAGGGATCGACAAAATCTATATTGGGTGACAGAAAGTGTCCAGGGCGATAGAGTTTTTGTTGCCCATGCCATTTGAGCATTTAAAAAAAAATTGAAACTTAAATTTTTTTTAATAAAAAAAATTTGATTTGAAATTATTGGAAAAAAACTAGATTTGAGAAGAAAGAAGAAGAAAAAAAGAGAGGAAATGTTGCACGAAAATTCTTAAAAAACCCCTAAAAAAATAGGATCGCGAAAATCTTACCCGAAATTCCGTCAAATCCCATTGACCCTGCGCAATATCAAAACCTCAAACCCAAACTAAATTTTGGTGGATTTGAGGGATAATACTAGCCAAGCTCTAGGGAGGAATGCTAAATAGAAACACCTTTAAATGTAGTTGCTCCGGTGGCACCCTAAATGACAAAAATTGTAACTAATTAATAATAGGTGCTCCTTTTTCATGCTTCCTTTTATTTTATTTTTTTAATAGAAAGTATTAAAGTTGACAACACTCTTACACTGCATCACATATTGTTATTATTCATTACAGTCCTTCGTCTATCCCAGCACCGGAACACACCCATTTTTCAACATCATCATCATTATCTTATGGCCATGATCCAGATGTAGTACCCGTCTTACAAATTCCCTTGCTACCACATCAGCGCAGGTCTGGTCGGTAACCTCTTCATCTTCACAAAAGTGGCCTATTCCATCATACTCCAATGGCGAAGGTGGAAGGTCGAACAAACGGCAAACTTCTGATCAGATTCTTCGAAAGAGTAATTTAGCTATGAAAAATTGTGCATAGTAAGTCTTAATGCACAAATAATGAGTTGTATAGATTATATGAAAGTTAGAGATGGGGAGTTAATTGTTGTAAGTATAGTGACATCTGCAGTGGAAGGTGAATTGGTGGAAGAAGATGATGATGGAGAAGTTATAGTAATTAATGGCGAAGGTGCAAGGTCGAACAAACGAAAAACTTCTGATTAAATTTTTCGAAAGAGTAATTTAGCGATGAAAAATAGTGTAGAAGAACGGAATCCTGTAAGAGTCACTATAGCAATTAAGGATTTGGGGATATAATTTATATACATGATGGGTTGTATAGAATTGTATCTTCTTGGATAGAGAATGTTGAAGGGTGTAAGATTTTTAAGTACAGGTTGGAAGATTGCTAGGGCAAACTGCGGGGTATTCAATTTGGAGAACAACACAGTCATGAAAACGTAAGGCTTCTTTACGTCCAGGAATGATAGCTCCAAATATAAATTCATAAAATGAAAGTGTGCGGAACCCTATGTACAGATGATGATGATACGAAGATGTTGACAGGGATTGTGGATGTCTCGAATATGTATCTATTCCTCCAGAAATTAAAGTGTATAATTTATCTATCTTTAACAAGGTGGATGGTTATGAAAATGACGGTTAGTGGGTTGGAAGGATTAGTGGCATTATAAACTCAACAAACTAGTTTGTGTATTTTGCCAGTACAGGAGTAGAGTTTGCATACCCCATTTCTGATCTAAGGGTCTATCAAGACCTAGCAGATAATGGCAATTGGGTTGTTTCCTACTACAAGATGGCATTGAATTGAGGTGATGATGAATTTGACGATGATGATGAAAATAACTATTGGAACTAAACAAGTAAATCATGAAGATGTTAGATTGGCATTTAAAACTTTTATGAATATTAAACTACACCTAAAAGGGATGCTTATGAAAACGATGGTTAGTGGGTTGGAAGGATTAGCGACACTACAAACACAACAAACTATTTTGTGTATTTTTCCAGTACAAGAAAGGAGTTTACATACCCCATTTATGATCCAAGGGTCCATCAAGACCTAGCAGATAATGTCAATTTGGTAGTTTCCTACTACAAGATAGCATTGCATTGTGGTGATGATTAATTTGACGATGAAAATTACTTTTGGAACTAAACAAGCAAATCATGAGGAAGTTAGATTGACATTTATAACTTTTATGAATATTTTTTTTTGGGTGTAGTAGCATCTTTCATTCATCTAGATTTAAACGGTGCTAATATATATAGTGTAACTTTTTTGAGTTATACACTTTTTAAAGAAAAGTTGTTTCATTCTCTCTCCATCCATCCATCCATCTGATTTACCCTATTAACCAAACTAACCAAGTGTCAAATATTGAATCAATTTAAATTGTTTGGTGTATATGAGTAAACGATTTTTTTAAAAAAATACTTAAGTTGCCCTTACTCACGTTTTATAACCTCTAATCTCGTAATAACATCCCGTCGAACAAAGAAGTTAATTTTTGACCTTTATTTCTACAAAAGTTATGACACATCGGATTTACTTCTAAAGTAGGTATAGTAGAGAAAATTATATGTTACAATTAGAAAGTTATAGGCGAAATATAGTAGCAATTAACTCGTGTTTGGGTTTTTAATTCTAGTTCAAATTCTCTATCTTCTCTCTGCTGCAATTGCATATCTGGACTTTCTAAAGTAATTATGAACTTGCAATTGTAAGCCTGAACTTTTAATTGCAGGTTTGAACTTGCAATTGCAGGTCTAGCAACATTGGATCGTCTACTACGATTAAAGCTTTTTGGGCTCAACTAGACGCATCCACACAATAAGAGAAAAAGAAAACTAAAAATAGATAAATTTGTTTGAATTTTAGATTTGCAACAAAAATGAAATTGTAAATTCAGATTTGCAACGAAAATAAAATTACAAGTAAATATTTAAAATGAAATTCAAATTCGCAACGAAATTGAAATTGTAAGTTCAAATTTGTAACGAATTAAGAATTATAAGTTCCAATTTGCAGCGAAATATGAATTGCAAGTTTAAATTTGCAACGAAATAGGAATTGCAAGTTACCAAGAAATAAGAATTGCAAGTACATATTTGCAAAGAATATGAAATTGTAAGTTCAAATTTGAAAAGAAACTGAAAATGCAAGTTCAAATTTGCAACGAAATAGGAATTGCAAGTTAAGGTTTGCAATGAAATAAGAATTGCAAGTACATGTTTACAATGAAATTTTAATTGCAAGTTCAGATTCGTAACAAAATGGATAGGAATATTACAAATTCATATTTGCAATGAATTGAAATTGCAAGTTCAAACCTACAACGAATTGAAATTGCAAGTTCAGATTTGCTATGAAATTGAAAGTTCTGATTTGCAACGAAATTGAAATTACAAATTCAAAGTTTTGGCAATTTTCAACAATTTTCGATAGATTTCAAACAATTTCTGGTGATTACCAAGAATTTCAAGTGATTGCCAACAATGTCCAGCAGTTTCTAAAGGATTTTCGGCGATTTCAAATAATTTCTAGTGTTTGCCAACGATTTTCAGAAATTGCTAACGGATTTCTGGCAATTTTTAGTGGATGAGCTTGTCATCTAGAAGTTTGGTGTATTTAGTTTCATCATGTTTAGGAGTTTTAAGGGCAATCATGGTATTTTAAAAGAATAAATGTCATATTAAATCAACACAAAGATTTAAATTATGTACTCTTTTAGATATAAATATTAAAAAAAAAGTTAAATCTTTTTGTAATATACATGTTTAGAATGTACATGTTGCAGCCTGCTAAGGGCAAGGCCTATGACCTACCTCAACCCTACCAACAAGTGAGGTGGGTTTGAGGTATAACCTGTTGGCAAGGCTAATGAAGGAGGTGTCATGTGTCGCAGATAACTTCTGCTCTAGCAGAAGTTGCATGCGACATTCATTGAATTAATTTGAATAACATAATGTATGAAATGGAATAAAAAGAAATTCATTAGTTAAAAAAAATTGATGCCTAGTTTTGTTTTTCAATTATTGTAGAATCATTTTCTGAAAAAAAAAATTTACTTTAAAACTCCAAATAGAAGTATTCCGGACTTTTATATCAATTTTAATTAATAAATAACAAACACAAAAGCCTACTCATGAGAAGTAATTTAAAATATAATAAAGTCTCAGTAATGCCATATTTGATATCTCATTTAAGTTTATGTCCAATAATCTCTCCATTCAAATTTATGTCAAATAATTTTTTATAACCCTCCTTGAGCATATTAGTAATAAATAATAATTATTAATACAATAACTGTACACCCACACTAACAACCCTTCTAAAACAATTCAATGGTTATTGTAATTCTTCCTAATAATAATTAATATATATGAATATAACAAGTTATACTAATCAATTCATATTTATTAACATAATTTTTTAAAACAACTGCCCGTACGTAGTACGGGCTTTAAGACTTGTACATAATTGATGAAGGATGATTTAGAACAAATTAAATTCTTATTTTATTTTTATGATTTCATTAAATTTATTTTTATTAAAAATTAGTTAATCTCGTTTTTAATATTAAGGGCTTATTTAGGAAGGTCTAGAAGTGTCTATTTTGAGTTTTAATAGGTTTAGAAAGTTGCTTATAGGTAGTAGATACCTTAGGGTCCAAGTTTTTAGTATTTTGGTAGGTTTCTAACTTGTTATGTGGGAGTTATCTATATAAGGAGCTCCAAAAACGAAAATTAAGATTAGTTTTTGATGATTAATGAAATTTAGTTTAGAGAAATTGTTCTATATTATTTTGTTCTTAGATTTATGAGTTATTTTGATCTCCGCCCTGCATCAATAATACTGTTATTGAGACAAGGATTACCTCGCCGCCGACAAATGAGTGGATGTAGCAGCATCATCTGCTCCGAAAGCAAGTGGGTATGATTTTGAGCGAGTAAGATTGGAGAAATTTATTGCACTTCCCTAAAATGATCAAAGTAAAAAAACATAAAAAAGAAAAAGAAAGAAAATTAAATCAATATTATATACTTTTAAATAACAAAATGGAATTGCTGAAAGAAAAAGTATTCTTCAATTAGGTCTTAATTGAAAATGATTCCCGAAACCAAATAAACTAGTAATTATTATAAATTTATAACTTACGTGAATAATGTTCCCATTGCCAAGAATTATATTAGATGGAAAAGCTCTATCAATATTAGATGTAGCAGTTGTCATCAATATCCAAGGAGCAGAATTGACAATTGTATAAGGGTCAGGACCGCTCGTGCAAATTACTAAAATGTCCTTCCCATTAGCATGAAAGGCCCCGATGGCGATTGCATCATTTAAGAAATCAGATTGGATAATTGAAATTAAGATTACAATTTACATCAACTACATCCTTAATTGCATCATCAATGGCCTAAAGTAGGGTTGCGCCCAAACAATCTCCTAATAAACAAGCTTTGTATATTGGAAGCCTGCTAGATGGGGAGCCACCCCTTGCTGTCCCTTTTGCAAGACCGTAGTAGCACCTGCCACCATGGATGCTGTGCGGGTACCATGGCCGACGAAATCTCTCGGCGACCCAGTTGATTTTAGGGTTCTATTGGTGCTTGATTCGAACTCGGCAGTGGTAATCTAAGAATTTTCCTCGAGGTGAGTCAACATTGACTAGTTCAATTAAGCGAGTTGGTCAGCGTTGATTGGGTCAATTTGAGTGAATCAAGTAAAATCTATATTTTCGGGGGTATTCAATCCAGACTTTCATTGACTCTTTAAAGACTCCTGCAGACTCTTGTAGGCTCTTGATATTTTGTAATAACAAAATTAATGAATTTCAACAGAACATCACAAAATTCATGGATTTTTACTGACTATTGGAATGTCTAGATGATTTATAGTAGTAGATTTTGACAGACTTCTTCATGAATTTTTATAAACTCTAGAAGCATATTGAACATGCTTATAAAATACATAAATTCTAATAATCAAATTCAATAAGATAAACCACACAAAACTCACATCCAACAAAATATGTTCAATACAAACATAAATAAAAATATGTCATTTGTTATGATTCTAGAGATCCATATTATTGCTATTGTCTCTAACACATACCATTCCGCATAGTAGTAGCTATATTATATGGCCACTCATTAGTTATCGGTCATAACTATTTATGTTATTAGTTATTAATAACAATAATAGTTTAATTTATATTTGTTAATATTAATTATTTATATTTATGATTATTATAAATTATTAATAATAATAAGTAATGATTATAAATAAATAATAGTTGTCATGCTTAATAATTTTTATTAGTTATCAATCATAGCTATTTTTATTATTAATTAATATTAATATTAATATTAATTATTAATTATTAGTATTAAATATTAATATTAATGATTATTAAGTCCACTATAATAATTAATCTTAATTATTAATTATTAATATTAGTTATTAATTATTAACTATTATTTATTATAGTATTAATATTAATATGAAGTCCATCACAATCTCACCTATTTTGGTGGGATTTTATACAAGCCAATTTGTACACAAAAGTCTTTCAAAGTCAATGAAAAAATTAAATTCATCAAAGTCATGGACTTTAAAGTCTATAACCAATAACACATGACTTTACAAGACTCCATCAAAGTCTTGAAACAATAACACATGACTTTGCAAGGCTCCATCAAAGTCTTAAACCAATAATATATAACTTTGCAAGACTTTTTCAAAGTCTTTAACTAATAACACATGACTTTGCAAGACTCCTACAAAGTCTTTAACCAATAACACATGACTTTGCAAGACTCTCTCAAAGTCTTGAACCAATGACACCTAATTTCACAAGTACATAAAAGTCCATGGAAGTCCATGAAAATCATGATTGAATAACCCCCTTTTTTTTTTCAAATTCTTATCAATTACAAAAATAAAAAAAAATAAAAAAATAGTGAAAAGGGGATTTTTACTCAAATCTACGAGGATTTGGTATCCCAATCCCTACAGATTTTACATCATCTTCCCCAACCAACTAAATTAATACATTATGTTGGGTTGAAATAAACAAAAAGAAAAGTCAACCTAGCAATTTACTCGTGTAGTTTTGGGGTAAAATACATGAAAAACACCCTAGTTTAGGTAAATTACACCTAAATCACCTTTTTAGAAATTAAAACAAAAACAGCACCATCTCCTAATTTTTACCCAAAATCTTCTATAAATACCATCTTAGCTTTTTACGGTCTAGACTCTTTATCCTTCAATCTAGACCTAATTCACACACACACGTGAGATCATTTCATCTAAAAAGTAAGAGTATTTTAGGATAAAATAAGGGATCGGTGCTGTTTTTATTTATAGTCTCAAAATGGTGATTTGAGTGCAATTTTTTCAAACTATGATGTTTTCACTGTGGTTGAATTGAAAAGAAGCAAACAGGGTGGTCAAACTCTTATATGTTGAATTAGTTTTGAAGAAATAGGGACCGCCCTCCCCTCAACGTGGATCCACCACTGCGGCCCGGCCATTTCGTCCCGAATATTGTAG
Organism: Macleaya cordata; assembly: GCA_002174775.1. Lineage (NCBI taxonomy): Eukaryota > Viridiplantae > Streptophyta > Magnoliopsida > Ranunculales > Papaveraceae > Macleaya > Macleaya cordata. The sequence continues at coordinate 689,261 of MVGT01001095.1, forward strand.
TATCTTGCTCCTATTACCTTCCTAGAAAAAAAAAATTCAGGGATTAGTGAGGGGGAGATGTTTCAAAGTTTTGGGTGTTAATTAGGTTGGTAATTAAAACATGATCATCACCTATTACAATCAGATTTTTTGAAATCAGATCCTTCCATGCAAACTCCTTTCCATCTTGATGGAATCTCTCTTATTCCCTCGTCGTTAAAACTCAGAGATTTTGGCCATATCCCTACATCAACACAATTATATAAAATAAAATAAAAGCTAAGAAAAAAAATGAAACATAAAAAATTTACTTAAAAAAAAATAAAAAATTCTACATGTAAGTTTAGATCAAATAGAAATTTCGGACAAAAAATTGCATTTGAATTGGTAAAGTCGACGATTGTTGATATAGGGAGGGGTAACCAATGGTTCCTTTACCTTACCATTTTAATAAAAAGTTAGTCTCGAGGGATAACATTAGTAACAAAAGCTCTCATTTTCACTCATTGGGATTTTTTTACATTTTATTTTTCAACTAGAGAAAATTTTATTTTTCTTTTACACCTTATATGTTCCTTGTTAGAAACTTAGTAATCAGAATTATGGGATAGGGGGTGACGCTCCCGCTCCAACACCTCACATTGTCACTTCGTATCACAATTTGACGTTCCGTCAAGTATTTTTATCATGTGCTGCATGGTTTTTCATTATTATGTGGGCAACCGATCATATAAGCTGTTGCACCAAAAAGTTAGGGCACCCAAAAGCCAATCGACCCGCAAAACCTCTTTGAATTTTTACTTCTTTTCTTCTTCTTCGTCTTTTTTTTTTTTATATTTTTACTTATAAAATATTTCATAAAAACATTTTATGCAAGTAACAATTTCTCATGGTTTCTAATTTATTAAAATATTTCAAAAAAAAAAATTAATATTTTTATCTAAAAGTTTGTAAAGACATTTTTTTATGGAAAATAGCTTGTCAGTTTTGGGGATTCGACAATGCTATAAATGACTATCATTAGACATTCCTAGTATTTGTCTTCTGAATCGGTACTTTACAATGCACGATACTTGTAGCATCATTGCATCATGAAACTCATGACTCATAGGATCCTATGATTAGGTGCTTCACAGTATTTTTTGACAATCCCCCGACAAACCCACTTTATTGCAAGCTAGAAATTTGAATCGTATCTACTGATGTACAGATCCCACTTCTACTGATGTGCAGATCCCCTTTTTTGGAGTAAGGGTCAGCTTATAACCTATCATAAGCACTCTTCTCTCTGGCTGGGATTGCAAAGAATGCTGCGTTTAGTGGAATTCCATGCACGATGGTTATTGGGAGATGGTACTTCTATTAACTTTTGGCATGACAGGTGGTTGAACTCATCCATTGTGGAAATGATTGACGTCTCGGATGAGGTTAAGCGCCAACTGGTTGCTACAGTGGACTGTTTTATTTCTAATAGCAGTTGGAATCTCCCTGGCGCTCTTTGTGATGGTTTTCCTGAGATTGTTGCAGAGATCAGACATATGATTATTCCATTGGGTCCGGTTAGTGACTTTGTTGTTTGGGAAGATGCTGTGAGAAATATTATGTTGTGTGTTAGGGGTAGTTATGTCTTTTCTTATTTTATTAGGGTCTTTTGTTCTTTCTTGTATATAAGGCTAGAGAACTCTTCTTTGTAAGATACGCTTTTTGAGTAATATATGAATTCACAGATGCTACCTCTGGTAATATGGTTTTTAAGCAGGCTTATGATTATATGTGCCCCTCCAGAAACCCAGTTTGGTGGGGAAAGCATATCTGGACCTCTTTTAATCCTCCCCGCAGGTCTATGCTTCTTTGGCGTATCTTATGGCGGGGTCTCTTTCTACTGATTGGGCATCCCGATTGTGTCACGATGTGATCTTTGCGGTTCTTCTTGTGAGACTAAGGATCACCTTTTCCTTAGTTGTCCTTTAGTTATATCTGTTTGGCGCTGGCTAAGTGCGGTTTTTGATCGTCGCATAGATATTTATTCTTCGATCTCGTTTGTTTTGGAGGGTGTTATTTCATCTTCTTTTACTTCTTAGGTAGCAGATATCTACCTTACAGTTGTTGTCTCCATTTTTTGGTGTTTATGGGATGCTTGTAATAAGTATAGGTTTGAAAATAAGCCTTTTCAAGATCGTAATGTCTACAGTCTTGTTTGTCAACTTGTTTTCGAATCTGGATCTCCTATCTCTGGTAGTGGCGGTGTTTTTGCTGAAGAGAGTCGGATTGTTCGATTCTTTCATATCTGTCCTATCCCTCGGAAAGCCCCTAAGATAATTAAGGTCCAATGGTATCCTCCTTTGGGTGGTTGGATCTAGGTTAAAATGGACGGTTGCTCGAGGGGAAATCCGGGCTATTCAGGCTTTGGTGGTATTTTTCGTAATAGCATGGGCTGGGTGGTAGGTTGCTATGCTGGTTCTTTAGGGGTTCAAATTTTCATATATGTAGAGATCTCTGCTGCTATTCATGCTGTGCGTCTGGCTGTTGGTCGTGGCTGGAATAATTTGTGGTTGGAATGTGATTCTGCATATGTGTTGTTGGCTCTTAGAGATCCCCATGTGGTTCCTTGGCTGCTACGTGTGGCGTGGTAGAATTGTCTTGTTGTGTTACGTGGATTAAATTTTTGGTGTTCCCACATCTTCCGTGAGGGTGATGGGGTTAGTGACTGTTTGTCTTCGATAGGGTTGGATTTGGGGGAATTGCACTAGTGGCAGTCTGCCCCAGCTCTTATTACTTATTTTGTTTATCACGACTTGGCTTTCAGGCCCTATTATAGGTTTCGCCTGTAGGAGCCTTTTTTCTTGTTGCTTTTCTTTTTTTTCTCAGAGGTTTAGGTTCTTATGTCCCCCTGCCTTTGTTATCTTTTTTACTTTCTTAATCTATTTGGGAGATGGGTCGATGAATGGTGCTCCTGGAGGTGTCAACCTAGTTGGGATGCTCAGTGATGCATTTTGAGGCTTTACTAAAAAAAAGATGTCAGTTTTAAAAATTCGACAAACTATTTCTTCGATCAAATTTTATGATGAAATATAAAATAGATTACTCTATTTTTTGCTAGGCAAAAAAATAGTCTACTCTTTTTAATTTCTAGGTTTTTTTAATTGCTTACTAAAAAAAATAGATTGTTCATGATGATGAACTGACTGTCCATCGTCGAGATGGTCTAACAATTATTAGAAATGACCAATCCATAATTACTCCTCATTTTTACTCGTTTTAAGAAACTCTCTCCCTCTTTCGTATTATTCAAACTCAATTCTTAAACCCAAAGATCCCATGTTAAAAATGAAATTTAAGTTTCCTCTCAACTTACCTTAACAATTATTACTTACAGTGATGCTAGGCTTACTGAAAAGTCTACAAAATTTTATGTTCAAAAAAAAGAAGAAAAGTCTATAGAATTTTCTATCGAAGGCACAATCTACTGTAGATGAATATTGCTATGGAATGGACGCGAATGACGAGGGTATGTAAAAAATAATTCCACTGTCGGATTAGCTTTCGATATAAAATTATGTAGGGTTTTGCAGTAAGTTTAGCATTATTTAGTATTATTCTGCTTCCCTATTATTAGCATTTATACAAGACCATGCACAGAGAAAAAAAAGGAAAAAAATCTTACTCATAAAAACCTTTCGTGCCATGGGTGCACGTTGGTGATGAGGTCTTATGTGATTTTTTTAGATAAACAGGTCTTATGTGATTCAGATTATTGTATTCATTAATTGTATTTTCCTTAATAAGTTTTGTAAACAATGCCCAGACACGTTGGATAGTGGCGTCCACACTGACAGAGCAATCCTTCAATATGATTCTAGCCCTAAAAAATAGTTAATTTGTGTAATGAATTGGGTCCATGCAATTGCTAAATGTCCAAAAATATCAGCCATAGATTCTCCTCAATGAGTTGGTGATTGCAATTCAAAATTTTCTCTCATAAAATCATGACACACTGCACGCGACTGCAAAATGCAAATAATCCTAACAATGGATTGCAAATAAATGTCTTGCCTTAAAAATTCACTTATTTACAAAACTGGCATTATGTAGTGATTAGGTGTTAATTATAGTGAAAATGACTATACTATCCTTTTGTGATATTCAAATTAAAAATAACTCAATACCCTAAAAATAATTCACTATCCACTTGGTTTAAGCATAATAGACCATATATGCATTTTGTGATAGGTGCCTAGGAAAATATTTGCATATTGTGCATGTTATCTCTTGTGCATGTTAATTGGTTCAATTTTAATATTTTGATATAAAGTAAAATAAAATTATTAGTAATTCAATAATTAATATTGGTGGAAGAGGGTAGCAAATTTTGTAAAGAATAATTTAAAGAATTTATTTATTCTTTCATTTTAAAATTTATGTTAATTATAATTTTTTTTTTTTGAGTTTCGAACATTTGGGTACTTGATATTAGGCTAGCTACCCAAACGGGATACTATCATTGTTGTACATCTTAATTTTGTAACTAGTTGATGACATTATTTGGCATCCGCAAAGATGGGAATTACTCCAAAAAAAAATGAAGAACGTTATTAACACATGATAGACATAAAGGTAAATTTATAAAGGTTATGGAATATCTTTATTATGTTAATTTGACGGCGCAAACACTGCAAACTAGCAAATGAAATTATTTGAAATCCATAAATTAAGATGAGAATTACCCAAAAAAAAAAAAAAGAAGAAGTGCGTTATTAACACATGATAGACATTAAGGTAAATTTATGAAAGTGACGAAACATCTTAATTTATTATGTTTGGCGGCACAAAGACTGCAAACTAGCAAATGCAATAATACTTAGAGAACGGCAGATATGCCAACAAGGACGTGTTTTACCGACAAAAAATGTAAACCAAATTACCCCTAAAAATGACTTCCCATACCGTTGGTCATTCTAACCCATATATAAGAGAGAAATATGTTTTTATTTTAAAAAAAAGGATTAAATTTTTAGCAGAATACAATTTTTGCAATGGATACTAGCTAGGATTTATTTAACCCTTAATTTGTATTTTATTTTGCCTTTTTGTGTTTTCTCATGAATGTACGTAATGTTGGGCACATATATTCCATTTGTAACAATTGTAGTTTTAATTTGCAGGAAAATGTTTCCTTGAGAAACAATAGTTTATAGAATAAGAAAAAATGTAGAGTCAGAAAAATATGTTTCAAGGGTAAGGTGGTCAATTTTGAGAAATAAGAACAAGGAGTTACCAGTTAATTAGCAAAAGAGAGAAGGGTTTATTGGTCCATTACAAAATTCATTTGTAGTGGGTTCCACCTCAGACTTTATTGCATGCCCCACATTTACTATAGAGAAAATCTTGAACAAATCCAAATTAAGGCTAGAAATTTCTGCCATCCAAACTCAAACAAGCTCATTATAAATACTGCCACCTTATAGTCACTCACAACTCAAGAGAGAAGAAAGAGATTGAGAGAGAAAAAAAAAGAGAGCATTTGTTGCATGTGCTTATTCTAGTCTTAGCTATAGCTAGTCTCATAATTCAACTAGGGTTTGTTTTGTAAGTATATTTTTTCTTTCTCTGCTTTTGATTTCTCTCTGTATATCGTAATCTATTAATTTTTAATTCTACCTCGAGTTTTTATTTACCATCATGTTTGTTTAAAATTTTGTTTGAATGCGTTTGTTAAAATGCTGCAACACTGATGAAAAAAACTATTAAATATTTATTTATTTATCAGCATTACATCTTTTGTTTATATTTTTTCTTTTTAGAAGTGGAGTTCTTTTGTTTGAGTTTTTTTTTTTGCTTGAGAGATAAGGAATTTGTTTCTTGTAATCTTTGCATAGTATCTATCTATAGGGTTTGTAAGTATTTTCTTTCTTCTAATTATTTATCTTCTATGAGTGCATGCATATCTGGCTCCGATCGAGCTAATAAAACAAGATAAGAAAAAATAATCCATATTTGAGTTTCTATTTATCTTCTCTAATCTCTCAAGTTACATTTTTTTTAGTTTTCTATTATATATATATATAAATTTTAACGGCGTGTAGGGCCCACATGGAAAAGACCCAGGGTTGGCTTTTTGTGAGCATGTCTTCACAACCGTGTAGATCATGCATCATCACCAAAAATTGTATCATTCAATAATTTCTAATCCCTTCATCTTCCTGTTTAAAATTAACAGTAAAATAGAGTAATTGCTTAATTGCAATTAAATTTTCAACCAACGATTGAAAGGGTTAGAAGTTATAGAATAATACGATTTTTTGTGATGATGATATACATAGTGTAGAGAACATCCTCCAAAAAATCAACTCTTAGATCATATCCATATGGATCCCACAAGTTTGTGTACACTTTTTTATGTAAATTTTTTTGTGTACATAGATCCTAACTTTATATATATAGGTTAGCTTCCGCAACCAAGGTTTCATAGCCAATTTTAGCACAAGATTTTTTGTTTGGGCAACATAGAGACTATTCAAGGGTTGTTATTTTGCGGTGATGTTCTCCTCACCACATAGATCATAGTTACAAAAATCACATCGTTCTAAAATTTCAAACCCCTTTAAAAGTTGGGTGATTTGTGATCCATCAATGAAAATGTAAATTTGAACCAACATTTGATAGGGTTGCAAGTTTTATAACCAAGTGGTTTTATACAATAGTTATCTATGTGATGAGGAGATTATGTTCACACCTTTAGATCATCTCCATATGGACCCCAAAAAAACCTTGTGCTAATATTTACTACGAAACCTTGGTTGCCGACACTAACCTCTACATATGTATATACGAACTAAATTTACAAATATGGATTAAAAATATAAAGCTTATAATAATAGGGACTTTTTTTCCCAAAACTCCTTCCAATATATATCGAGATGTAAAAGAGTTATACTTAATGTCATGGATTGCAATCATTGGAGCCTTCGCATGTAATGCAGGTACAAACACAAATAATTGTATGCCACAACATTAAATAAGTTATCTTAATTTTGATGTGTATAATATCTACGTGTAGTATATATTGGTACTATATATATATTACTATAGTAGAAGTGTCTGATGTGACGCCTCAATTAATACCACGTCAAATTCTCAACTCTCGTACAACCATATCATACACTCTTTGATCAACATATTTTTTTCCTCTCTTGATTGCAACAGAGAAATGGAGTATAGAAGAGGTGACAGAGTTGAAGTTAGCATTAAAGAGGAAGGTTTTTATGGTTCTTACTACACGGCTACGGTACTATCAACAGTGGCAAATAACCAAATACTGATAGAGTACGAAACCCTATGTACGGATGATGATGAGACGAAGATGTTGACAGAGATTGTGGATGCCTCGAATGTGAGACCTATTCCTCCAGAAATTAAACTGCATAATTTCTCGATCCTTGACAAAGTGGATGCTTATGCAAATGATGGTTGGTGGGTTGGAAGGATTAGTGGCATTATAAATTCAACAAACTATTTTGTTTATTTTGCCAGTACAAGAGAAGAGTATGCAGACCCCGTTTCTAATCTAAGGGTCCATCAAGAGCTAGTAAATAATAGAAATTGGGTTGTTTCCTACTACAGGATGTCATTGAGGTGATAATGATTTTGGCGATGACGATGATGAAAATAACTTTTGGAACAAAACAAGTAAATCATGAAGAAATTAGATTGGTGTTTATATGTAACTTTTAGAAATATTTTTGTTTTGCTGTAATAACATTATTCATTCATCTTGATTTAAACCGTGCTCATATAGTGTAACTGTTTTGAGTTCTACACTTTTCAATGAAAAGTTGTTAAATGTATTATTATGGGCTCTGTATTTAAAATAATTGCTTTAGTTTAATTTCTTTGTGTTTTTCCTTTTTTTTATGAGATAGTATTTATTATAAGGAATTTATATTTATTAAAACTGCGAAAAGAATTTCCAGATAGAAAATTACAAATTTTAGTTTCTTACTAAAATACGGTTTCTAATTCCACAATTTTGTATTTTGTTTCTTTTACTAATATATTGATCGAAATTTTAGGTTGAATTTGGTTATGAAATGTGGCAATCTAAGAGGTAAATTTTAAGGATGAATTTAGTAATGAAATGTGGCAGTAAGTGTCAATAGCTTCTCTTCGGCCGTGGTGGCGGATCTCTATTCGTTCGTAGTAACGACTTTTCTTCGTCCGTGGTGGCGACTCCTTTGATGATCTTGACGGTGTCTATGCACTTCTTACACACCCATTGCTAGTGATTAGTGTCTTGGTGGTGTATCTTCGCCTTATCATTATAATTCGGGCAGTAGTCCCCTTGTACTAAAAAAAAAAATATATGTGTCTAGGGAATGCATTAAATTTTTATTTTTTTTAAAGATAGCAAATCTTTCTTGGATTTCTAATTCATGAATTTACAATTAATGCATATCTCATCTAAAATATTTCTTGTTATTTTTTTCCATTTATACAAACCCACCAACCTTAAACATAAATTTACCAAGATTTCTTACCATTTTTTATTAGGCCCTCCTTTATAATTCTTCACACCACACCAATGTCACCAACCAATATCTTAAAAGCAAGGCCTATGTATAAATGAGTGGTTCACCCTTTATGTTCATATCCATCCCCTCCATTCACAATCTTCTTGCACATTTTAATCTTTGTTACTGAGTTTTCAATCTCTTTTTCTTTTTTTCTTTTTTTTCCTCTACTTTTGTTCACCAACTCCTGCTGTGAACGGAAGAAGAAGAAAATCAACTTATTCAATGATGAACATCTGGGTTGAATCAGGGAGTTCCCCTGATCGACTAGGCGAGTCGACTCACCGAAAAGTTATGAATGACTCTTATAAGTCAAAAGCTAATCTATCTTTGTATTGGTTCAAAGCTATTTGGTAATTTTTGGATTTTTTTTATTTATCGTTTGATATTCCAATTAGAATTATGAAAATTTTTTTTTCCTCATTTAAAATTTAATCTATTTACAATTTTATTTGCAGGACTACTGTTATTAGCAGCCATTATGACTCTCTCTCTCAAGGTAATGAAATTTAATTATCTTAGCTTTTTTTCAAGAACAATTTATGCTTTCCATACAGTGAATTGGTGATTTCAATACCATCTAAAAATATAGATTGATCAAACCACTGTTGTATATATTTTCAAAGAGAATGGGTCAAATGCCCCCCACCTCTGTGGCCCGTGTGTGACCCACGACTATAACCTCCAAAAAATTTGATTGGAAATAAACGGTAAAAAAGACGTTTAAAAATTGTTGATTTTTAAAGATTGATTTGAGGGGTTAGAAGAAGTCCTATGTAGACCTCAAAACTCTTGCATCAACCCCAAAGGTAAAGACAAAAATATGGCAAAGGGGGTCGACAAAAATCAATACTCAGCGACATAAAGTATCCTGGCCAATAGAGTTTTTGTCTCCAAATCATTTCTGTATTAAACAAAAATTAAAACTCAAATTATTTTTTAATAAAAAATTGATTTGAAAGCATTTTTTTTAGAAAAAGAAAACTAGATTTGAGAGAAGAGAGAGAAAAAAAAGAGGGAGACAGTGTTTCTATCGCCCAACAAAAACTCTATTGCTCTATAAAAAAAAATCTTGGCAACATAAATTGTTTATCCATATAGGATCTATCGCTCGCTATAGTTTCTATCGCCTCCCCTTTTTTTAGGGCACTCCCCTTAGTGCTTGCCCATCTCTAAACATATTTTTTGAAATTGGAACAACCTAATTTTGAAGTTTCCATAAGACTTGCCCTTAGAAGTCTTAGTACGTACATGCTGATTTTCGAAGGATAGAACACATGTTGAAGAAAATATCTCATTAAAAATTAGCCTTTAGATCATCATTTGCATAGTGTCAGGGTGTGGATCACGTGAGGGTCACAATAGGGTCTTTTGATCCGTTCTCGTTTTTCAAATTGCGTATTTGTATAACGAAAAATGCTACATAAAAACGGAATATGAGTGAGACATCTCTGCACAGGAAAAAAAATACAGGGAGGACAAGTTTTTTTTTTTTCCGGTGCCACCCTAAATGACAAAATTTGTAACTAATTAGTGATTTGTACTCCCTTTTCATGCTTCATTTTACTTTATTTTTTTAAAAAAAAATTAGTAAAGTTGACACCACTCTTACACTACATCACTTACTGTTACTGTTAATCAAGTAAATTTTTTTCTCTATGCATGGTAACTTAAAGATCGATCAATTGAACAATTATAATTTCATACTTCTTAAAAAATCTTATATAATTACTAACAAATATAATTAATTTTATCAGGGTACATTATCGTTGTCGTAATTCAGAGGCAAACGACTCGATGGCCAATTTACAAACAATGAGATGTGGATGCCCGAATGTGTGTTTTCCCGACAATAATAATGGTTGCAACTGAGCGTCGAACAGAGGATCGCTCCCATATACACCATTGGGGACTCTCTTGGTTTATTCAAGAGTGCGGTCCGACATGTAGTTGTCAATCATATTGTTGCACACGTTTATCCCAACATGGTGTAAAGCTATCACTTGAGATTTTTCGAACACCATACAAAGGTTGGGGTTTACGTTCATGGGATCCAATTCGGGCTGGAGCATTCATTTGTGAATATGTAGGGTCAAGTGGTCGAGGATAAAGCTGAAATCGATCGGGTGATGTCTGATATCTACGACAACGAGTACATTTTTTATACCAAATTTGCCGACATAAACACAATCGACTGGAATTACAACCCCAAGCTATTCTCTAAGGAAGAAGAATGAAGAAGAGGCTGATTAGGAGGAGGTGATAAGTTTGATTTTAAATTCGGAAGAAACGGGAAATGTTCCTTCAGAAATTAAAGTGTATAATTTCTCTATCCTTGACAAAGTGGATGCTTATGAAAATGACGGTTGATGGGTTGGAAGGATTAGCGGCATTATAAACTCAACAAACTATTTTGTGTATTTTGCCAGTTCAGGAGAAGAGTTTGCATACCCTATTTCTGATCTAGCTAAGGGTCCATCAAGATTTAGCAGATAATGGCAAGTGGGTTGTTTCCTACTACAAGATGGCATTGCATTGAGGTGATGATAAATTTGACGATGATGACGATGATGACGATGAAAATAACTTTTAGAACTAAACAAGCAAATCATGAAGTTAGATTGGCGTATGTAACTTTTTATGAATATTTTTTTTTGGGTGTAGTTTCTTACCCAAAGTGCATACTTATGAAAATGACGGTTGGTGGGTTGGAAGGATTAGCGGCATTATAAACTCAACAAACTATTTTGTGTATTTTATTTAAGGGTTCATCAAGACCTAGCAGATAATGGCAATTGGGTTATTTCCTACTATAAGATGGTATTGCATTGAAATGATGATGATTTTGACGATGATGACGATGATGACGATGAAAATAACTTTTGGAACTAAACAAGCAAATCATGAAGAAGTTAGATTGGCGTTTATAACTTTTACGATTTTTTTTTTTTTGGGTGTAGTAGCATCTTTCATTCATCTAGATTTAAACGGTGCTCTTATATATAGTGTAACTATTTTGAGTTCTACATTTTTTAAAGAAAAGTTGCTTCATTTTCTCTCCATCCATCTGATTTACCCGATTAACCAAACTAATTAAGTGTCAAATATTGAATCAATTTGAATTGTTTGGTCCACATGAGTTAACGGATTTTTTAAAAAATACTTAATTTGCCCATGCTCATGTTTTCTAACCTTTAATCTCGTAGTAACATCCCGTCGGAACAAAGAAGTTGATTTTTGACTCATTTACGTGCTGAATTTGACTTCATCTATTTCTGCAAAACTTATGCGAAATCGAATTTCCTTCGAAAGTAAGTGTAGTGGAGAAAATTATAAGTTACGAACAGAAAGTTATAGGCAAAATACAGTAACAGCATCAATTGAGTTTAGGTGTTTAGTTCTAGTTCAAATTCTCTCTTCTCTCTATTGCAAATTTACAATTACAAGTTCAGACTTGTAATTGCAAGTTTAGCAACATTGGATCGTCTACTATGGCTAAAGGCTTTTGGACTCAACTAGTCACATCCATGCAATAAGAGCGAAAGAAAACTAAAAAGAGATAAATTTGTTTGAATTTTGGATTTGCAACAAAAAAAAAATTGTAAATTCAGATTTCCGACGAAAATAAAATTGCAAGTAAATATTTACATTGAAATTGAAATTACAAGTTCAAATTCGCAACGAAATTGAAATTGTAAGTTCAAATTTGCAACAAATTAAGAATTATAAGTTCAAATTTGCAGCGAAATAGGAATTGCAAGTTTAAATTTACAACGAAATAGGAATTGCAAGTTCAGGTTTGCAATAGAATAAGAATTACAAGTACATATTTGCAACAAAATTAAAATTGTAAGTTCAAATTTGAAATGAAACTGGAATTGCAAGTTCAAATTCGCCACGTGATATGAATTACAAGTTTAGGTTTGCAATGAAATAAAAATTGCAAGTACATATTTGCAACGAAATTGAAATTGCAAGTTTAGATTTACAATAAAAGATAGAGTTTTAGTTATTTTTAATTAAATTTTGTTTAAATGGTATGAGAAACAATTTAAAAATAAAGTTTTAGATATATTGAAATGTTTGTGAAATTTTTAGTATTTAACCGCTTTAAAAATAGATTTTGAGTAATTTCTTGTTGAAATAACCCCATTTTGGGTGTTTCCGACGTTCACCCTTTTTATAAAAAAAATTCATTAGGATCCCATTATGAATCTTCACAGTTTACAAAAGCTCGGGACTATATATAAATGAGTGATTCACCTTCATTGATCTTATCCATCCCTTTATTCACAATTTGCAAATCCTAATCTTTGTTACTGAGTTGTTATTGAATCGACCGAGTTGATACAAGCGATAGAATTAGAAACGAGACAAATTACAATTTGCATAAATATACAGAGATATTATTAATACAAACTAAAATACAAATTAAGGAAATCCATTTCAAGAAAAAAAAAAAAAAAAAAGCGGTAGTAAAGAAGTAAAGATGCGCAATTAATTTAAATATTTTAGCGCCATTTTACACCCAATGAAACAAATACAGTTTAAAATTAAATTATGTCAATAATTAAAGTTTTGAATTATTTTGTTTTGTTTCAAAAATAAAAGAAAAATTAATTAAAATTAAACTACATTTACAGCAAATACTGTACGTACAAAATGCACACCATCAGACCATGTCACATATCCAAATTTATATCCCTTCGTCGAACCTTTATCGTAAAATGACACCTTGAAAGATGCCTCCATCGAACCCTTGTCAGTGAAGGCGAGCTTCTCCGGCGACACCTTCACGATCAAACCGGCGGTTCTCGGTGAATCTATTTTTGCAATGTACGTTGCATTTTTCGACCCTACATTGGTAACGGTTCTCATTACCGTTCTAACGGAACGGTGTTGTTCAAGTTTGCTAATTGAGATTGAAGGATAATTAAGATCAGATATGAAATCCTCTAAGGAGTTACTAGGGCAAGTGAAATTGGTTCCAGAAATTGAACGTATAATCTTCTGTTTGTATCCATAATAACAAAGAAAATACAGATAATCTTTTGTTGTGGTTTGGTAAATTAATCCTGGATTAAGAGCTCTAAGTGGGTTTATTTCTCCAGCACCCATTTCATGTGGACTTGCAAAGGCATCTGAAGTGTTTGTTAAGGGCTTCCCAATGTTGTTAGATGTAATTGCTGTATCAACAAAAAAAAAAAGGGAAAGTTTAATTAGTTCTATATGAGGCTAGATTAATCAGTTAATTAAACTAAGAAAAAATAAAAATAGTTTTCACTCTCTTGACTTGACTTTTGACTTTGGTCAACATCTCACCACCATATAATTAATGGTCATAAAATAAAGGATATTATGCTTTTAGACATAGGTGGCGTTTGTTTTTTTTTTTTTTTCTGAAATCTGAATCTGGAATCTGAATATGAGACTACCTGAGTTATCTGGATCTGAGATCATCTAGATCTGACTTGTTTGAATTTAAGTATATTTATTTTTTCATCTGAATTCTTTTTATAAATTATGTCTGACTGATTTTTTGATACTTTTACCCTTATTTAATTAAAATATGTCCCTATTAGTTTCAAGTAAGTGATATTAACAAGTGTTGATCCATCCTAAGTTCCATCATTATTCATCATGTAACGTTAACCGTTAAACAAACAAAAAAACGCTCATTTTTTTAGAGGACCATACAAGTTACACATGTACGGCTAGGGGTAGGGCTATGAGTTTCTAACATTGGGTCTTCATTAGAAAAAAAAAAAAGTTGAAATGGAAGCTTTATTAAAAAAAAGAAAAGAAAAAAACATTGAAATGGAAGAATTAGATCTTTTTAATACTTGATGGCAATTATGTCAATTAAAAGATAATTAGAGGACAAAATTGTAAAAAGACCGATTCAGCATATTTTAGATCTTTACAGTCCAAACTTTTGCCTGAAAAAAATTACCCATTTTTCAGACATTTTGCTGACTCAAAATTTGAGTCAGACACTTATAATTTTAAAAACAAACAATCTGAAATCTGACTCAGCCCAACAGACCCCGAGTCAGATTCAGACATACTTTTCAGAAAAAAACAAACAGGCTCATACTCTACATTCTATTTGTTAATTTAACATATTTTCTAGATGTTAGTCAATCCGAAAATGTGATTATAATATTATGAACGTTAGTTTAAAATTAAAATAATAGATTAGATATCATATTTTTATAATGCACACAGTCTTTATCAGAAAGCCCACATAATTCAGATCACATTTTTTCTATTGGTCAACAACGTTGGACTAAGGTGTAGGGCTATATATATTTAATTTTGGCAAAATTTGGTGATAAAAAAGAAGTGTCTATAAAACCATAAAATAAAAAAGTATTTTTTTTATCAATTTTAATAAAAAAAATTTCAAAGGCAAAGGCTACATATAGTAGAAATTAGTTGTTCTATTTTTTCATCCAAAATTTTTTAATATGCCACACATTAATGGAGAATGTAAGTAGAAAATAAAAATATATTAAACTCAAAAAATAGTAAATATACTATATGAATATAAATAATTCAAATTTAAAAAATCATTCAAATTTTCGTTGACGGCACGTGTTAATTTACCTGTGGTCATAAGGGCTGATTTGATCATCGAAGTACTCCAATCGCGATGAACTGATTTAATGAATGCAGCAGCTCCTGCAACATGAGGGCAAGCCATTGATGTACCAGACTTTAGGGCAAACTTTGATGGTTTTTTCCCGGCTGGAACGCTTCCTTTATCCGTATTGGGTATCATCGCCGCTAGTATTGCAACTCCTGGGGCTGTTATGTCCGGCTGCGCGCGTAAAATTTGATTAATTTTAAAATCTGTCCGGCTGCGTGCGTAAAATTTGATTAATTTTAAAACCTAATAATCAACAGAGAAATAGAATTTAGGGTTTAGGATTTAAGGTTGATGACAATTATTTCGTGGTCAAGAAATGACCTTGAGAATTGTTTCTGTGAGTCCTCCAGGACCTCTAGAAGAGAATGATGCAACTATAGGTGCAGGCTTAAACCTCTTTATTTCCATAGTTGGAAGGATAGTCGCCGTTGGATTCCTAAATCATCAACAAAAATTATGACCAAAGATCAAATCTGAATTGTTAATTTGATTGACTCAAACATCTTTGACTTTAATACAAATCAATGAATTTCATACTATATAGAGAATTAAGCAAAAACTATACTACTAAAATTTGATTAATTATAGGCTAATTAGTAATAATGCTTACTTGGTGGTGTTAATGTACTTAAGTATCTCAACTCCATCTATATCTCCAATTTCTGAAAATGGAAAAACACCTGAATCGAACGGCTCCCCTTTTTCGGCTTCGTTGATCAAAATCATTCCTTTAGCATGAGATGATTCGACGACTAATTTTTTTATTCGTCGTGAGACCATTGGATTAGTATCCACACATACGACAATTTTTCCCGCCGTCTTTTTTAGATCTAAAGATCCTGGATAGCAATTGCTGTTTTTGTAAAACGTAGGAAAAATAATTATCAAAAACAAACATTTTCTATTCTATCTTTATTTTCTAAGAGAATAAATAAAATAAAATAATTTTTATAAACTAGTTGGAAGCTCGTGCATATGCACACATACTTAATTTTATTTTATTTTATTTTTTTATTTTTTAAAATAGAGTATTTATGTGTAAAATGTACATGCTTGCCACTAATATATATTGTTATTGAGACAAGGATTACCTCGCCTCCGACAAAGGAGTGGATGTAGCAGCAATGTCTGCTCCGAAAGCAAGTGGGTACGATTTTGAGCGAGTAAGATTGGAAAAATTTATTGCACTTCCCTAAAATGATCAAAGTAAAAGAACATAAAAATAAAAAGGAAAAAAAAAATTTTAATCAATATTATATGTTTTTAAACAATATAAAACGTAACAAAATAGAATTGCTGAAAGAAAAAATAATCTTAAATTAGGTCTTAATTGAAAATGACTCCCGAAACCAAATAAACTAGTAATTATTATAAATTTATAACTTACGTGAATAATATGCCCACTGCCGAGAACTATATTAGATAGAAAAGCCCTATCAATATTAGATGCAGCAACTGTCAAAATCCAAGGAGCAGAATTGACAACACTATAAGGGTCCGGTCCATCGTTTCCGCCAGCACAAATTACCAAAATGCCCTTCTCATTAGCATGAAAGGCACCGATGGCAATTGGATCATTTAAGAAATCAGATTGGATAATTGAGCTTACTCCAATTGAAATTGAGATTATATCAACTCCATCCTTAATTGCATCATCAATGGCCTTAAGTAGGGTTGCACCAGAACAACCTCCTAATGAACAAGCTTTGTATATTGCAAGCCTACTAGAGGGGGAACCACCCCTTGCTGTCCCTTGTGCAAGGCCGTAGTAGCTCGCGTTGGCGACCATCGCACCTGCTGCCGTAGACGCTGTGTGGGTGCCGTGGCCGACGAAATCTCTCGGTGACCCAGTTGGTCTTTGGGTTTTGTTGCTGCTTGATTCTGGCTTTGCCATGTCGTCCCGAATGTTGTAGTATCTAGCTCCTATTAACTTCCTACATAGTAAATTTTGTGGAAAAAAATTGAGGGAATAGTGATAGGGGAGATGTTTCAAAATTTGAGTGTTAATTAGGTTGGTAATTAAAAACATGATCATTATTACCTATTACAGTCAGATTTTTTGAAATCAGATCCTTCCATGCAAACTCCTTTCCATCTTGATGGAATCTCTCCTATTCCCTCGTCGTTAAAACTCGGCGATTCTGGCCAGATTCCTAGTCCATCGCAATTATAGTAAAAAAAATTGAGACAAAACATAGAAAAATTCACTTCAACAAATTAATAATTAAAATTCTGCAATTACATTTAGATCATATGGAGGACGTGATAAATTTTTTTTTAAGAACGGTGAATTTATGTTTACGAGATTAGTAATTCAATGCTAACAAAAATGAAACCATCAATACTAAGCAAAATTTCTCATTTTCACTCACTCATTTGCTTAAATGTAGTTTTATTTTTTATTTTTTTATTTTCCTTTTTAATGGAAGAAAATGTAGATATTTAGGGTTTTATATCTTATCCATTACTTGGTGGAAATCTCTGATACGCCCAAAAGAACCAAATTATTGGATCATGTGGTACATGGTCCGTTTTTCATTACTACATGGGCCACCGACCATATGAACTGTTGCACCAAAAAAGATTAGGGCATCTAAAAGCCAATTTTTTTTTTAACTTATATAATTTTACAAAAAAAATATTTGTTTATGGAAGTAAGAAAATACAGTACCACAGGACCAAATGATTTGGTGCTTCGCGGGGAGAAGAAATTATTACGAAGAAAGACAAGCACCTGTGTCGATGACTCCGATAATGACGTCTTCGCCGGACACGTGTGGATAACGATGTTTGGATCGGATGCCGGACTCAGTATCCAAGAAATCCCAAGATCTCGTTGTGTGTAATTGAAGTGTGGGGTCCGCAAAAATCGACACGATTTCATCATGGCCTACATCAAAATTTTGACATGATCTTAAATTAAGCATAATATATTAA
>MVGT01001095.1:712528-722956 GCA_002174775.1 Macleaya cordata
AACTTTTTTTTTTTTTTTGAAAAGATGAATATAAGTGAACTAGAAAAAAAAAGTAATTTTTAATGAACCCATACAATTAAAATTTAATTTCTTTTTTTTTTCTTTCTTATATTCTTTCAAAAAAGTGTCCTATAGAGACTTAAATTGCAAGTAACCATAGAGTCTTTTTTGACAATTAAGATGAAGAAATTCTTCACATGCTTCAATACCCATGTGCATTTTTCTTTTTTCTTTCCTTTATTCTCTTTTCTTTATAACTTTTAAATTTTATTTTTATATTATTTATTCCTCTTTTAATTTTAATTATTCCATTTTTTCTTTTATTTTTTCTTTGGTTTTTTTTTTTTTTTTTTTTTTTGTCTTTTAAGGTGGGGACAAGTATGGATTAGTCTTTGAAAGATAATAATAGCAGCTTTGGACTAGAGCTGGAGATATAATTATCATCTAATCTAATCTATTAAGTTTTGACAAAATATAATGAGGTGATAGAGTGTCAAAAACACTCATGCTTCACATGACCACCAAACTTAAAAAAGTACAAACAGATAGGAACTGCTTGCTTATTAGGCCAAGCTGTCTTCTATTCTGTGACCACTTTTAGGATGAGGTATGTTTGGATGCACTTCTATCAATCTCTTTCTTGATCTTGAATTAAATTATTAGTATAGTTAGGTAGTGTCTGTTATTGTTGACAGTTTAGACCTTAAGAACTGCTTGCTTATTAGGCCAAGCTCTTTTCTATTCTGTGACCACTTTTAGGATGAGGTGTGTTTGGATGCACTTCTATCAATCTCTTTCTTGATCTTGAATTAAATTATTAGTACAGTTAGGTAGTGTCTATTATTGTTGACAGCTTAGACCTGATAGGAACTGCTTGCTTATTAGGCCAAGCTGGGAAGTGCTTACTTATTAGGCCAAGCTCTCTTCTATTCTGTGACCACTTTTAGGATGGGGGTGTTTGGATGCACTTCTATCAATCTCTTTCTTGATTAAAAAAATATATATATATAGGGCACAAGGGATACTCAACAAAATAGTACTATTTTGTGCTTCTTTTATGGTTAAGTCCATTCATGGAAGGATTAGATTTTATACTTGTAAAGGACAAAGAGTGTCTCTCTAACAATTACATAAAATAAAATACCAGTATTTAAAGCTAAAATTATGATTGGTCTTGTTTGTGGTCAATTTTGAAAATACATTTTATGTTTTCAATTATTAAATTAAGAAACAATATCATGAAAGTGATACATAACTTTATTGGTCTCATTGTTGTAGGACTGACATACCAGTTCAAGGTTGCAAACTGCTGAAGATATCAAAAAATCCAAGCCTGAGGCTAAGTCAAAATAGAACGAGTCAGTCCGAGTTAGACACAGTTATGACCCAGTCGATGTACCCCAACTATACCGCCAGTATGACTCATATGAGTCGAATCAGACGAGTCAGACACAGATAAGATCCACACGATGCAATAGCCGAGTCATGTAGGGCGGTTTCCTGGCACCAAACAGAACTACTGTGACTCACTTGAGTCAACTCAAACGATTCAGATGGGTCTGACAGTTAAGATCCAGTCAATGCAATAGCCAAGTGGCCAAAGTTGCTTAGCCCTGGTGCGACTCATATGACTATATGAGTCAACTCAGACTCTCTCCTAGTATACAAAACCATACTTCATTTTTCTTTCTTGAATATTTTTTACTGCAGATACCAAAGTAGTAATAAATAAAATACTTTGGGTGTCTGCAATGAAAAATACTCTTCTTAATTAAAATTTCTAGGGTAAGAAGTGGTGAACCAAGATTTAGTTTGATCCCCACAAATTTTTTTGTCTTCTGAATTAAAAAATTAAAGTGTTCTCTAAGTGATCATTGAAATCCATAAGAAGTAATCATCAATGTTCTAACACAGTGATTATGTTATGTACTTACTATAATGCTTGGCAGGACATAAAAACACATACTAATCACACTTGATGATGTTTTAAAATATTTAATGGGACCCCATAATTGTATTATTAGTAATTTGGGTCTGCCATTAAAATTTGGCTAGATTGAGTAGACCTAGGGTTCACAAAGGTGATGGTAGACAACAGATCAACACCGTTGGATTGTATATCCTCGAGATGCACAACAGACATGATTGATCCAATAGCTAAGCTAGCCATGCAAGAAATGGAAGAACAGAGAAACTAATAAGAGTTTACTGTAAGCGATAGTGACAGAATCAAATTGATAAAAGTGGATGATGAGGGTAGTTTGAATATTTGAAACCAAGACTCAGTCTGTTCTTGTTATTGGTATAGAGTCAAGAAAATATATTTATATATATTTTTGGAAGGACCATGACTGGATTCTCATGCAGAACTGATGGCTTTAAAAAGAAATCTTCTCAATCTTTGTTTGAGAATATTAATGGTTGGTTTCCATGGGAAATTGCTGGGGAAAACCTGCAAGATGTGCTCATGCATCTTCTCCGGGTAACCTAAACTACTTCCATTAATTGGTTACAATTCTGTTCCTCTGTCTTTCTTTCTTTTTTCTTTTTGTTCTTGTTGGTTATTTTGCTTATAAACTGTATTGGAGTACATAGTTTTTTCAATCTTGAAGTAAGGTATGGAAGCTTATTCTTCATGTTGAAGCTTATTCTTCATGTTTTAAGCTACCTCATCTTCTTTCCTCTTTTTTCTTTTTTATCTTTGTTTTAGAGCAATATTTGACCTAAAAGAATGTTTCTTTAAGCTGTGTTATCTTCTGTTTTTATTTTTAGCTATTTTTTTTTTTTTTTTTCCAGAGCAACTTTTTGAATAAACAACTAGCTAGTTTAGTTATTTTTATCCTTTTATTCTTTTGTTTTTTACTTTTTGGAAGCTATTTTACTTTTTGAAATTTAATGTTGATAAAAGTAAGTATTATTTTAAATTTTAACATGTCTTTGTCAGTTATAATTAGTAATTACAGTCCTTATAAGTTGTAATTAACTACTTTTATATGTTAAATTCCTTTAACTACCCTTAGTGAAAGTGTTAAAACTTTTCTTATTTTCTTTTCTTATCAAATGGGAAAGCGATAATTTCCAGCCTAAAAACCATCTCTAAGTCATTTTGCTTTAAATAACATAATAGATAATAATTGATAGAACTAGGTTTTTACTATAATCTGTTTAACTGTTGGGGTTTCAATATCTTGGTCTTCCTGAATTTCTAGAATTCAGTATGTTCTGTACCTCTCGTCTTGACTGTAAGATTTATTTGATGAAACTTATTATCCATACCAAAAAGTCCAAAAGTCAGAAATTTCATTATTACTCCTAATAAGTGATTATATAGTACAAAATCAAGGCATTACAGAGCTCAACATGCCCCAAACCCTCCAAACTAACACCATGTGAGAAAACATTAGAGAAGTTTCAAATTCAACAGATACAAAAATGTACAGTAAAAACATCTAGGAGCATATAATACAAAGCATTAGTTTTCATTCTCGATTCTACGAGAATTTTTATGAAGGGAAAAATTGGATTCAATTGTCAACTGCTCCTATCGGAAATAGTGCGTTGTAGATTCTTATCCAAGACTTGTACCATTTGTCTAGAATGGATTTCTTCTGTGTAATACTAATTGATAGGGTCCCAGGGAACAGTAAAGCTTCATAGGGTCTTTCTGTCCAGGTGCAGGTAGTCCGCATCTTCACAGACATGTCTATTTCACCGAGCCTCTCTCCGAGACAGTGCCCAGATCGTTCATAAAATCCGTACGATTTCCCCAATCTAAATGGAGCACACCCCTTTGAGACCTCGAAAAATGGACAAATTCCTTTTCTTAGGAACACATACAATATGAAGATCAAACTTACCATCAAAGTTGTTAATAAAAACAATTTGTAGTTCCTAATCCCAATTCACTAATGTTTTATTGCTTCACTCAATGATTTTTCTGGCCTACACTTTTAGATCCCAAAACAAGTTTTTGCTCTTTTATACTAGAAATCTTTTCAGAAGCTCCAATTGATATTACTGCCTTACTATATCTTCTTTATTATCTTCTCCTGAAAAGCAACCTTGTCTTCAGAGATCATCTGTTCCTTGTCAAAAAAAAAATTCCATCTGTTCCTTCCCCATTTCACCTAAGCAAATGGAAGAATTCACTATAGGATTTACCTATTTTGCCAACTTCGCCAAGATCGATGTCTGAGGTTTTTTAAGTTTTTGAACTTCAAAACAGTATCAACATTTCATTGTACAAGCCACATGGGTGGATCTAACAATGCATATACTTGAAGCTGTCCTTGATGCTTTAGAGTTCAAAAACTGTCAATCAGGATGTGTTGTATCAACATTGAGCAGATGGCTTGAATAAGATTCAAGAAAATTGTTCCTAAGCATGTAAGAATATCACTTATTCTACCTAGTAAAAGAGACTGTTTTTATTTCATATTGGTGCTGGACTGCTGGTTCTGCTATAGAAGACCTCAAAATCGAAATGGCATCCATTTTTTTGGTACCCAAAACTTCTGAAGAGAACTTGTAACTCCGTTTTTTTCTGTTCTTCAGAGACTCAAAAACCTCGTAGTAAGACTACCTCGAACGATACATCTTCTAGCCAGGAAACAACATCTAACCGTTCGAGCAAAACTACTCTGACAACATCAAAAAGTAATGAGTTGGCATTGGGTAGTCTCAAGTCCTTTAGTTTCAATGATCTCAAAAATGCTACCAAGAACTTCAGGTCAGGCAGTCTTATTGGTGAAGGAGGATTTGGGCAGGTCTTCAAAGGATGGATTGATGAGAACACCTTAGCTCCAACAAGACCAGGAGCTGGAATTGTTGTGGCTGTCAAGAAACTAAAGATGGAAAGCTTCCAAGGCCACAAGGAATGGCTTGTAAGTAATGTTACCAACCCAATCCAAACCCTCCCTCGATCTTGACATTCGATATGTGAACTTGATTCTAGTTCAAACTTTTTGGCTCGACAGGCAGAAGTTAACTACTTGGGGCAGCTTCATCATGAGAATCTTGTAAAGCTCATTGGATACTGCTCAGAGTCCGAGAACAGACTTCTAGTATACGAGTTCATGCCAAGGGGCAGCTTGGAAAATCATCTATTTAGAAGTAAGTGTTAGCACTGGAAAATCATCTTTTTCAACGATTTCCAATTTTCCTTTTCAGTTTGAAATCACATTGCTGGCACTGTTTATTAAGCTTCACTATGCTCGCATAAAAGCGTCTTTTATAGGACCCCGATTCTGTATTTAAAGTAACCATTCCATTCCAACAGAACATTACAGATAGCCTTCAGAATCATGGGCTTCATTGAATCCTCCTGACAGTGTCTCTCCCACTTCAAAATTTTGCTCCTACTTAACCTCTCCTCTTGTTTCAACAACAAAGCAGTCAAGCCCAGCCCTACTTTACCTCAAATCAGTTGTTTAAACATTGCTACTCTGATGATAATATCAGCTATATAAAATCTTCACTAAATCACACCAATATGATAACTTCTATTTTAAAAACACAAAAACATACTTGAAAATCATCAAGTTATACAAATACTTCCAAGGCACTCCTGTTTCCCAGGTTTTGTATGTCACTCTTCCTTATTGACCCCTACCCAGTTCCTATCCTGTTTCCTGCAACTAATGGTCATTAGACAGAACACAGACTTGCAGCTATCACAAACTCATTATATATATATATATTGGCTTTGTTCTTCATGCATACATTCATCACAAAGTCATTACATAAACTTGGTAAGGATTCTTTATCAGTTACATATTCTGTCTTTCTGCAGAATCTGTTCAACCTATACCTTGGGCCACACGAATGAATATTGCGATTGGTGTTGCTCGGGGATTGTCCTTCTTACATTCTTTAGAGACCCAAGTAATCTACCGTGATCTAAAGGCTTCCAACATTCTCCTCGACTCGGTGAGCCTAGAAAACTTGAAGATTTTTGGTGGTGGGAGGGGGGGTTGAGTAGATCAATATAGTGGTTATAGAGCTAGATCTAATTATCGTTGGATACCAGATGAACTTTATGTGACATGTTTGCAGGATTTCAATGCCAAGCTTTCTGATTTTGGCTTCGCAAGGGATGGTCCTACTGGAGATAAGACTCATGTTTCAACCAGAGTTGTGGGAACTAATGGCTATGCTGCCCCAGAATATCTAGCAACAGGTTACTTCTATCTTCCACCTTGAGTATGTTTCTTGGTTATAACAATTGTGAATTTAGCACCATACCCGAACCATTTACCCAAAAGATGAGCCAACCAAATTTAAAAGTCTACGGTGGACTTCTAGTATTGTTTCCTCAGTAATGGATTATTTGCCTTTAGCCGTTAACCAACCAACCATGGTTTCGGATCAATCCTTGCATTACTACCCCAAATATAGCAAAAGCTGCTCTCAAACCCTACATTGAAAGATTCCATAATAACTATGTATTTATTTCTTAGTTTCTTTAAGTCGGCTTATCCTTTTTCCTCTCAATAAATTGTTCAAACCAGGTCACTTGACTACAAAGAGTGATGTTTACAGCTTTGGAGTCGTTATGTTAGAGCTACTATCAGGAAGACGGTCGTTGGAAGAGACGGTCGGTGAATCAAACCTTGTTGACTGGGCAAAACCATTCATAAGCAACAGCGGGAAAGTATTGAGGATCATGGACACAAGACTGGGTGGCCAGTACTCCAAGAAAGAAGCCCAGACAGCTGCAACACTAGTGTTTCAGTGCCTCAACATGGACCCCAAGATCAGGCCCCTCATGAGAGAGGTTCTCACTAAACTGGAACAATTTCATTCATCAAAGAACAATCCAATGAACCAAGCGGCGAAGCTGGAACATGGTGCAATAAAACATACTAGTTACAATCACAAGGCAACTGCAAAGACAAACTCAATGTGACCTGCATCTGTGATACCTAAAGTTTTCCAATAATTCACAAGAGTACCAAACACCAACATACACAAGATTCAAGGTCAGAGCCCATATCTGAGTACAGCTAACTCCATGGATACAGATTCAGAGCTAAATGTATCAGTACTTCAGTACCAGAAAATGGTAAAACGAAAATATTATCAATTTTTTGATCCATAAAAAAGATAAATATAACCCCATCTGAGGTATAACAAATGGTGTTTTTGAAGCTATTTGTCAAGTTATGTTTAAGCTGGACCTTTTGTTTCATTTCCTTTTCCGACAATTTATTTTTGGTAGAAAACATCTCTGTGTGCATTCGTTTAGTTGTTTTCACGTGTTTGATAGCAATGATAAGTTGAACAGAGGAGCAAAGGAAGCACATGAATCTGAACCAAGTTAAAAGTAGAACAGTAAAGAAGAGAGAAGAAAAAGAAGAAGAAGAGAAGAAGAAGACGTGGGGGAGAGAGTATTATTTCACTAAAAAATCTCTCCCCCTTATATTTATTATTATATATATTCTAATACAAGATAAACTAAAAAATAGAAAGTAGTTTAGGAAAACTAAACTACTATTCACGTGTTACTGTTCACGTGAATAGTAACCCTATAAATAAAAACTACTAAATCTATTAAATCTAACAAACCATGACCCCAATAACCAGCCAAATCATTTAACCAACCAAGTTCTTAATAACTTCTATAAAGATTGGATGCTTCTTTGGGATTTGGGATATAAAACAGGTATGAATTACTTGATAAATCTAATGGAGTACAGATAGCCTAGCAACCATTGAGTGCTCAAAAGCAAATGAGGTTACTTCCATTACATTTTCATAAAATAGCCATTATCTGTACAAGTGTCTTATATCTTTTTTGCCTTGCATGTATAAAATGTGATAGATACAAAATTATGACTTACAAGAATATGAAGATAAGGGAGCTTCAATTAACCTTCTCACCACTAGCCAACCGTTGCTTTTCCTCCTCTACTTGCTCAAGCAATGCTTCGAGCTCTGCTTCTGTCAGTCCCTCTAATCGCTTCTGCAAAAAATCAAATTGAAAGTTTAGGTCATCAAGTATGCAATTCAATTCATAGTTGTTCTTTTTTTTTTTTTGTCAGATATAACTTTTCTCAACTTATGGTATGTCCCAAGTAGCCAAAATGATGATCTACCAATGGCATAATGGTGGTACAAGGTGGTGTCTGTGCAGGGGATTGGAAGCTATAACCATCTGCTGTGTCTTATTGTTGAGATATGGAAACAATTGTGCATAATTTGAGAAAAAGGTTGATAGAGGAGCACCAAAACATGGTGAGTTCCCACTTTTTCTAGGTGAAATTGCAACACATACTGTCACTAGGTCATTAGTTGAACAATCAAATGTCTGCTAAACAATTATCTTTTATTTTCTCTACCAAGATATTCTAACACAGCTTAAACAAAACACAGACAAACATACTCTAATCTCACTGTTTCACCAAGAAAGAGGACTTGTGTTAATCTTTGGAAGTGGAGAAATAACATAACTATGTAAATGAACATGTAATTTACATCCGACGTCATCGTACACCATAACACGAGAAGAACCCACATGGTAAAGAATTATAGCTGGAAGATAGAAAAGACAAATATGAGCAAGTATGTGAACCTGCATGACTTTGTCTTCATAGTCACGTAGCTGCTGAGCATAAGTCATTTCCTTGTTTGAGACTCTAAAGATGTATGTAGATATCCATCCAACTGTTAACCCTAAGACCAACACCAGCTGAACAACATTTCCAGCTTGTAATGGATCAACTCCGGCATACTGCACATGAAACCATAAGGAGATCAAACTATCAGAGTTGCAGAGCACATATTCATGATGACCAAAGATGTAAATATTATTCAAAGAAATGTCAGATGATATCTTTAAATATCAGTTACTAAAATCTATTGACTAACCCTTTTTGCTACTGAAAGAAATAAGTTTACACTTTGAGGTTACTCTTTATTCCCCAAAACACTACACAAATCCAAGAATAAAATAAAACTGATTGGGCATAGGCCTTTAGAGTAAAACTTTTCTTCTTTCAACAGTAATAGATTCTCAAAAATGGCTTGGTGAAAACATTTGTTGTATTATTTTTTTTGTCAGTAAGGCAAATGCATTAAAAGAGAGAATATGTACAAGGGAAAGAATTACAAACCGTCACAAAAATGAAAAATAATGAAATGCATATCATTAGTAAATAGGCAAGAAGAACATATTATACCATCTGACGCATATCAGTAACAAAATAACTGCGTAACCTATTGGACTTACATAGTTACATACATAAATGAAAAATCTTATGATGCAAAATGAATATGATCCATGACAGATGAAGTTTAGAAATTGAGAATAAGAGAAAAAATACATAAAGGGGAAAAAGGATACCTCCAGCCCACTTTTTAGCCCGATGCCTGCCAAAGTCACTCCAACCCCAATCAGCAAAACATCCTTCCTTGAGTATCCAAAAGGTACCTGATAGTTGGAGTGAAAAGTTCTTTTAGACACAAAAATTAAGATCCATATCAATGGGGTCTGCATTCACCGTTTCGGTAATGACATGTACCCAGTCATTGGAAAAAAAAAATTTAATTAATTAGTGAATGGAAACCAAGACATAATACATCAAGTCGTCTTCATAATAGCAGAATCCATGTGTCTAATACATAGGACATACAAAATTACTAAGAAATGGCATGTGTTGTTGCAGAAACTAAGATTTTCTCGATGAATAACAGCAAATCAGAGTTTCTCTTCCTGAACTAATCAGATTAAAAACTCTATCCTAACAGAACTAGGAAATTCCTATCCTGGATACATTACCTAGAACCTTTTTCCAGCTTACACTACAAAAAGAATCACAATTGAAGTATTTAGAAAGCACAGAGCATAACAAGGAAGTAAGGACAATTTAAGCATACTTAGTTCCTAGGACATGCCTTGGTCTGTTCAGAGGCTTTCGAGTCATCTTCACTCCCACCAGGAGATGAGGAACCACTACTTCTCGGGACTACAGAGAATGTGGTCCTTGACTTTATGTTGTCGATGCCTCTTCTTGAAAAAGGGAAACTTTTTGTTGAATATGAACCATGGGAAGTAACTCTTCCTGCAAGAAAACAAGGCCAATATAACCAAAGAATATCTATGATCTCACTAAATTACTATCTATCCTGTAATTTTAGATAATTATAGGTCCTGTCTCAACTCCCATGCCCTACACAACTTGGGCTAATTCCATCTTTAGTAATATACATGCAGTGACAGGAATTACAATAATCAAATTTTAAATAGACTTTACTGCAAAATCTAATGGATTATCTGGTTGTGTAATCTGAGAAGCATTTCTTTGAACCAAAACTATTTCTTACACAAATTTTTAACCCAAAAAGATTGTTCTGATTAAACCCAAAGTTGGTTCTTCAATTTTTTTTTTTTTTTTTTTTTTTTTTTTTTTTTTTTTTTTTTTTTTTTTT
>MVGT01001095.1:724769-829491 GCA_002174775.1 Macleaya cordata
ATGATGCAAAACGAGATTCTTCTTCTCTGTTCGTTAAAGTAAGAGGTTCTTCGAACTTACAGATTCAAGGATGATTTTGTGTTTTGTAGTGAAGAACTTCTTCAGATCTGTTCGAAAATCGCGTTTTGCGTCGTTTCCGGCGACTGGTTCGCTGGAGAAGAAGACTCTTGCAAAATGCGTTTTGTTAGGGTTTCTATTCGCAGTCTATTAACCGCGAGGGTATTTTAGTCCTCTTAAAAGCGCGCGTGTGGTTTCCGTGTTTTTTGGACTAAAGTGTCATAAATGTTATTGCTGGGACTGAACAGTATTATTCCCTATCAAAAGGGACTAAACCGTCGTTCCCCCAAACACAAATGATTTTTGGACAGACCGTTTGCCACATCCTATGTGGCGGGATGGGACCCACCATTTTTCCCTTCTTTTTGAAGGAGTTTCCAACTTATGTGGTAGTGGAACCTACCTTGTCACATAAGTGGGCATTTCTTTTGCAAAAGAGTCGGTCAAAAACCACTACTAATAAAAAAAAAAGCCAACATAGGGAACTATATTAGCGGCCACTAGAAATTTTGTGGCACAAACTCCGATTTATAAGGGCAAAAATTATGGATACTTCAAATAATCAAAATCAGTCAAATTTGAAGTTTGGACAAGTATCAAGAACACCTCAAACAACTAAATTTTCTCTCTCATCCCAAATTTGAAATTAGATCAAAGGTTTGAGGGACCCGACAGAGATTATACTCGACGGCACTTTCTCTACCGTTCCATACCTCACTTTTTATCACAAATATCAAGCTAGGACTAAGGGTATGGATTGAACAATTTGAGGTCTTACTCAAGACGGCAAAGAGAGTGCCTATGTCACTAGTACTTACCACACCTCAAAATCCTTAACTCATACCCCAAACAATCTAATTAAATATTTCTCATAGTTGTTGCCCGTCAAATCAATGGGACTTTTTATTTTTGGTGAATGCATGTAAGAGGAGACTAAAAATCTGAAGTATTGAACTTCAGCTTTTGGATTTTAATTTTCAACAGTTCTTTCATCAAGATGCTGGAATTGAATGTCTAAAAAATCAGATACAGGACGATTTTATCCTGTAATATTTTAGTAATGGATTTTGAAAAGGACAATTTTGAAAAAAAAAATTTATTTGTCTGTCTTTTTCTTCTTTTTTGTGCCTAGTGAGTGGGTTGAGCAGACCCAAACCAAGTACTCAAAGCGGGGAGGTCAGAGTCTTGGGTTCAATTATTAGCACCACCATATTCCATTCTCGAGAGATCTTGGTTCCATTATTAACACCACAACAGAGATAAAGTTTACAGTATAACTCACATTGACTGCTGATCTTGGTTCCATGCCTTGACAATGATACCTCCAGAACCGAAGGGAACAAAAAAAGAAAAGAAAAGCTTTAACCCAATGTTCATTTTATGATCTATAACCACCATCCTATCCATCTAAAAATCTATCAATGGTCTAGGGTTCCAATGAGTCAGAATCGGGGTGGTTTTGGTACCCGCCTACCCGGTTACCAGCATATGCAGGTGGAACCGCATTACTGACATTGGGTGGTAGATAGCCTCCAACCCAACAAAGTCCTGGTTTGGAATTGGGATATTTAAACAAAGAGAACTTGTATACCAAAGGTACAGGTATCATAATAGACATTATCAGGTTCACAAATCACCACCAACTTATCAAGTCTGTTTTCAGAAGCTCAATTTGGGTTTTATACTGATAAAAGAATGAACAAATAAACAAATCACTGATGTCAAGACTCTCTTAATGCAATCAGTGTCAATTCATGCATGTACAAATAGATAGAAACCAATAAAACATTGGTTCTACATAAAATAAACACATCAGAAAAAAAAAATAGTTGCTTTCGAGAGACCAACTAATTCGATATTTACGTACCAACAGACAAACAAAGAAAAAAATTACAACATCAACAAGTATATTCACAAGAGTTTGAGTCAGTGCATGTTTATTATGAGTCACAACTGCATAGACATTAGAAGCCTTTGATCGTTTGACAAAGGGGATGATGCAGCATCAACCATCTGTAGCCATTAGGTGAAGTAGTAAGTAACAAAAAAAAAAAAAAGGGTCCACACAAATACCTAAAGAGAAAATGCCTCTGATTATAAAGAAAAGAAACCTCCGAAAATTTGTGTTGTACTGTATTAGGGGAGGCGGTGAAAGCTTGAAAGCATGAAAAGAAAAGAAAAGAAAAATTAAAACTAAAACTTAGATCAATTTACTAAACATAAGTTCAAAAATTAGAGTTAAATATCTTCGCTGTTTCACAGCGAAATTCTAAGAAGTACAATTTTTGGTTAAACAACATCTTAGGTTAGCCCATCACTCAGACAGTAGAGATGGTAACATTAACCATAATAAATATGATTCCACTATACACAAAAAGAATGCTAAATTGAAGATTAGTAAAACCAGGCAATGGTTTGTTAGCCTCATAAGAGCTTATAATCTCAAGCTAGCATGTCAAACCATAGTTAGCATGAATTAGGATCCCAAACGTCAATCAGACTAAAGGATATTCTACAGTGATACCCAAAAAATTTAGAAGTTGAGATACGACGAAACAGTATAAAATCCTATTACATTATTCAAGTCTGCAATTGATGAAAAAAGAATTTAGTATAATTTACTATATCAAATTCTTACTCTCATTGGTGGGTCCATCTGGAGATCATGATGGACAACCCCATATAATTGTTTCTCAAGACCATCACAGCAAATACCTAGTCTATTTTGACATTACAGAAACAGTGTCAGACTAAATAACGGTTTAATTGGATGATCCAGACCTACAACTTATTACGAAACTAGGAATGTTGGACGGAGTGAATTTCTGTGAGATGGTTGGTGTCCAAGATTATATTGTGGTTGGCCTTTCTAACATAATCTCCGTGCAGATCCACCAAAAGGTTTATGAAGGGACTGTAGATTCCCAACTCAGTATAAAATACTAAAATAGTGTTAATACTTACAAAGACAGTTATGTGGTCGTGTATGATGTAAGCATAGTCAGCACTAGAAGCATGATGAGGTACGGGAGCAGGAATAGAAGTGAGATCAGAAGGTATGTCGGAGAACTACAGCTACTAAATGCAACAGTATAATTGGTAATTATTATATCTCACACATTTTTAGAACAAAATGCAAGCATGCCAAGCACACATGTAATGAGATGTTTTGGGGTTTAATAAACTTTTGGGGCCAAACCTCAAAGCCAGTTTTCCTATACAGTTCTTGGGCAGGCTTGTTGTCAGCATTTACATGGACGAATAATTGTTTCATACCTGTCAGTGAAACCAACGAAAAATTGCCAAAATTCGATATCAAGATAAGAAATTCTGAACAAGTTAAAAACAAATACATAAATAAGTGGTCTTTAAAAAATGGAAACATACAATACCTGTTGATATAGCAAGATCAGTGGCCAAACACAACATATTAGTCGCAATTCCCTGCCGGCGAGCAAACTTTGACACGCACACGTTTGCAATGTAAGCATATGTATGTGCACCATAGGCCCCGTGACTTGCCAGAACAGCAGAGGATTTTTGAAGTGCCTGAATATAAATTATGAAAATGTTATGCATAGATATATAACTATGAAAATCCAATAGCATGGGAGGTATCTGTTGATTCAAGTACAAGGAAAGCCACAAAGGTAGTAAATCCATTTACTTTCTATCCCAATCAAACTACAATAACTATATGTATGCAAGTCACCAATGACCCAAAAAAAAAAAAAAAAAGAGAGAATGAAAAAATTTCAGGTGTGTACCCCTGGGAATGTTTCCCCTTGCAAGAATTGCCGGATGCTTAGGTCCAGAGTTCCCATAATGCTCTTCAAAACAGTGCGTTTATCATTTTTCTCCCCTTTCTTAACCTGAAATGTAAAATAATAAGACAAGTAGAACACAAAAACAAAACAAGAACAACCACGTAAAGGTGAACTCTCTAATGCATAAAATTACTTGGTGTTCATATTGTGATAATATCAAAATTGTAACCTAACTAGAATTAGATGGCCATACCATAGTTAGTGATCAAAGAGATATAATGGGAACAGACAGCTCACTTGAGAAAA
The DNA here is from genome assembly GCA_002174775.1 of Macleaya cordata. Taxonomy (NCBI): domain Eukaryota; kingdom Viridiplantae; phylum Streptophyta; class Magnoliopsida; order Ranunculales; family Papaveraceae; genus Macleaya; species Macleaya cordata. The sequence goes on from MVGT01001095.1 coordinate 728,900, forward strand.
GTAATGCAGTTTTATACAACCTGTGAGGGATAATTCTATTTCTTCAATTTTTCTTCTTCAACAGAATGCCTAAATGCAATATTCGTATTCCTGGAATAGTTCTAAATTGTAGGTTTCTCGAACTCAGTTATACAAGTCAATTTGGTTTGGATTTCTCAATCAACTTGACTCGGGAGGCTGGAATCCGAGACAACACAGAAGCGATAGCTCCTGTGACATTGTTTCGCAAATCGCTATACACCTTACAGCATACATTTCTTTTATTCTTTATCTATTTATTTCTTTTTCAATTAATATATCTTATCAAAAGGATAGGAGAACCCAGTCAAAGCTATAAAGCTTGTACAAACATAGTTGAAAGCTGAAACCTCGGATAAATTAAGATTTGCTTGAAAAGGTTTGTTGGTATGCGTCCGATAAGTGAATAAATCCATACTGATATGGTAAGTTTTAGAAAACAGGGTTTCCTTGTTATATAGTCAGGAAGTAGTATACCCTTAAAAAGTAGGCAACACGATGCAAATCTTCAACAGCTAAAAGACGGGCATCAACGAGAAAATCAAGGAACCCCCATCAAATGAATCCAAGGTACAAAAGATGGGGATTTGAGCTTTTATTTTCATAGAATGGTTGGTTAGCTAGCTGCAGCCCATATTATACGAGGAACTAAATCTTTAACAGGGCAAGGGGAGTATGAGATTCTGTTGCACACTTACTACTCATAAGAGCAAAATTAGGTCACATTTAACGATCAATCTATCCCAGGAGTTCTCATAATCATGTGGAAACCAATCATTGCGGGATTACTGTGCTCTCTGTGTTTAGATACGAAAGGGTATGAGGCTCAAGAGTGTTGTACTGGTGGCAAGTAATAAGGTGAGACCTTGACACAGGTAATATAATCATATTTCGAGACTTCGGAAATAAGAGACAGTTCATACCTTCAATAAAAAATGCAGTTCAGTTGATCGAAGTACCCAGGGACCTACAATTTTTTGCCTGTTAACACTTATACTATATGAAAGTGTATGTAGGTCATTTAGGAGGATAATCATCATCATCTGTCACTGCCGTTGATGGGTCAATTGAAGGCTCATTGTTGGCATACTAAAGAGTGTGCAGGGAGAGGGAGGGGGATTTCCCCTACACTACATGCTTAATCTTCTTCTTCTTTTCTCTCATTTTTTTTTTTTTTTTTGGATAAAGATGCTTAATCCTATTTCATTCCCCCTGTGATGTGCTTGCTCCTATTTCAGAACATAATAAGTAAGCTCTTCCAAAGGAAAAAAGCAAAATGACAAATTAATTGGACAAGGAAACAACCAAAACCAACGAAGAGAAACATCATCTTAAGGGGATATGAACCCATGCACTTCCATTCTCCATTGGATAGCACATAATTTATAACTATCTACTACAATATAACATGAGAATACATACCGTAACAAGGCAAAAACACTTCAATGAGTTTCCATCCCGCATTGTACACCGCCTTTTCAAAGCATAGAACTCCTGCCAGGAGAAAAAATAATAACAATAACAAGCTTCAGTAATATAAAAGACATGGAAAGAAACACATGTAATTGATGAACTGACAAGGTTCTAATACCAGACATGAAAAAGGAAGGTTCTATGTTAAGAGATGTCCATGCTATAGTGCATAGTATCTTAGATAGTGTGACTGAATCTGAGGAAGAGTTGCCTCACCTGTTCAGCATACTTCCTTTTGTAACTATCAACATGCCTGGAAAATATTGAATTAACCTCCTTAGTAACTTGAACTAATGAATTAAATGAGTCAAGGGCATTATGCAGTAGAGATCACATATATTATTAGAACAAAGGTCGGACAGTCCAAACTATATAAACTGAACTGACCTCATATAAGATAACGATTCATAATGGGCTTCTGCTCGTAGCCATGCAGCTGTCTGCCATGTAAAATGAGACAGAGCAACAAGAAACAAACTGAAGTGCTTGTAAGAACATGGGCATAAAAGGAAAAAAAAAACTATTGTATTTTAGATAGGCAGAGCCATAAGGGCCCCAAGATTCATAACGAGCAAAACCTCCTAGCATAGGGTATAGGCCTCAAGGTGTCTCAGTTTTCTTAAAAAGCAATACAATTAAAAAAAAAAATAGGATACTATTAGAATTAATAACCAAATGAAATACATGCATGCATGAAATCTCCATCTAGAGGGTCACCTCCATGCATTTCATGCAAGCCTCAACATTTGAAGCCTTCCAATTTCGTCTTACTGGTTATATGCATTTAGGGACACCCAAGCACCTTGAGAGCAACTCAAGGAATATGCTTGAATTCTTTTTTCAACCACTACTATTGATAAAAGGATTCAATATCCTGACAAAAACTCACCCAGTATTCTTCATCCAAAACAGCTCCACGAGCAACGAAACGACCAAAACCTCGTGTTTGGACTCCACAATATTCCTCGTCAGTTAGTTGTAACCGGTCAAAAGCTAGATCAGGTAACCTCACGTTGTCACTCTTAGAAACTGATGATTGCTGAGTACTTTGTGGGCTATCATTGCAATGAACTCTAATATTTTTCCATCTACTGTACAACACTGGAAAGGTTTCCCTGCAAGTAATGATATGAAAGATGAAACATTTCTCAACAAACTAAAGATTATAGATAATCCAACCTAATTTGATGCTGAAGGAATCAATTAATAAATTCCACAAATCGATTGAAATAACATTTACTATTTCCCATCAGTTTAGCAGTAAAATCGTCGTGAATAAAACCTAATATTTGTTCTTTCTAGATAAAAAAAGCTTGGTAATTTATATCATCTATTATTGATCCCCAATGTAAAATGAAGGATAGAAATTTAAAAAATTATAGGAGATAAAACAGAACGTACCGAAAGGCATAAGATGAAACCCTAAGGTCGCAAACCAGAGTGTTACGCTTGGTTCTTTTGACGAGTACTCGGTTTATTCGAGGCAGTGGAATTCCTCGAAATTGGGGGACGAAGATCCCCTTGAGCTCCATTTCCGTGCACAAAACCGTCTTCGCAACTCAATCTCATAAGAATTAGGTCGTAAATTGCTCTTCAATGAAAATGAAACCCTAAACGTAAGCACAACTAGATTCACCGATTTGGCACCAAATTATAGAGAGAGAGAATTGAAAATATTCAGAAAGAGAAACCTGATAGGATCGAATAAACCCTAGAACAGTTCGAGAGAGAAAAAAAACCTGTAAACCATTGAACTCGGGATTCTTTATAGGTTTTTCCTTCTGGGAGTTTGATAACCTACAATGTCTGTTATGAAATACTACTTAAGATATACACGTGTCACTTTTGAATCAGAAACGGATGTTATCGTCTATCAGTTAATCAAATAGAAAGGAGACACGTGTGTGTTTCTATGTTGTTTCAATAGGTGGGGTGATACTAGATCAGTTCTAATGGGATTATTGGAGTCAGGACTGGGTAATCGGTAGTCCAAATTTTTAGGTTTTTATCCAGGTTATTATCCAACTCATAATACGTGGCATTGTCTTTTTCGATGATGTCGAGATAGATTAGGACAAACTACAGTTTAACTCAACACACGCAAGTAGGATAAAGAATAATTATCCACAACCCTAGGTTCTCACGTGATGTGTCTGCTGACGTGGCAGTACTATTCTGTTCACCCCATGAATGCTCTACTCTTTTGCACCAACCAGAATGGAATGGTGCATTAGTACCAGCATCATCATCATCTGCCACGCAGTCTAAGAGGGCGTTTGGCAACCAGAAGCAGAAGCACTTCTGCTTCTAAAAAAAGCAAAAGTGCTTTTGAGAAGTAAAAAATAAGGAGAAGTTAGTATGGTAAACTATTGACTTATAAGTCTAAAAAAATGATGAGTTATTAGTTGTTACACGGTACTCGAGGAGAAGCAACTTCTAAGAAGTAGAAAAGCAAAAAAAATTTGCTCCAAAAAGAAGTAACTTTTTTGCTTCTAGAAGTCACTTTGAAAAAATATTACCATACAAGCTTTTTTACTTTTTGACTTATATAAGTCAAAAAGCTACTTCTTAAGTGGTTGCCAAACGGCCTCTAAAGGTGGAGAAGACCGCACTATTGATTAGCAGGTTTGGCATTGGATTGGTCGGATCGGCTCAATACCATCCATCATAATTCAAGAGATCATTCACCACTAAAAATCAACCTTTGAATCGTCTCTGTACTTCCAATCATCCCTTGGATATGTTACTATGCTAGTATATATCCCACAGGGAACACTAAGGCTCGGCTTGGTATGTATGGAAAATTTTACATAATGCAAATAGCGCTATAGGTATCCTAACTAGCAAAAGAATACCATACAAAGCAGCTGATTTATCAATTTCACCGAAAATAACTACAGATGCAAATTTTTCCTGCATACCAAGCAGGGCTTACATAAGTTTGTGAAGTGAATAAAGTCTTGGGCAACATGCATTTCCTTGCAAATTAGTTTTCAAGTAGAATTAGGCCCATTGGGCCTTACACATCGTATCAGAGCAAGGTGTTTTAGGATTGTGTCTGATACGTTATATCTAACCCTGCGTGGAGGGAGAGTGTCGAGTGGTTCCAGCCATGGCGTTGAAGATGAGTGTTAGTGCATATCTCGCATCGCCTGAACAGTTTGAATTTGTAAAGTGTATAAGCCTTGAACTATCCTTTCCTTGCTAGCCGATTTTTAAGAAAAAGGCCTAATAGACTTTAACAAGATCGATCGTTTCCATGTGGACCCTACACAACTATGTAAAAGCTATGAGAAAATAACTTATATAAAAAGAGGGAGATTATTGCACTCCCTCTTAGAACGCCCCCACCTATGGGGCCCACGTATGATGCATCTTCTAACCCCATCAAATAAGCCTTTAAAATTGGATAACTATTTGGTAAATATTTGAGGGGTCAAATAGTGACCAATTTCTAAGGACTAATTTGAAGAGGTTAGAAATTTTAAAACGAGCTGATTTTTCAATATTATGATATACATATTGGGCATTCTAAGAGGGGGTGTAATAACCTCCCTCGTGTAAAAAAATACCTACACTAATTTAAAAGAGGATATACTAAATATATTAGAAATAATTTAACGACAACATATGTAAAAAATAAGGACCCGGATCAGACTTGCAGATTGATGAAACTCCTCACCTTCAATCTGTTTCACTTTTTACTAGTAATGTCACTTGTCAAGTACTTGCTTCCGGTCAGGAAAAAAAAAAGAAAAAAAAAAAAAGAAAGAAAAATTGTGATGTTCTTGCTTGTAAGCACCAGTTTCGTGCCCGTTGTTTGATATTGTTGCTCAAATAGAAATTTTCTTTTCTGGTTCGACCTTACACAAGCAAGCAGAAATTAGTTTAGGTTATCTTTGAGAATGATATGATTAAAATTAGACCCTAACCTTGGAGTGAACGTCAGGTTTATTTTTAATGGAAATCAACACTCCACGCCTCAATTATATTTCTTGTTGTTTTGCTCATTAATTAATAGATTTTTGTTGGAAAGAGACCTTAAACTGAATTAGAAAAATAAACAAGAAAAAAAGTAAAAAAAAATTTATTTGCTACATTATTATGGCTTCTTACTGTAAGGTGTGAAGGGTGGGAATTGACCAATCAAGTTCATTATAGTACGGGGAGGTGAAATTGAGTGCTATTTTGTGAACCCTCATTAACCAGAGGATGCATGTTCATTCTTCTTTAATTGATTAAGTGTTTTACGATGTTAATGCACTTATTTCATGGTTCAATTCACACTGTTAAACACTTAAATAAATTAAAATGAAGGTAATGTGCACAGTGGGTGCACAAAATAGCTCACGGTGAGATCCCACAGTTTTTGTATTGATCTTTTCAAGTCATTTGAAGCCATATTTGAATGGCGAGAATGAGAATTGTCATTCCCAAAACAGTAGTACTGTTTGTACCGACCATTTTACAGAAGTGGTGCCCGATGTTTATGTGGCATGGTCGATCGCACTACCATGTAAGTTGGAAACCCCTTCAAAACACTTTTGAGAGGAGAAAATGGTGGGTCCTACCCTACCACATAAGTGTCTGGTACTCTTTTATAAAATAGTCGATCCAAACAACACTATTGTTTTGTAAAACGGTCAGTCCAAACCCACCTCTCACAATAGGTTTGCTATTCCCTATTTAAAATTTCTTTTTTAAAATCACATTTTTAATTAAAAAAAATATTCTAATTTGTTTGGATGGAGGATTTTAATTAGAAATTTTGTGGGGACTAGGGATTTGGTGAAAAATTAGTTAGATTTATAACAAGATTTCTAATTAATTTTCCATCAAATCTCTTATATCCCCAAAATCCCTACTTAAAATTCCTGGTCCAAACAAAATATAAAAAGGTCAACTCCACATTGATTCCTGCGATCAAAATATAAACATAGCTGATACTCCCAAACACTCAGAATCACAAATTTGACAGAAATAAAATGTTGTTGACCCATTTGAAATGTGGGTGAGCCTAGCCTCACCATCACTCAAACAGACCGTACAGCTAATAAGATAAGATAGTGGGGTTGACCACCATTGAACCAATATACCAACCAAAATTGTGGGTTTTGTTCACCGTACTTACAAGTGAGTCAACAAAATCGGACTCTGACTCACTGAGAAGTAGATAATCTTAGTCTCCACGTGTAAAGTAAAGAGAAGTCCGCTACTGCGGGCAAGAATCTCTGAGTGGCCGGTACAGACGATGTTCCGCATTGAATGTTGATACACAATCTTATCCATTATATCCTAACTGCCAAATTTTCAACTTCTTAATAGTATCAATCAAGGTACCCTGTGCGCAGTATATACGCATCAAGACTGAGTTGTTCAACGTCACTATCAAACAAACACTATGTGGATTTGGGGACCTACCAAAAAAAATTAAACAAAAATTCAAATAGAAAATTTGCTTCAATTCCGTGCTTACCGATTGCGGGAAAGCGAGGGATGCTTTGTGGATAGAGTTTCTTCAAGAAAATTACTGTTTCAACTCTCAAGTCTTCTTCTCCCTCATTATCCCTCTATATATTCCTCCATTTTCCAACATCTCTCCAGTACTCTTTCTCTCTCTACTTTCTCTCTCTAAAACCCTAGAAGACGATTCGTTTGTTTTTCATTTGAGGTAAGAACAGTTATTTCTTCGGCTCGATCATAGAATTTCATTCATGAATTAATGTTGTATTTGAGTATGTTATTTTGGGGGCAATTTAGCTTTATATTTTTGGTTCTGTAGATTAAAATTGTTTATGTTGTGAAACATCTTATGAACAAATGATTCCCATCCCAACTTCTGTTTTAAGTATGGAACTTTGTTTTACTGATTGTTGAATTAACTAAATTCTGATTTGCTAACCGAGAAAAAAGGGGAAAAAACACGAGATTCTGATCTCTTATCAATTTGCTTATACTGGGAAATTACTATTTTCTGGGGTGCCTATGTAAACCATTTCACTGGAGTTGTGGTTTTTTCTTTCCACGTGGAGGTTGATATGGCTGTCTGACAGTTGGCTGTTCGGGTTGGTCATGTGTATCGTCCCCTGTCATTTGCCAGGTGGAATAGTTGTATTTTAGAGTCTAGAATTTGCCAAGTGGATATACTGAGCTGGCAGAGCCTACGGTATGCATTCGGCATGCCAACCCCCTTGTGAAGAGTTTTCCCTCCAGAAAACTAGCACTAATCATGCTTTTTCAATGTAAGACACGTGTCGTCTCTGAAGTGTACAGTATGATATGGCTGCAACTTGGGTTAATTTATAATACTCTATTGTGCAATTTTAACGTATCAGCTTTTTATTTGCACTAATTAATTCTGTTTTTTTGCTTCATTTTCATGGTAAATTATCCTCTTGATTCTTTTGCACTACATTGTTTAAAAGCTATAATTCATAATGTATCTGGGTGTCGTTTAAATTTTTTTTTTTTTTGGTTAGTTAATTTTTTTTGTTTTACTGCAATCAGTCCATGAAAGTGTCAGCAGGTTGTTATGGAACTGCACTGTGACATTAGGTTTGTTAGGGAACTTGTATCAGATTTCCATATTTAGCTGCAACCAATTTTGAATGATCAAAAGTTGTTATGTTTTGGTGTTTCTATCTTGCTTTCTACTCTCAATGATCCATTACAACTGATTATAGTTTCTATACATATGTTGCTTCAGTGTGCAAGAAGATTAAATGTGGTGAAGTCGTGAAGAAGCAATGGATTCTCATAAATTATGTCTCAATGTTCTGTTTTATGCATTCTTTGGGATATGTTCTTGGTACCCGAGTTTTGTCGTAGGACAAACCACCCAGAACGCGAACCTGATTGTAAATGCATCTGAGGGGTCAGGCCGCCAGATTCCTGAAACACTGTTTGGCATTTTCTTTGAGGTGAACCAATTGACCTGTAATTATTACATTTCAGTTATTTAGTTTGCATTACATGTCCATAGACTATAATCTATTGCTATTTATATAGTTGCTGTTCTCGTCAATCGGTTAGTGTTAGCTTTCTAATCTATTTATTCGAAAGTACGTATCTTCTCATATGGAAGTTCCATGTGGGTTAGAACTGCTGAAGGGTTCTAAATTTTTCAAAAGATGGGATATTCATTTCGTCACCTCAATGAAAGAGTGAGGGCTATAATTGACCCACCCCCACATATCTGACAGAATCCGCTTGTTATGTGTGGGTTTGGGTTGATATAAGAAGAGACAGGTTAAGTATATTATTTAAACAAAAAGACTGAACAGAAATCCTATATTGTTCTAGTTACAATTGTTTGTTTTTAAATATAGTATAGTAGTTACCGCCTATATAATTTTTAAAAATCATGATGCATATGTACCTTAACTTATTATGCTTTTTTGTGGGTATGGAAAGTCAGCACTTTGTAAATGCTTTCGTGTAGGAGATCAACCATGCGGGAGCTGGTGGGATATGGGCTGAGCTTGTAAGCAACAGAGGTCAATTCTATTCTCTCGACTTCCTCCCCAGTAAAAGAAGAAAGAAATTTTTGATGAAAATGATGCATTATATGAAAATTGCATTCTATATCTAATAGACATTGTAATTTGTATGGCAGTATATTGTATCATGACTTCCACACTTTATCAGGGTTCTTTGTAAATGTGGTGCACATTCGTGTGGTTTTTTCAATTAGCAGGCTACTCTTTCAGGAGTGATAGACCAAAAATCAGGCCAGTTGAAAGATCTTAACCGTCAAAAAAATAAATTTTTTGTTTCTCTGGGACTACTCAACCAGTTGTCCAGGAAGAAGCCATTTGCCCAATGGCTATGGATATCAATTTGGGTTAAGTTTCAAGTGAGGAGATCTTCTATCCTATATTCCTATGTGTGTCCCACAGATTGGTGATAATCCTATTTGCATACGTGCTGCATTGACTGCAATAGTTGAAGTAGGGAATTTCATGTTGCTGGGCAGGACGAAGTGCCTGCTCTATAAGTCCAGATGATATTTGTTTATCGTTTTTCATTTTCTAAATCTAGTACAGGTTCCTGTGATATTTGTATTGTGTCTCTGTACCCTTCCACAACCAGAAAGTATCGATTGTGTGTCAGTCCATGTTACACTTAGGTTTTACTTTTGAGGTGCTAATGAAGTTTTCTTTCAGGCTTTGAAGCTGGGGGCCAAAGCACTCCTTCAAACATTGATCCTTGGTCTATTATTGGGAATGAGTCATCCATAATCCTATCAACCGACCGTTCGTCATGTTTCGATCGTAATAAGGTTGCTCTTCGAATGGAGGTACTCTGTGACACCAAAGGTCCTAAACTTTGTCCTGCTGGAGGAGTTGGAGTTTATAACCCTGGGTACTGGGGCATGGTAAGGAACAATTAATGCCTTGTTCTTTCAGAAAATAATTTAGCTTTTCCACCATATTCTCTGCCTGATTCCAACCTGCATCCCCAACGACAGGAATTGGAACATTTCTGATTATTCTGAATACTCTAATTTGGAAATGATTCGGTATTACCCCGAAAAAAGGCCTTTAACATATTTGCAACTGATACATCTTTAGTCCTCCTATTGACACATATATTTTAGTTGTAGTTTTGTAGAATGGGAATCATCAGATACCACTTCAGTTTTTATTGCAGACTAATAACAAAATCCTTTTATATGGATTTATTGTTAATGATCTATTTGAACATTTTAATCTTTTTTCTTCTTTTTTTTGGAAACATGAGCATGCTTGTTAGATCCATTTAAATAATTCTTCTCCAAAATTTGCCAATTGTTTCTTCTAATAAGTTTTCAGTACATTGCCACTTTATAGCCATTTGATTCTCATTCATCTTTTATGTGGCAGAATATTGAAGAAGGAAAGAGCTATAAAGTGGTCCTGCATATTAGGTCATTAGAGGACGTTGACATCTCAGTTTCATTGGCCAGCAAAAATGGATCACAAATCCTGGCTACTTCGAACATCGTGTGAGCATTTTTCTGGTGCTTTAAACAATTTTATGAATGATAATCTTTGTTTCACTGTAACAAAGACTTCCTTGCAAACTTCACACACCATTCTAAATTGCCTTTCATTCTTCTAGAGCTTCTTCTTCTGATGTTTCAAACTGGACCAAAGTAGAGGTTATGTTGGAAGCGAAGGAAACAGACCATTATGGGAGACTTCAATTGACAACAACCAGTAAAGGAGTAATTTGGTTTGATCAAGTGTCAGCTATGCCAGTGGACACTTATAAGGTACATGTACTTTCTGGATTCATCTGGTCATTGACACTATTTGAACTAGTAATATGGGATTGTTGAGGATTAACAATATAGAAACAATCATTTATATATACCTGTGAATACTTATCCCAGAAATTTATCAAACCTCACATTAAAATTGTGTATGTTCGAGATTTTCAGAAAAACCATGATCTCATAAAGGTGTAACAGAAAACACATAATCTAAGTATAGAACTGAGCGTTAATGACACTCAAGAGCAGTTCAATCATGTTCCTTTTCCTGAATGCACAAAATTTTAGCTGAAATGAGATGTGATTGCTTTTTTTTTTTTCTTGGATGAGTACGGAAAATGTGATTAATACTAGGTATGGGACTTCAATCATGTGCCTTTTGCATCTGTTGCTAAGATTTTTCCTTTATTATTGTTATTATTTTTTTCTTTGAATCAAGAGTGATTTATATTCATGTTCACAGCAGTTTTGTAGCGAAACTTGAATATTTTCCCCCTCTATCTTTGCACACATAATCTAATGAATTACCCGAAGTTATAAATTTCAGATATTTTATTCTGGTTCACATTTACTGAGTTGTGTGAGTATGTCTATGATAACATGTTCAGGAAGAGCAGTTCATATTTCACTCCGCAATTTGTCTTTTATACTGACTTGTAATTCTTTTTTCTATCCTTTCCTTGATACAGGGCCTTGGTTTTCGGAAAGAGCTTGTTGAGATGCTTGCAAATATAAAACCCCGGTTTATCCGATTTCCAGGTATACCGTGAAATCAGCTGTTTTGAGTGCCTAAAATGAGTAACATTAACAATTTTCAGCAAGGAAAATGAATATTATGTCGGTAATCTGGTTATGTATGTTACGTTATGTGGTGTATGGAGGTTACTCTGTTGAATACCAGTTGCCACAAAGATTAAAAAAAAAAGTTTATTTATGCTGTATATTGTATTAGGTGGCTGCTTCGTCGAAGGTGAGTGGTTAAGAAATGCATTTCGTTGGAAAGAAAGTGTTGGTCCATGGGAAGAAAGACCTGGACACTTTGGTGATGTTTGGATGTACTGGACTGACGATGGACTAGGATATTTCGAGTTTCTTCAAGTAGGCATCTTACTGTATTCCTTGAGTGTAGTTTTTCATGAAAGGAGTTTTCTCTATTTAAACTTCATAGATTCTCCTTAAGTGATTATTACTATTTTGCGCACTGCAGTTAGCAGAGGACCTTGGTGCATTGCCAATATGGGTGATCAATAATGGTATCTCTCATTTGCTCAGACTTCTGGCAGGTTTCTGACAAATAAACATGTTTTCTTTATGTACTTACTTTTCCTTCTCTGGCTATTATTATCTTACAGGAATTAGCCATCAAGACCAAGTTTCTACTTCCTCCATCTTACCTTTTGTCCAGGTATGCCTTTAGTTTTCTTGATCCTGGTTTGGAAGCATAGCCATTGATCAAATTTGATTACATCGACGAGAAAATAAAATATTTCAGTTCCTATATCCTGGTTATTTGCTTCAGATCAGAGTAATGCGAATGAATCTGATTTAATCATGCTTGTGATATATGTCAAGGAAACTCGATATGCCCTCAAAGCAGAAAATACATGCTAAATAAATAGCTGATGCGTCAAATATACATTATAGCTGATCAATATTTTATAATTCTCTGTATCTGTTTACTATAGGAAGAGGTCGTTGCAAACCTTCTTGTTACATGGAATGTACCTGAATCCAGCTGCTCTTATAAGATTGTCATAAATTGGATGCTAAGTTCATGAGTTTTCCTTTGTTTGCCCAGTGGTAGAGAAAGAATATAATAGTTCTTTCATTATTGCTAGAATCTGGTATAAATAGTTCATCTGCTAGATGACCTAAACTCTTACCACAATCATTTGACGACACTGCTAGCAGCTCACTGTAATTTATTTTCCCCTTAACTGATTCTTAGAGTTAGTCTTAATTCTGTGCCTTTACTCTTAAAAAGTTAAAAGGTAGTATCAGTATTATATTTGTCTTTCCTCAGTATTTTATACAGAGATATGCCTTTCATGTTCATCTTTAATGCAGGAAATGCTTGACAGCATAGAGTTTGCTAGAGGTGATGCTGATTCAACATGGGGTTCTGTTCGAGCAGCAATGGGACACCCAGAGCCTTTTAACTTGAAATATGTGGCAATTGGGAATGAGGATTGTGGAAAAAAGAACTATCGCGGTATACATAGTTTGCCTTCATACCCTTTCTTTTCGCATTATAGATAGAACAGGATTGAGGTCATAACAAGACATGTAGTATATAGGGTCATTTGTTTCTTGAGGACTAAATCATTATAAATTTCTCCACCTGAAGTTAAATATTGATCATCTAACATACCTTATCCCAGTTACTTGCGATTGGCTTGAATTTTCCTACCATTCAACTCTATCTAGAACTTTATCTTCTGTTGGTATCTAGCTTGCATGAATATGACGTAAATACTTGAATACCAACATCTTCTTCACTCATTTAACTTGCATGTAGTTGAAGATTTCCTTATTTTACATCGTAAGAGAGATTAGCAACTATGATCTTTAATCCATGAACTAGTTGAACTGGCTTGTAGATTAATTTATACCTTGTTTTCATGATTTATGTTTTAGAAACAGGTTTGGTTTTTTATGTTCATTACTAAGATTAATAGATGTACTAATTTCTAGTTGAAGTTTGTACATGATAGTATGATTTTCTAATTATTTTGACTTTGACTTTGCCTTTTCTTTTCTTTTTTAATTTTTTGGTGGTGGCGGGGTGGGGGGAGAAATTTATGATTAGGTTCCATAATATAAGAATTTAAAGACAGAAAACCCTGCAAGTGATCTGAGACTTACTCTGACCTGCTAATTGGCTAGGAAACTACCTCAAGTTCTACCATGCTTTGAAACATGCCTATCCAGACATCAAAATAATCTCAAATTGTGACGGATCTTCTCGGAAGTTGGATCATCCGGCCGATATGTATGATTTCCATGTAAGAAATAATAGTATTAACATCAGAACCTCTGTAGTTTTGTAGATGTTGTTTCTTCTTCCTTTTCTTTGTATTGTAACATGATAATGTTGGGAGTCTTGGGACTATCGTTGCGATGATTGTGCAGAACATTTTCTAACTTCTCCATGTCTTTGTGTAGATTTACACATCTGCTAACAACATGTTTTCTATGGCCCATCAATTTGATCATACATCGCGTACTGGTCCAAAGGTTAGATTCCTGTTGGGCTTTTATGATTAGTAGACTCAACTATATATTAAAACTATGAATAATCTTTTCACTGGATATAACTCCAGGCATTTGTGAGTGAGTATGCTGTGACTGGAAATGATGCTGGGACTGGTAGTTTTCTAGCAGCATTGGCAGAAGCAGGGTTCCTTATTGGGCTGGAAAAGAACAGGTCCGCTCATAATTTTCTCCCATGATAACTTATAATCTTCTAGAGCTTTTACTGTTCATCCAGATATCTGGTTTAATATAATTCATGAACGAACAATTTGATTCCTTTGCAGTTCTAACCTTGCGTCATGTTATTAGCCACCAAGTCATTTTTTTAGAAACTATGGTTAGTGAAATTAGCTACTTCTTTTCCAATACAGTGATGTTATTGACATGGCAAGCTATGCACCACTTTTTATGAATGACAACGATCGGAGGTACCTTTCTTAAATTTTATATTGATCTTGTTTACCTTTATGCCAAAAGTTTTTATTAAGGAGTTTTTGTTATTTACTTTTGGATGATTAAGGTGGAAACCAGATGCAATTATTTTCAATTCATGGCAACAATATGGAACTCCTAGCTACTGGATGCAGAAATTTTTCGCAGAGTCTAGTGGCGCGACTCTTCTCAATAGCCTCCTTCAATCGAATTCCTCAACGTCTTCTCTGATTGCCTCTGCAATTACATGGCAAAATTCAGAGGACAACAGCAACTACCTAAGAATAAAGGTCTTGAAACTTGCTTGATTCAGCTACATGTTTTCGAACTTCCAGTTATGCTTATTCTGATCATGTTTTACTTTATCTTCTTTATGGCATACTCTCGTGTATTAATTGTCGCTCTCACCTTTTCCAATTTGCGCACCACACATGATACTACGTATTTTAGAAGTACATCCCCTACATACATTGATTTTTGTGGCATTTTCTTTTCTCTGACATTTTTTTTTCTTTCAGATTGTGAACTTTGGGAGCAACCCTGTCAGGCTTAATATCTCTGTGGATGGATTAACATTAAACTCCATAGATTTTTCTGCGTCAACGAAAACTGTACTGACAGCCAATAATCTGATGGATGAGAATTCATTCAAAGAGCCAAACAAGGTTTGCAATGATATTCTTTTACCTTTATTATCTTATGAGGCGGGATCCTCTTACATGATTGTTACACTGTCCTCCATGCCCGGCCCACATGGAGATGATCCAGGGTATTTTAGATCATCCTCACAATAAATCACAAAACTCGTATCTTTTTAAAAAAATTAACTGTAAAATGGATGGTTTAGAAAGCTTAAAATTTTAATCAACTTTTGATGGGCTTAAACGTTTTAAAACAATCTGATTTTTTGTGAGGATGATCTAAATAATGAGGAGATCATCCTGATCCATATAGTAAGCTGATCCTGATCCATTTATCTAAATATAAGTACTTCCTCAATTATGATCCTTACATAGATATCTGAATGCATTTGAAATAAAGCTAGTAAGTAATTTGTTCAAGATGCCATTTTGTGATTCAAAGAATTATACAATCTCATGCTCATTTTCAATCTCTCTCTTCTTCTTTTTTTCCTATTACAGAGCACCTCTGAATGACAAACCCAAACTGTACTTAAAAATCATTAACCAAATTGGCAATGAAAACAACATGAATTTGCATATCCGACGAGAGAGTTATAGACATTGGTAGTTGTTACACAATATGAAATAGTGTTCTTTATTTATATATGATTTGCTTGTGTTTATGCAGGTGGTACCACTCCAAACTCAATTTGATAATGCAGGAGAACAAATGGATGTTACACTCCCTCCACATTCCTTCACCTCGCTCGATTTGTTAGGAAAGTCGAATGATCCCCTCATTGCAAGCGTCGTCGATCCTGTATATAGATCTTCTTTTTCTGCTGCTTGAATAAATGATAATCCAATATATGGCAATGAAAAAGAAAATGTAAATTATCATTACATTAATGGAGAACTCACCCTCTGCCTCTGGAAATGATAAAATGGCTGAGTTGCTTATAAAAATTCTTCTTGTTATTTTCCTCTCTCTCTATCTCTCTGACAAATTAATGGGAAAACGGTTCCAGTTTCTAGCGGTTCTGAATTTTTTGTAACCGGAATTGGAAAAATTGGTTCCAATTCGGTTTCTTCCTGTTAATGATGCTTTCTCGAGATTCACAAGGAAAATCTTGAAAACAGCTCAATTATATGAACTTGGGGATGATTTAGAAAGGTAAAATAATGCAAAAATTTTGTGATTGATTGAGTCTGTTTGTCAATTCAGACAAGAATTGAATCAAACAAAAGGTCTAAGGTCCACAGTGTTCATAATCATAGATAATGGACATCCATTTTGAACAACAATTCTATCAGGATTTCACAACCACCAATCAATAACCAACAAAATGCCAGTTTTCACAACTATCTACATCTAAGGATTCTCAATTCAAGCAAGATAAGCATTTGTTTTCTTCTTTATTTATTTAGATGAGGACATCCAATTCCATCTCCAGCCTATTCTTGTTGGATCAGAAAGTCAAGTTATTCCTAACCTGCAAAATAATACACTTACAAGAATAAAATATAAAATGGAATTTGAAAATTAAGGCTATATTCTCAGTAGTTTTATATCCAAAAAAAAACAGATTTGGTACTAAATTCGTTGATTGATCTTGAATCCTAGTACAGTAGGTAGATCTTGCAAAACCTTATTTGACGCTAACCCTCCCTCGTTTCAATCATACTTTAACTCGACTCTAAACAAGTAAGAATTAGGGTTGAGGACTCTTGACTCATGAGCCTTCAACCGGTCCAACATAGGTTAGAGTTGACATTGACTTGTTTTCTTAATTTTATATAAAATAAGGTCAATATCGACTTAACTGTGACTTGTTGCCAAGTATAATAGTACGGTAGTGTACTGCAAATCTTACTCCAAATGCTATTTAGGAGGGTATTTGTGTCAATTTAAAATGCTATTATAAAAATGACGCAAATCACGACAGGTATGAGATCATTTGAGAACCGTAGAATGACTAGGCAGTAAGATTTGCAGTAAGAAAATGCAGTAAGTTTAACATTTTCTATAATAATAGGTCTATATGTCCCAAAATTGTATTCGGGATTTGGACCGAATTGCAAACTCATCTATTCACATGAATAGATGTGGAGGGCCCCAAAATTCAAGCTGCACCCCCACAATTCACAATGTGTTGTCTTACTTTTATCATGTTAAAAATGAGTGCAATTCAAGAAAGTGCGTGGAATTCACACATCTATCGTTTGATTCATTTTGCTGTATAGATTTATGTAGTCGGAGTTGTTGCAGTTTTAGCTTACTATTATTCATGTGAAAGCATATTTTTTGAAAGAAAAAAAAAAAAAACAAAAACTTAATAAAAAAAAGGCTGATGTTGGATCAACCCCAGTTTAGTGTCAGTTCCCCCCCAGTGATGGGGTGAACTGCATTTAAATTGGGGGTGATTTATCCTTTTACGGGGTAGATTTAGTTTTATTATTCTTATTTTTTTAATAGGGTGAACAACATCTAAATAGGGGTTGATTTATAATTTTATGGAGTAGTTTTATTTTTTTCCTGATTATTTTATGAAATAGTTTCATTTTTTTTTCTTATTATTTTTTAGGCTTATTTTTTAAAAAGATACTTTAAGTGAGAGAAAATACAGAGAACAGGGTTCAAAAAACCAAAGCGAGAATTGAAAAAAAAAAGGCAAGAAGGCAAAAAAGAAAACTGAGTTGACTCACCACCTTCACCATCCAACCTGATTCTTTTGATTTTAATTTTTTTCATAAGCCAACCAAATTATTAATTATATTTTCTGATATTTGGAACCCATAGAAAATTATATACAAGGAATTTCTTATTCCATCCCACACTTTAAAAAGAATATAAATAGACTTTATGAACTTCTGATATGGTTTACGGATCTATTTTGTAGTAGACATCACCTTTACTAAAGGAAACTTTTTGTATCGATTTATATAATTAAATTTTAATTTTAAATATATATATATATATTTACAAAAGAAAAAGCATTTACTAAAGGAAAAGTTATATATATTTAAAACTAAAAGTAAATATATTTATCCCATCAAATGGCAGCATATGCTTTTATTTTTATTTTTATTTTTTTTCTGGTTCTTGTTTTTTATGGCAGGGATTTGCTCCCTCTTGTATTACTAGAATTATGCTAGCAGACAAGCCTTCTCATTTGGAATCTTAATAAAATTTTCCTTCCCCTAAAAAACCACCGAAATTAACCCAACTCCATTAATGAATCCAAATAATAAAATAATAGGTTAATCTAATATGGTGATTGTATTTTGAATATGGAATCCAAATTGAGTCCTTATCTAACACAAACTTAAATTCCTACGGTTTTTTTTTTCCTTTTTGGGGTGAACTGCTACATATTAGACCCATAAAATAAGGGCAGTTTTAACAATTTTTAGAATTTAAAATTGGGGTCAACAGACACTAAACGGGGGTGGATCCAGAACTACCCATTGCGTAATTTTTGAGAATTTTTGTATCTTTTGTTTTTCGAAACAATGAATCCTATTTGAATCACGATTCAAACACCACCTAATTATATTCTGATACTGGAAAGTATCCGTTATTTTCCAGAAATATAAAATAGTGATTTCATATCAAATCAGTCCAGTATCCTTGTCGATTTCGAAAAATAACAGGGGATAAGTTAGTTAGGTCAACAATACTAATATTTTGAGAGGAGTAGGAATTTGCTCCTCCACTCATCACCTCACCAAATACCTAACCCAAGTCAATTTTTCAAGTTCAAATTTCAAAACGTATTATTAATGCATCACACCTGCCTCTTGCTCTAAATTGAATTATTTTCTTATAATTTGATTCGTGTAAAAGATTCTGTGTATATATTGAAGTCGTGACTTCGGAGAATCGAGTCTCATGCACTTGCGTTGCACATAAAATTATTTATTTTTTTGTGAATCAAGCAAACATATGCATCGAAAGAAATAGGATAATGCTATACTTACAGTAGAATCCTACAGAAAAACCTACAGAATGAAAATCTGATAATGATGTATATTTACACACATTCGTGATTTACGTTACACACTCTCGTGATTTGCGTCAAACCCAAAATTATTCTTTTGTGTTTTTCGGTAACCGTAGCACTACTGAAAAAAATATGCTGAAATCGAATAATTTTAAGCCTATAAAAAGCCGCATTATAATAGTAAAGACGTGCAACAACCTAATCACCTTCCACATTTTTCTTTCTACTATTTATAATTTTTTGTCCTTATTTTGATGATTTTTGTGTAATGCTAAGCTGTTAATATCGATTTCAAGTGGGACTTAATATTTGATAAAAGGTATGGCCTTTGCCTTTGCCTTTGCCCAGTGGTCGTGCACTCAGTCCAAAACTTTGTAAGTCCTTAATTCAAACTTTGTAAGTCTTGATAGTTGTATGGAGTGTTATTTTGTACACCCTCGTCCATTAGAAGGTCCACATTCACCTCATTTTCATTGCTCGAGTGTTTGACGGTGTGAATTCATTTATTTCAAGGTAGAATTCACGCCTTCAAACATTCAACCAACTAAAAAGATGGTGATGTGCATTGTGGGCACACAAAATTGATCTTGTTGTATTTGTGTCCTTCTCAAAAAAAAAAAAAAAAAGTGGTGCTTTATAAAAGCATAATAACAAAAAGTACGTAACACGTTATGAGCTAGTGGTCTAATGTAAGATAGGTTTTTTTTTTAATGTGAGATCAAATTTTTTTTTTAAAGTAGGGGTGATTGTTTTTTTTTTCCTCTCTAACTATTGTGAGGGCCACAAAAAATGTTCTTTGTTTCTAACTACTATTTAGTGGTAGTAAAAGAAAAATTTTGATTAAAAGTTTTCTACTAATTGGGTTTGAAGCCCAAAAATAAAGGTTTGGATTTGTTGAGATCAAGCAGGATTTAAATTCTAATCTATGCCGTCTACAACAACAGAATTTATTAACTAAGTTAGTTAACACTTGGGGCAAGTCTAATGGAATCTATTAATCTATGGATCTTTGGCTTGCTAGTGGGGATCTTTAATCCATAAAAAAAAGTATTAAATATCTATTCTAAAAATTCAATTAAAAAATATATATATATATATATATATACACTCGTGTGGAATACACGTGCCACACCATAAAATGGATTTAAGTAGTTAACGAGATAATAAGAGAGATGTCAGACCGCACCGCAGCGTACAGATACTGTCGCTTTCTCTTAACATTTCCATTTCCCAAACCAAACAGCTTTCATTCTTTCTTTCTTTCTTTCTTATTACCACCACCCGAAACCCTCTCTCTACCATCAAACTCTTTCTCTCTCTCTACCCCTTCTCTCTCTCTTTCTCTTTCCTCTGCAATTCCTCCTCTGTTCTGTCTCTAATGGAGGACGAAGACCCCTCACGACGTCGGGGTTTGGATCCAACTCCTCTCCTCCATCACCTCATCGGCAGAAGGAATAATCCAACCACCACCACCCCTAATAATAACAACACCAACAGATTCTCTCTCTTGATTAGTCGAGCTACGAACCGTCGGATCATTCCAGAACCTTCCATGCTGGTTCGAGATTCTGCAGCTGTTCGATTGGATGACCGGCAAAATGATTGGGGATACTCAAAGCCCGTTGTAGTTCTTGATGTAATCTGGAATTTGGCGTTTGTTTTGGTTTCAACGGTGGTTATTTCTTCGACTCTTCGGGAACGTCCTGCGACTCCTCTTAGGGTTTGGATCGTTGGGTATGCTCTTCAATGTCTGTTTCATGTGGGTTTTGTTTATCTTGAGTATCGGAGGAGGAATTCGGTTGTTGGTGGTAGAGAAAATGAGGAAAACCAGCTCTCGTCAGCTATGGAGAGCCGTAGTCGCAGGTATAAATGGAAATGGGTTTAAGTATTTTAGGGCTTTTAGGGTTTTTAGTTTATATATGATAAATGTGTTTAAATGAATTTGTAATCTGTACTTGGTTAAGGTCATCTGATGACATTTTGGCCAAAGGAGAGTCATTTATGTTATGTTCTCTGTTCTTCTTTGTTCTCTTTCATGGTAATAATGCTCATCTCATAGAAGAGAACACAATGAGAAGTTGATTTTTGTGTAAGGTCGCCTAATGAAGCTGATTTCAGCCAAAGGAAGGAGAGACCTTGTTGTTTTGTTCTCACCTTTTTCCTTTCCCCTGCCTAATGAAGCTGATTCCGGCCAAAGGAGAGACCTTGTTGTTTTGTTCTTTCTTTTTTCCTTTCCCCTTTTGTGTTAATTATGCTTACCTCATAGAAGAGAACATAATAAGTAGTTGATTTTCTTTGTCTGCAAATCACCACGTTTGTACAAAATAGAGATTGGGTTGTGAAACAATAAGTAAAATAAAGTAAAAGCATTGAAACTTCGAGTTCTAGTACGGTAGTACGATGTAACTATGCTTGATGTAGAGCATTGTATGATCTAGTCAATAAATCTAGAAACAAAATATTATGTAGTAGAAAGAAATGCATTTTGTATGTTTTTTGCTTGAATTTCAATCACGTGTTTTGACACGCTATCTTTAGGGAAAAAAATGGCACTTGCTTTGGTTGATACTTGTAGGTCCAAGATGTAAAACTTTAACTATTCAACAGTTCTGGTCACTGGAAGGGAACACTCCAACTCCTTTGGTTAAACCACGGGTTGATAGCATAAGTAGTACGCTTGGTGTAATTAAAAAAGTAGAAGTAGAGAAAATGTTCAGAATAGTAGATAATAGTTCAACTAGTAGCTGTGGTTGATGTCTGCTATGATTACTGTGCTTTCATTTGCTTTATTCAATATACTATACCTTATCACACACACAAAAAAAAAAAGAAGCACTTGGAGGTAATTGCCAGTGTTATACTTTTAGTTCTTTTGCATTAAACTTGAACATAATTATGACCAATCCTCATCACGTCAATCATGAACGCCTTATGAGATAATGTATATCTATTATCGAATGATGAACGGAAATGGCAAGAAGATCCCTATAGAGAAAAGGAATCTCTCAAATGAGAACCTTAAATCCTAAACCCTTCTCAAATGAGAAGCCTTATTTTCGTTGATGAGATAAAGTTTTGATTCTTGAACTTGGACATGCTTACTTTATTGATAATTGGGCTTAAGAACGAATTAAGAAAAAGATACATTACCATATAAATGGGTCAAGGTAAAAACCTAAACCAGAATTATTATTTAATATCACACAAAACAACAAAAAACAAAAGACTATGTCTATCATGTTAAAAAAATTCTTCTTGGTAATTCTTATTTTCTGCTTCTGACTTCTTAGTATTGTTAAAAAGGTTGGAGTCAATTAATACGATGGTTTCATTCTTCTGGTGGGTGATTGGATTTTATTGGATTGTTGCGGGTGGCCAAGCACTTCTACAAGATGCTCCACGTCTTTACTGGTAAGAGTTTTATTTGAAAGTTTCAAAATGCAGCAATCAACATCTTTGAGCCGAATTGCTACAGAACTTCTTAATGTAAGCAATCAGAGTCAGTGACATGGAAGCCTCATTTTTATGTCTTTGCAGTCAGTAACATATATATAGATTATGTTAAAGCGTAAATACACATAAAAGGTCAAATAACAGCATGAAACATAGTAGACTGAAACAATTGGAAGCAAAGTCAACTTAAATCCTTAGTTTTGATCTCGGACAAACTTTAATATTTTACTAGCTTAGAGAAGCTAAATTGGTGGGTAAATGAGTATGGTTTTTGACTTGTCAGCACTTCTTTCTTCCAAAAAAATGGCCGAGAATACTTCTCTTTTCAGCAGCGAGGACATATTTTTAACAAATGAATAGGGAACATGGTAGTTGTATATCATTACAATACTGTGATGCCAGGATTGAGGGCCATCTGCTCATTTGCCTTGATAGCAAGAAGTGGAATAGCGTAAAAAAGCTAGAGTAGTAGGCAAAACAAACTTATACATATTTGGAGATACTGCTTTATTGCCGTCTTTAAATTGTTAAAACTGTACCTTTTGATGCATATTTTATACCAACAAACAGTGCTAGAGAAATGGGGTACTATATAGCTGAAATAGGTGCATACGGATTTCTGATCAATATATAAGTCTCTCAGCAATATACATAATTGATGTGCAGGTTAGCAGTGGTGTTTCTAGCCTTTGACGTGTTCTTTGCAATATTTTGTATTGCCTTGGCGTGCATTATTGGCGTTGCTCTGTGTTGTTGCTTGCCATGTATCATAGCAATCCTATATGCTGTGGCAGTTCAGGAAGGTGCATCTGAAGACGATATCAGTATTCTTCCCAAGTATAAGTTCCGTCCAATTAACCAACCAGGGAAATTTGATTTGGATAAGAAGCAAGAAGTCGCAGTGCCAGTTGCAGTAATGGAGCAGAGCACCAGTAACACTATAAGTGATCTTGCTCTTCCGCCAGAGGATTCTGTAAGCATCTCTACTTTGTTCTTGTTCTTTCTTCAGGATCCTTTTAGCAAATGAAGTTAGATGATTCACCATTTGTCTTGGTATGGTTCTTATTTCCGTTTGTTGCCTTCTTTTTGGGATTATTCTTTCGTTGCTTCCTCCTTTTTAAAACGGTCAATACTTGAAGCAATTAATATAGTCTAGAGTTAGGATCCGTATACACACCTTTTTCTCACACCACACTTGCCTATGGGGTCCACATGGAGATGATTGAAAGGCTGATTTTGTTGTGAGGATGATCTTTCTCACTATGTGGATCATCCTCACCAAAAAAATCAGGTTGCTCTAAAATTTTAACCTCATCAAAAGTTTGGTGAATTTAATGGATAGATAGTTTAGAAAGCTTAAAACTTCTATGAACATCTGATAGGGTCCCAAGTTGTAGAATGTTCTGATTTTTGGTGAGGATGATCATACTTGATGAGGAGTTCATCCTCACAAAAAAAGCAGTCATTGAGCGATCTTCATGTGGGCCCCACATACTGGTGTAAATAAAAAGTATCCTCCGAATTCAAGTTGGTAAGCTTTTACAACTACATGCCTGTTCTCCAAAGAACAATATATCTTTGTTTTTAGTTCGATGTGTAGCTATCACATTTGGCTTGTTTGCAAAATGCTGAAAACGGTATTTGAAAATTCTGACTGATTTTGGATGGTTTCCTGTAGGAATGTTGTATTTGCCTTTCCCAGTATGTAGATGGGGTGGAGCTGCATACTCTTCCTTGCAATCACCACTTCCATTGCGGATGCATCGTGAAATGGCTTCGGATAAATGCAACATGCCCTCTCTGCAAGTACAATATTCTCCATGGTGATGAGCTGGTCTAAAAACAGTTGTTTTTGCAAGTCAGATTCTGTTGAAAACACTTTCCCAGTGAATGTTTTCTTTGGATGGGAGAGAGAGGTGCGCACAAGGGGTCATTATCTTGCCAATCCTGACAATGATGTTAACATGTTCCTTACATGACTCTCTAGCCTGTGAAGCCCTGTAAATTTTCTTTCGGCCGGCTAAGATTTATCGTTAGTGTCCCCTACTTTTTATCATATCTTAATGTGCTTTGAAAAAGGGTAAATCTGAAGAAGTAGATCGAAGTCTTAACCCTGACTTTTGGATCCTCCTCAGTAGACATGTTTATTACAGCATATCTTACCCGATGAGGCCGGTGATCAAAATGGGTTTCATAGGTGCCTTCATGAGATGGCGGGGGAATTATGCTGTTGCTACAAAATACTTGTTAAAATGAGGGGGATCCTGTGAATCAGTATCTCAAGTTGCTAATTTAAGCCTTTTTTCTTGGTCGAAGTACTTCATTTTAATATCTTTTCTTAATATGATTTAAGGTCATTTTTTACATTGGGGTGTTAGTCCTTGGGTGCTGCATAGCTTGACAGTACTGTACTGACTGAGCTGAGCAGCAGAGTTCATCTCAAATTAGGGTTTATTTTGATGTTACACATACAGGGTTTTGAGTCGAGACTCGATATTGAATCAAACCCAACCCATTTCTATAGAATGCTATTATGTGTGCGTGTCGCACTGTTGAAGGATGGGTCAACGATGGGGTTGACCATCCAACACCTAACGGCTGGATGAGAAACGCATCGGGAACCCATTTTATTTGTAACCCTTTATGATCCTTAGGTTGATGGATAACTAGTGTTCACTGTACGACACAGCCCGTCCTTTGTCCAAAGTGACCAAATGAGCAATAGCTGGTGGTGTGAAGGATACAGAAGGCTCTGAAAGTAGAAAGAAAAGAAGGAAAGAGTGCAACACCTGCAACAGGAGGTCCTAAAAATATGCAAGTATGCAACCACTTTATTAGGAGGGTCGGGAAAGTAAAGGGTTAGGGTTCAGCAATCTTGAATCTAATCAATCCGTTGTTGGGTTGAGTTTCCTGCAATTAAACTGATTGTAAACTGTATTAGTCTACCCAATATTTGATATTTCTCATAGAACTGAATTCCCTATAAAATACATTCTCAGGGTAGTTGTAAATCAATTACCAATGCTTAGGTGATCTGACAGCAAGAGTTTGATAACAGTTACTATAAAGTTCAAACAAGCCGTTTGGTTTGTGATCCAAAATGAGCTTTTCACAAAATAGGATACAATCCGAAAAAAATGGGTGTATCGTAAAACTCATTTTTGATTGCCCAAGCAATGAGGTTTCTTTTCAAGATTTTTTGTATCCCTTGTTTCCAAAAGCAATGAACAGGATCTGGATCACGAACCAAACACCACCTAAGCTACATGAAAACACTCAATTCAGTCTCTATTTATGCAAGTTAAACTCAGTAATTTGCACAAAGATCAGTAAGCTACTTGAAAACACTCAATTCTTGAAAAGATCAATCAGTTGTCTGCACTGCAGCTACCTTCTTAAGTGAGTCCAAAGAGAAAGTTGGACAAAGCAGCAAAATATGCCCTAAAGCATCAGAAACGGCATGGGTTGCAAAGTAGAGATGGCAAAATTAGAGAAGTAGAAAATAAACCATTTTTCCCAAAAGGAGGTGTTTTAAACTCAAATATAAGATTCCAGAACAGAAAACTCAAAAAGATAGTCCTCTGATCCTGTTAAAAGTGACCATGTTTTCGCAGAAAGATGGGGCGGTGAAGGGGAAGTAAGTCTTGATACAATCTGTGATATTTGTTCCTTATGAAATTCAACATTCTATGAGTAGTTGGGTTTGAAGTGAACTTGTAAGACTAATAATCAAGCTAAGGTTTTCATCACCGAGGATTTCGAGAGGAGTTGGGAGATGTGGCAAAGAGAATGAACCTTAATAAACAATTCCAAATTCCGAAGTAAATAGGAAAAAAAATTTCAGCCTGTTTGTACTCTTGAAAAATAAAAGGAATCCTACTTGAAACTATCTCTTCCAAATGATAATGATCGATTCCTTTGGATGACTGAATTTAAAAAGTATCTTCCTAAGTTTATGCTCGAATGCTTGCTGAGAAATGCTCATTGAGTTTTAGGCTTTCTTTCTTTTAATTAACCTCTTCCAAGAAAATAATTTTCCGGTGGACAGCTACCTTCTTCCCAAATTCACAATACCGAATCCTCTTTCTTGCTCCCTATACAGGAATTATATCTCTGCTAAGACCAACTTGAATCAAAAGAACTCAAACCATCCAAAATGAGATCAATGATTAAGAACACATAGCATGTCAGTATCACCATTGATTCAATTTAACAAATGAGTAGAGAAAATGTGATATACTCATTAAAACACTTAGAACTTGAACAAACAAACAATTTATCTACTCGAATAAAGAAGAATCCAAGCAACGAAAACTAAGTTGACATGGCAAAAGCATGAAAGGAGTCAGATCTAAACCTTAAGGTGGTGACTCAGTTTAAGTTCATACATTTTTGTTCTTCTTCATCTTAGAAGGTGGCCATCTGCCCTTCTTCCTCAATTGTCGTTTCCGGACAAGCCGTTTCCTCCGAAGCCTTATCTTCTTTGCTAATTTCATCCTCAACTTTGCCTCCAGCTTCAACTGCAGTTTCGACTCTAGAGGGAGATTCTCGACTGAAACGGCTTCTTCCTTGGGTTCTGGCTCTGGTTCATTACTACCTGAAGTAACTCCATCAATGTCTGAAGAAGCTTGAACAATCAGAGAGCCTCGTTCTTGGGCACGAAAATGTGTACAAATTTGAACTCTATTGGAATATTTTGGTTGCAAATCAAGGCATTTTCCTTGGAACCTGGACACTAGAAGCCACCACATATAAATTCAGATATAAGGCAAATATAAATATTCGGAACAAAACCAAAATAAAAATAAAGCTTGTAATAAATAAAATGCATCTGAAACTTTGGCTTAGAAAGTTGAACAAGAAGATTAAAAGAAAACAGAGGGTTGGAAAAAGGGAAAAGGAAAAAAATAAAATAAAATCTACCTAGAAACAAGTGTTTTAGAGCTTGAAAGCTGCAGAGGGACGTTTGCCATTTGGTAACCATTCTATGAGAACTGTTTCTAGGTTGAAAGTAATTATGGTTAAAATCCATTTTATCATAATCATCTCTAACATAAATGTTACCAAACAATTGAAATATTGATTGTTAAGAAAAAAAAAAAACTACTTATAATAACTTGTTTGAATGCAAGTCGATAAAAATGTTGTATTTTTATTTTTTTTAAGTTTATTTCTAGAAAATATGAAATCATATAATGGCTGATTCAGGTGGTGGTGGCAAGGGTGAAGGTGGTGATAATTGTGAGAAGAAAAAAATTGTTTATGTATATACAAGTATTATTTATTTTGTTTATGATTCTAATTCAAGTCTCATTTTAAACTAATTGATTATCTATTTCAATAAGAGACAACAAACAGTAGAAAGTCAAGTCCACATAATGCAGATTTTCCTACAAGGAGAACCTCATTGGAGAGGTCAGAGGGTATGTAGGGAAGGAAGAGATGGGTATGGTAACAAAAGATAAATGTGGGTATCAGAAAGAAAAATCTAGTCACAACATATAGTGAAAATGGAAAATTTACAGGTTTCAATTACAAATATATATATACTGAAGCAAGTAAACTTTGTTGAGTTCCAAATTGGGGCTAAAATGGATGGAGAGATAAGGAAGAGAAATTGAGGGGCTATAAAGCAAACCCAAATGATAAACAACCAAGATGATTAAAGTAAAGAGATCTCTACAAACAAATGTGGAGAAAAATGTGTTTGTTGGGAAGTAAACCCAGTTGAGAAAGATGCCCAAAATCAGTAAGCAATTATTACATTAGTTGAAGGTTTGGAAGAAAACCCAGATGACCCAATTGAGAATGTAGAGCGAGACAGAACAAAGCAATGAAAGAAAATAGCAAATTTGATTGATATTTGAATCTAACCCAGCTGAAAAATCAGTACAAAATAAAGAAACTAACAGAAAAGCGAAAAAAAAAATGCAAATGAGAGAGTAGAGAGAGAAGTTCTTACTGGGTGTAGCTGTAATGGCCATTGGAAGGAGGGAAGAAGGAGAAGAGACCGAGGAGAGAGAAGGAGAGAAGAGGAAGTGTTGTTGGAGAGCCATCTCTCCTCGGATTTGGGTTTTGTTTCGGATAAGCAAAGAAACTCGCTCCTTTTTGTATTTCTCTGGTTGTGTTATAAACCACGAGAAGTTCTTCTACACACTACACAGACAGTGCAGAGAACGATTCTCCACAGTCGGACGCAAGTATGAAGTTTGTCCATCACACACATGTTGGTTGGACTATCAGGTAGAGGTGTCAATTGGGCTGGGCCGCCCAGGCACGGCACGACCCAGCACGGCCACGTGGCAGCCCAGCCCAGCCCATCCCATTTCGTGCCTAGGCTGGCACGGCCCATTGGCTGGGCCGTGCTGGGCAGGCCTCTTGAGCCCAGTAGCACGAGCACGGCACGGGCACAATTTTGGCCCAGCCCAGCCCAAGCACGGCACAGAGCCCAGCACGGCATGGATCCAGCACGAGTCCAGCACGACCCAGCCCAGCACGATGGGCCGGCACGAAGCACGACACAAAGCACGGCATAATGGGCCAAAGCACGGCCCAAGCACGACCCATAACAAGGTTTTAAATTTTTTTTAATAAAAATCTATTACTAAGTTTTGAACCTTGGTCTTAGGGGATGACTTATGACTCTTTGACCAACTAACTTAGAAGCTTATTTTGACATTAATTTAAAGTTTTTAATTTTTATCAATACATTATAGTAATTTATCTTAATTGATGGTCATGAGGATGATGTGTGATGATGATCATGCATCATGATGTATATGTGATTGTCATAATGGATGATAATAGTGATGATGACGGGTGATAATGATGGTTCTACTACTATATGGTATATTTTATCATTTCAGGTTTTGGAGTTTTATCCTTGGAGCGAACTTAGGTAGGTTTAGGTTTAGGGTCATATTAGAAAGGAAACCTTTATTATAATTGAGTAAGTGTAATCGTCGCATCATTATCCATAATCATCATGTGTCATTATCATCATCTCTACCACCATTATGAACATCCCATCATCATCAACTCCCATCATCAACATCACCCATAATTACCATCACTATCATCATCATCCATCATGATTGGCCTTCATCATCATCATCCATCATGATTAGCTTTCGTCATCATCATCCATCATTATTACGATCCATATTACGTGACTGCCCCATCATGATGAATTACCATTTACCAAATTTAAGTATGAAAATGGATCATCATACAGTCTTATTTGTACATTTTACATGTACATTGACATATGGAGCCCACATGAGGTTAATTTAAGTGCTGATTTTTTTTAGAATGTTCTTTTCACCTTGTAGATCATCCTCACAAAAAATTATCCCATTCTAAAACTGGTAGCCCCATAAATTGACTCTTTTTCTCACCGTTCATTGTTTACCGTTAATTCTTAATCAATTTCTAATCATTTTTTTATGGGGCTATAAAGTTTAGAATGAAATGATTTTTGGTAGGGATGTTCTACTCATCTTGTAGATCATTCTCACAAAAAATCAGTTCTTGTTTCCTCACCATGTGGGCCCCACAACTAATGTAAAAATAACGATGTAAAAATAACAATGTAGGATCCCGACTCTTTTAAGTATAACTGTAAAAAAAACGTAAGCTTGAAGCAATAAAAACTAGTAGCCTAGTTGGTAAGGGTTCATTCTACTTTCATACACAACCAAGGTTCAAACTTCCTTGGCAACATTTTTTACAAAAAAATTTACAACTTAGTGGGCGGCCTACTAGCACGATGGGCTGGCACGACCCAGCACGAGTGTTAAAGTGCTGGGCCACTGGGCCGTGTGCTGGGCTGACCAAAATGGTTACTCGGCACGGCACGGCCCAGCACGAAACCCAGTCGTGCCGGCCATGCTTCGGGCCGTGCTGGCACGACCCATTGGCCAGTCTTACTGGGCCGGCCCAGCACGGGCCAATTGACACCTCTACTATCAGGTCTTCGTCTCACTTGATCTGGCGCACATACATTCCCTCCGTCCCATATGTATTAAGTTAGTAAGAGAATGAAATGAAATTTCTCTAGAGGTGGCCAATATGATTTGAACCCTAGATTTTTTACATCTTTTGTTTTATCTTCAACGTCTTTGCCATGAGGCCAACCCTTGTTTTGATTCAAAGAAATTTTATTGGCAGCTTTGGTTTTAGTATCTCACTTGTTTTTACGTCTTAATCATGGAGGTCAAGTGAGATGACTTAGTGGCTGATTTTTCACGAAGATAATGTAATTTGTTTACTATTTAGATTATTTGAAAAAAAATCTCATTGTTCTAAAATTTTTAACTAAAGTTTGATCGATATTTTATGCTTTCAAAACTATCCAACTTAATTTTGAAATAAACTTTTAGTAGAGTTAAAAGTTTTAAACGGATAATAGCATGCTAACACAAAAATGATGAGTGCAAAAAAAAAATCTCTATAAATGTAAAATCTTCTTGTCACTGTAACAACTTAAGAAGTCCGAGATCCCTTGTTGGTCGGGTCCTTTATGTTGAAGAGGAAGGATACTTTGCCCTATGTTAAAATTCTAATATTTGTCCGACTATATTTTGAGGCTCACAACAAGATGATCGAAAGGTGTGAGGAGGTTCTCCTTACCATATAAATTATCCACATATAAAATCACCTCATTTTAAAACTTCAAACCGAATAAAAGTTAGTTTAAAATTAACAATATTTATAAAGGAATGCGTGATATACATCACCCAAATTTTTTATGGGGTTAGAAGTTTTAGAATGATGTGATTTTTGAGGAGTATGCCGATAATCTAAATATGAGTACATCATCCTCACCAAAACCCAACCCATAAATCATCTTTACCCCTACTTCACATTAGGCACACATTTGGCATTCTCAGATCGGGCAAAGTATCCCTCCTTTACATTAAAATCTATATCTTTCTAGTCTAAGTATGTTTTTATAAGCTATTAAATATTAGAGGGAGGTTATTGCACCCCCTCTTAGAACGCCCTCTTATAACGCCCCCTCCTGTAGGGCCCACATACGATGTATCCAAAGACTAATTTTTTTATGGGATGCTCTTCCAACTATGTATATCATTATATTAAAAAATTAGTTCGTTATAAAATTTCTAACCCCTTCAAATTAACCTTTGAAAATTAGTAACTATTTGGTAACAATTTGACCCCTCAAATAGTTACTAATTTTTAAGAAGTAATTTGAGGGGGTTAAAAGTTTTAGAACGAACTGATTTTTTAATATGATGATATACATAGTTAGAAAAACATCCCATAAAAAAATCAACTCCTGAATACATCGCATAGGCTCCACAGGAAGGGGCGTTATAAGGGGGCGTTCTAAGAGGGTGCACAATAACCTCCCTCTAAATATTAATATAACTTCTGAATTTGAGCCCTCCATTAAAGTGGCCTAAGGATTGGGTTTGTCCTCAATGAATCTTCTAAACATTTCTAGGAACTACATTATAATAGTATGAAATGGAACTCTACTTAGTCCTTAATGCCAAGATATTTTTGGGGAGGATTTCAAGAATATTTTTTTTAACTAGGTGTTATATCGGCACCACATGTCATTAATCTTAGCCAACCATTTGACTCCCTTATGCCTATAAATAGGGACCTTGTTCATTTGTAGCTATCTACAAGTTGGGAACAATAAGAATCTCAAGTTCTCTTACTCTCTTTTGAGTGTGCTCCTATGTGCTAGTTTATAGCTAAGAGACGACGCTTGTGCAAGTTCTCCTATTCTCTTTTCTGTAATTTTTACATATACTCTTACACTAGTTAATTAATTTTGACATTCTTTTCATGATATTAGTTAAATCCATGATTTTTTTCGCTATTAGTTAAATCAAAAATTACAAATAATTGATAGTAAAACTTTAATCTTTTTCTAGTAGTTCCTTTTATGGTTTTAAGTATCAAGAACATAGAAATCTAGTTATTAACTTAACTATAATTTTTTTATTATTTTTAGATCTCTACATCGGAAAAAAAAAGTCAGAGACATTGGAGAGAACTAAAAAAATAATGTAAGTAAATTAAAAAATTTCATGTAATAATTTGACTTTATTTTTATCTTTCTTAATCTAACAAATTATTTCCTATTCTATTTAATTATGCGGAGAAATCAAATGATTTTATTTTTTTTATCGCATCGCCTTGTAGGAATCACATGGTGATTATCCAAGGTCTGCATTTTTTCCTTGTGATTATGAACAATGAGATTATCTTACTAAAAAAATCAGTTACTTTCATATCAATTTTTTTTAAGTCATTATGTATATTTTTTTTATATTTTAGAACTTATTAAATATTAATATAATTAAAAAATTAATTAATTAAAATTTTATGTTTCCGGGCTTTTAGTATTATTTTTGTTTTACTTGTGTGTTACACTTCAAAGTTTTTTTTGGTTTTACTAGTATATGGATTTATAGATATCGAATCAAAATGTTATTTCCTTTGTTTATTGTATTGATTCACATATGCTTCTACTTCTACCCTATAACACCCACCCAATCAACAATTTGTTGGGCCTCGTCAAATCCTAATTCAAGCCAACTAACCTATAAATACATAATAATTCTAGAAACACGTGTCATGTGTTAGAAAACATATGTAAGTTAGCAAAATAGAACCGATTATATGTAATCAGAATAGAGTGAAGTGAGTACTGTGTTGATGTGGCACAAAGGGTAAAATTGTAAAATGTAAATTGTGAGGCTTATATAAACCTCTAATTTGCAATAATACCAACTTTTATTCTTCTCTTCAACTTTTTTTTGCATTTTGCTAAGTTACAATCTTGGAAAGAAATTTTCGAAAGAGGAATCATATACTTGATAAAATTATGTTAATCTTCATCGAAGCTATTCTTTTTTCTTCGTTGATGCTGCTTGGTTTCCTGTTGTTTTTTGTTTAAAGTCTTTGAATTTGATTTTTTCATCAAAATTAAACAGATCTCAACAGTAAAAAAAAATTCTATTGATGAAAATGGCACCAAATCATCGAACAACAAACAATCAGATGGCAATGAATCTTCAAAATCCACCGGTTGAACCTGATATCTGAGAATAGATGACTGAGCAAGAAAGACCTCAAGAAGAAGAAAATGAAGCAACGAATCAGACGGTTGAAGTTCCAATTCAATAAGCTTCGATTCAAAACAGTCAATTTGCTTTATTAATGAACAAATTATAATCTATGGTGAAAATTCAAATGGAACAATTGACTGCTCTGTTGGAGTTGCAAAAA
Source organism: Macleaya cordata (assembly GCA_002174775.1). Classification (NCBI taxonomy): domain Eukaryota; kingdom Viridiplantae; phylum Streptophyta; class Magnoliopsida; order Ranunculales; family Papaveraceae; genus Macleaya; species Macleaya cordata. Next base: position 762,685 of record MVGT01001095.1, read on the forward strand.
CAAAATCAAGACCTCCAAAAGAAGAATGAAGATTTGAACAAACGAATTTCTACTTCAAAATTACTACAGGAGCGTGAAAAAGATTTCAACCAAGGAATTCGAAATGCTCAATCAATGGATAACACAGAACAAATGAAGTTAAAAATTGCTCGGTTAAGATGTCGGAGAATTTTCAAATACGAAAGTTGGTAAAAAAATATTATAAAGAACAAATTCGGAAATTATAGGATTAAAAAAGAAATTTTTCAAAAATGATGTGAAAGATATCAGAAACAAAGACTCAGATAAATGGATGACTCGGGTTATCAAAGACATTCGTGATTCTCCTTTGATTGTCGAGTTAGAAGATCAAGAACTTCCAAAAGATATACAATTTCTGAAATTCGAATTGTATAATTGAACAAAAGATCCAATTGAGCATCTGCGAAATTATAATCGAACAATGTAACTCCGGGAGAAAAAAATGAGTATGTGATGTGTAAGATATTTTTTTTTTGAGCTTACATAGCGAAGCAGCAACTTGGTATGATAATTTGTCACCACCATTAGTCTCGAGTTGGCAAGAAATGCAGCGGATATTCTTATTCCAGTATGTTCATAGTCGTAAAGCTAAGCTTGGAATTGATGCACTAAGCTAAGCAAAAAAATTGTGGCAACCAAAGGAACTAATAAAAAATAGAAACGAAGAGCATAATGTCGAAGCGGGAAAAGAGCTTTATACTCAAGGGCAAATGAGAAATTTCATACTTCCGGACAAAAAGAAGAACACTTAAGGACAAGAAGAAGAAAAATTATGACAAAAGCTGAAAGGAGGCGAGAATTTAAAAAAGAATTCAACTTTCCTAATACTTAGAAAAAATCTTGAGTTAAATGAATCTTGTAAACAGTGTTGATGTGGCACTAAAGGTAAAATTGTAAAATACAAACTTTGAGGTCTATATAAACCCCTGACCCTTTGCATTTTTGCAATAAGGCCAACTTTCATGCTTCTCTTAATTTTGCATTCACACAACCCACCATCCAAAAAAAAACGCACATAACTTCAAACAATGCAAGATACTAGAGTCAAATCTCTATCACCATGATCCTAAAGAACTTCTTGCGAACTGTACATCTCTTTTCTCTTAAATAACAACTAGATTTCTTTCTTTCTTTTTTCCTTTTATTTTGATTGAATTTTTAATTCCAGAATGTAATGTACCACATAGAATCAGTCATGTATTTTTCTGTAAAAATTAATTTTTGCGTTAAAATTTATTTCTCATCAATTTTCGAAGGGTTAAAAGTTTTAAAATTAGCTGATTTCAAATATGATGATCTTTGTGGTAAAGTAAACATCCTCACTGAAAAACAAGTCTTGAATCATCTCCTTATAAGACCTACAAAGAGTGTGTACGAACAAGGCATTATTTGCCATGGCAATGGATCCTTACCTCTATAAATAAAGGCTATTGTTAGCTTCCGTGAAATCTTAAAACAAATTAGGTTGTGCAGTCGATATACCGTAAATATCTGCGAATATAATTTCATATAAATGTATTTTGGTTGTAATTGTACAGATGCAAGTGCAATTATTAAACTAATTTGCAGTGGCCCCTAATACAATTAATTTTCGTAGCTTTTTAAGTCAGCCTTAGCCCATGCAGAGTCCTATACAACAAGAACCACCACATTTGCAGTTTAAACAGGCCTCCATATTCATACATCAGAACCCAACAACTGAATCTCAACTGTTCATTTTTAAGTATATCAACACCACCAATATTTTTATCTCCTCATCTTCATAATTTGTATTCTTTCATGGATATCAAGGTGATAAGAATAACACAAAGGAGTAGCATATAATTGCAGTCTGTGAAACACGCAGTCATGAATAAACAAGGAAACGCCGACCAGTAACGAATCAACAAGTGGAACTCCCATGACCCATCCCTTCTTTAGCCCAAAAATATGCGATACTGAATTCCGTGAAAGTTGATGTGAAGTTATAAGAACGATGGATGCAAAATGATGAAGGTGAAGAGCATCATGACTACTTCCAAATCAGCAGGAGAAAATGGGCACCTGAACTCCAGCTTCCTTTCCTACCCCTCCCTGCACAACATCTTTGATAGTCTTCACCTGCATTTAACATGGGTGAACAAAACCCACCATCCCACTGGTGAATACTTAAACAGACAACAGGATGGTGGTGGGTTCTGTTAGTCTGGGGACGGTTTAAAAAGCCACTGTAAACATCATAAACATTTTCAGTATTATCATCATCACCAGGATTTTTTTTATTTTTTATTTTAGCAAAACTTTAATCAACAGGAGATAATCCACAATTGGGTAAAGAATATGTACCTTCAACTCAGGCTACTTAACCAAATTAGAGACCTCTATTGGTCTGTAGTTCTTCACCAAACCACGCCAAGAGGTTCACCTTGAAAGACTAAAACACAGATGGACTGCAATTCTGTAATATGGTTAGTGATAATCTCCAAGTTCTTGAACAGCTTTTGACAAGATCAACACAGAAGCTCACAACAAGTTGAAAAGTGACATTGAGCTAGAACAGTTAAAAGGATTGCTCGACTCACCGTAGGTCAGGTTATAAGGGATGAAGAAGATGGCACTCTCACCCTTTATAATCTTAATCTATTAGTCCCATCCTTGGAATACTTGCTGTAATCTTAATCTCTTGGTCCCATCCTTAGAACACTTGCTCTGTCATATGAGAGAATGTGTGTCACCAATATGAAGGGAAAAAAAACAAAAAAAAAAGAAAGAAAAGGAAAACATATTTTACTTGTTCCCTTTCCTTAAGCAAGGTAACTAACGGACCAGGTAATACAATCAAAGATAGGATTTAATTATTTTTCGCGTAGTACATAACACTCGCGTTATTTTAATATTCTAATCGAGGCCCATATTAGAAGATAAAGTAACAGTAGTTTGTGATAGTAAAAACTATAAATTTAGAGTTCAAATGTTTATTGATTACATCATAAACATTATTCAGTATTTATCATCATCACCAGGAATTTAGAGTGAATGAGCAGAAACATTCTAACATTGTATATGCATAACACCACTATAAATCTCACAACTACATTTACGAAGAAATACCACTCACTATCCTGAAGTATCCCAGGGACCAGGCTACCTTCTCAACACCTAGACTGCATGATATAAAAGAAAAGGCTTATCAAGGAGAAAAGGTATCATAATTATCATCGAATGTGTAATTCATTGATAATTATATAGTATGTCTGCATCTGTAACAGTATGCGGGTGTCTGTACTGTATATTTTGTACTATGAACATTGTTTTTGTAGTTTATCTCTATTTCTCACACTTGTTTTTCTGTTTTTCACATACTCTCGTTGTTCCTACTTTCTCAAGTTAGAATTTTTACATCTTCCCATCAGACAAATCTAAACCTAGGGCATAACAGCCGCCACATTCTCCAATATGAATAACTATATACTATAAACAATACAAACATTGAGTCCTCTTCAAGATAAAGACCAAGTTGCAGCATCCAATTTAAGTATTTAACAGTCTGGACGGTTTTCAGGTAACATTGATGTGGATGATACTATTGTTAGAGAAAAAGTAAAAGAAACAGTAACATTTAAATATCTTCGCAAGCTTATGTGAGCAAAGAAGTATCACCCAATTCATGAACTAGAACGGAGATAATTAGTTGCAGAGTAAAACCTGTCACTATTTCTAAGTATTGACCAATGTACAAGTTTAGTGCATGGGGAGAGCTTTAAATTAAGTCCAAGTCTTGATGAAAAGAAATATATTTTAAGAACAGAAAAAATAGTACACAAGTTTATAGGATATTTAGTAAAATAGATGTATCACCCAATTCATGAACTAAAGCTGAGATTAGTTGCAGAATAAAACGTGTCACTACTTCTAAGTATTGACCAACATACAAACTTAGTGCATGGGTGCAGCTTTAAATTAAGTAAAAATCTCGATGAAAAGAAAAATCTTTAACAGGAAAAGTAGTACATTATTTTACAGGATAAAAGTTAAATTAAATCAACAGAATGCTTTGTTAAGCCAAAAAAGTTTTTTCTTTTCTGATCAGGCGTCAAGCCAAAACAGATAAAAGTACATCACTCCATATTTTACTAGGCAAAATTCATTTGAAATCCAGGAACTTACTTGAAGATGAGAGATATTATGATCTTTTTTATGAATGCTGAGGGTATGTTGCAATTATGCCTTAGATGATTAGTTCAATCAAAAATAATTCTCATGTACCAATTGAACGAGGTATGATGAGCACCAACTCAGAAAGAAGAACAATAGTCAATCGAAAACAGGCATGCACCTGAGTATATTACCTGCCTGTCAAGGATACTATTTCCGGCAAGTTGATCAGTGATAGGTGTGCATCTGAAGAATATCAAACATGGATTTAAAAATAATAACAACCTCACAGTTACGTCGCTTGACGAGTAAAACAAATCCCCCAGGTTTGGAAGCAACAAAAACATACTGTATAACATAATAAATTCGATAAATAAAAAGAATACGTCATATGATGTTCAAGTTGAAAGATCATTATCACCTTACTTGGCCCAAGACCTCCATCCATCGGCCGAACGAACTTATGGCAGAGCAGTAAAGTAGATCAAATCCAAACGCCTAAGCCCCCAAAGTGGTCTGGCACCTCAAAAAGATGATTGTTGTAACATTTACATATATTGAGATATATCAACACTGATATCATGTTCCAACAGTATTTGGTGCAACTTAATAGCTGCGTTTTCTGCAGGATGCTCGACGTAACTTTTCTCAAAAGCACTGACTAACGCCTTATAAGTAACATGGTTTGGAATGATACCACGTTCAACCATCATACTGACCAAGTTGCAAGCATCAGATACATTACCTTCGCTACAAAATCCATGTACCAGAGTGTTATACAATATCAAATCTGGATTCAATCCAGCATCTAGCATCTTATGAAATAGTGCATTGGCTTCTTCCATACGACGTGCCTTACAGTACCCATTAAGAAGAGCACTGCATGTAACAACATCAGGTCTCATACCGTGTTCACTCATGTAGGACCACACAAGAAATGCTTCTTCGAAGCTCCCCTCCTTAGATAGCCCATATATAACATTAGTGAATGCTAATACATCAGGAGAAAACCCCCTTCTGATGAGTTCCTCTAAGAACTCTCTTGACTCTTTCACAAAGCCTCTCACAGCAAGGGCATGAGTGATAATGTTATAGGTTGCAGCATCTGGCAAAACATGAGCACGTTTCATCATATCTAACAGTTCGTAAGCCTTATGCACAAGACATTTTCTTCTGTAGCCATCCATTAATGTGTTATATGTAACAACATCAGGTTTCAAACCCTCTACTGTCATCATTCTGAACAAATATTCTGCCATTTCCAAATCCCCAATTTTGCAATAGCAATCTATAATTACTGTATATGTTACAATGGCAGGGCTGAACCCCCTCTTCAACATTTCACCTACATACGTTAGAGCTTTCTGTAAGTTACCATCTTTACAGTACCCATCAATAATAGTAGTATAACTACAACAATCAGGACTGATGCCGAACTCAGACATCTCGTGTAAAAGCTTGGCCGCCTCAATCATATTACCTTCTCTACAAAACAACGTAATAAAGCTATTATACACAAAAACATTGGGAGGGAAACCAGAGACCTTCAAAATATTCATTGCTTCGTCTAATCTTCTTGCTTTACAAAAACCATCAATAACTGAACTGAATGAAACTGAATCAGGAGGAGCACCCATATGAATCATTTTGAACAATATGGCAGTGGCCTTTTCCAGGAGACCCATTTTGCAGAAAGCACTAATTACAATTGTATATGCAACAACATCAGGTTTAAACCCATAATTGCTCATCTCCAGAAGTAACTTACAAGCACTTTCAATGCTACCTTCAACACAGTACTGATGGATAAATAAACTAATAATAGAGGCATTCACCATCCCTTTGCTATGCATCTCTTCCAACACTTCCCAAGCTAATTCAATCTGCTTTGACTCCAATAATTTCCTGAGTAGAGAACTGCAGACCCCAATAGTGGGGTAGCTGTTAAGTATCTTCATTTGATCGACTAATTTAAAAGCCATGCTTATCATGTTCTCCGTGACGTAAGTGTTAACTAGCATACTATATACAGTTAGCAAAACCCTTCTAGTCCTACAGGTTTCCTTGAGCACATTAAACATAAACTGATGCCGCTCTTCTCTTTCATCGTTATTTCTAACAAGAAACAGAAGAAGATCCACGGCGCTGTGATTCATGTTCCCAGAAACCAGAATATGGATCATCGTACATACTGGTCGAATTGCATGCTTGGATTTGGTGCAGTTCTCACACCACCTGAAGAAGTAGAAAGCTAGTGCAGCATTCAAACTCTCGTCGAACAAATCATTCAAAATCCGGACTACATTCAATTCATCAAGCTCAATCTTTTGCCCAGTTGCAGATCTCAAATTCCACCCACGGTTCACGAGAATCGATTTTATTTTTTCAATTTTCAATGTTTCAGAAATCGAGGATTCACTAGAAGCAAAATCATCAATTTCCTCTTCACCAAGACAAAAGGCATTATGTCTCACGGGTTTACTCAATACCAATTCAAGATTCTTCAGCGGGAAAGTAGTAGAATCTTCAGGAATAAAGTCCTCGTTCTCCGAGAAAGAAGAACAAGGTAATGCTAGACTCCTAAATGGAAATAATCCAAGTGTTTTGTTTTTCCCAGTAACTAGCTTCAGCCGCCCAATATAACAATTAATGATTGAAAATGAAGAAGCCCTCATGAACAACCAGAATTCACCAAATACAGAAGCTGAAAGAAGAACACAGTAAGTTAAACACACGTCCCAAGCAAAAATTGTGCGGGTATCAGGTATGTAGTGTATCAGTTGAGCCAGAAAGCAATTCATGTTCTGTATGATTGTATTGATAATAAGAGTGGTAGTACCAGTTGCAAAGTAGCAACAAAAAAAAAAAGAAGCAAGAAGAAATAAACCCTCTCTGTTAGACACATTTCATATAAGGGCATTTTGTTGGAATAAAAAAAAATGTGAGTAGAATTAGATTGGAAAATAGAAAGAACCCAGATGGGTAATTCTCAACAATACCTTTTTGTAACCCTATATAGTTAAGAGACCTAATTGTTATAAGCCTATCTACCTTATCGATACTTTTGGCAAGTTCACTGGGTATAGGACATTTGGGTTTAACATTACTACAACTCAATGAGGAAGCAAGAACCCACATTTAACCTGCTCAGCATAAGCTACTTAGAAGCATTTCTACGAACAATAAATATGCAAACTTTTGTTTCAAGATTAAAAAAATCGAACTTTTATTAGATACTTCATCAAAGAAATTATACACATTCAAAGGAAAAGATCGTCAAATATAATTCAGCAAAAGGGGCAGAGAGAGTAGAGAGAGAAAGAGAGAACCTGAGACTTCGTTGGGAAGGGCTTCGACAGATTTGAATGCTGTGGGTAGAAGGAGAACGGAGAGTAGACGACGATGAGGAGGAAACACAGAGAGCCGTTTAAACCCCAACCCACTATAATTTTCCTTCTTTTAAGAGACGAAAACAGTTTAATCTGGACCGTTAATTGGGTTTTGCTCTTATTTATAGATGGCCACGTGTCATGCCAGAAGAATGATTTGGAAGATTATACCCTAAAAAGACCAAATATTTTCAGTAACCATGAAATTATGGTGATGGGTGTTTCGTGTTTGGTACAAGAAAGTGTAATGTTGGTTGGTTGCTTCAAATTTCTAAGTCCTCCCCAGGTGAGTAAACAGAGTTGCTCATCTCTCTCTTTCTCTCTCTAACACAGCTCTCTCTCTCTCTCTCTCTACTTTCTCTCTCTAAAACCCTTGTAAAAGCTTCTTCGTAGATGGAAGCAGAATCCACAATTTCAATTTAAGATTGAGACTGGGAACTGTGTTGTTCAATTGCTTTGGAAAAAAAACAACCCAGACAGATTTTATGGTTTTTGTTAATTGCTCTAGCTGGGAAATTTTGTGAATTTGTTGAAAGAGAAAGCTAATAAACAGTGGGCACTGGAGGAGAGAGAAAGTAGAGTTTAGTGATGAACATTAATATAATAGTACTTACATATTATTAGATATTAGATTAGGTAGGATTGAAAATTCTCTGTTTTTTTCAACAAGTTCAAGAACAAGTTGAGGTGGTCAAGTCTTATTAGCAATGGTAGTCTGAAAGTAAGAACCCATAAATGTTTCTGTAGTTTTTTATTATTCAAGCTAGCTTTCTATTTATGTTTCTTTACAGGCATTATCATGATCATTATTCATAGTCAATACAGGATTAGTAAGATGAATTTTGTTCAGCCAGTTTCATCTCTAGTTTCATCTCTTCTATGAAAGCATGTGTCTTTTTCATGAGTCACGACGTCTTAATCAACATCGTTTTGGCCTTCATCTCTCTCCTTGATAAGTGGAGAAAATGGCCAACTAGCTCTATTTTAATTCAGGTTTCAACCATACCTTTTGCCTTTTAATTTCCCATAGTGAGTATCCTAAGAAGAGAAGCAAAGAACACATCTGGTTTTGGGACTTTAAATAGTACCTCCATCATGGAATACTCCTTTTCTCTTCAATGAAAATGGTATAACTATATGAAGCATCAAAGTTCGAATGTCCACTCGCGTTCTGTGCTTGGACATGGACAAGACCCGTTGTGGGTTCCTTGCTATCAATGTGGTTTTCACCCTTACTCTCTATTGGCCATCCCTCGGAAGCAATAAAAAAGAGTGGTGCTGTGTCTTCTTGGTCTTATATATGTCTTATAAGATTATTCTCTGCTTCAAGAACAAATGTGACAGCTTTTAATAATTCTTCCTGCTATCTGTCCGATTGAAGCTTAAATCAGATGGTTTGTTTTGCTTTTAACATTTGCAGATGTGTTTTTGCAGGAAATTTGCTTAAAGAAAGAAATGCAACAGATTTTGTTACAATCAGCTTGCTGATATGTGTACACTTGAAGCCCAAACGGATGGGTTATTTCGTATTAAGCATTCACAGATAGGTATCTCAGGAACTTGGGCTTTTCAGAATCAATATAGTTTGGTTCGGTAGGTATGCTACCTCTTTTATCAGTTGGAAGGATTCTTGCTTGATTTTTCAGTGCTACTTTTATTTCAAATACAAGAGCGGAAACTGGGTTGTTCTTGTAATTGGAAAATATACAGTGAGTTGCATTGCTAGTTGACCATCAAACATACCATATTGATGAACTGGAGTTGATTCAGATTATCAGAGTTATAGTGAACTTCATTATTTGCTCAACAGCCCATTGAGCTGTCAGCTTGTACAATTGGTTCTGATGGATAGTGTAATCGGTCATTTTCATCCTTAAAACATATCATTACAACGCTACGTGTTGTCAATCTTGATTTGGGACTTTCTCACCATGATGCCGGGATCATTGTTCGATTATAATAAGGTGAGGAGCTCTGAGAGCTTTAGGGTGGCGATTCTGCAAAGGATCTCTTCTCCATTATGGAGAGAGACCATTCAATTTGGTCCGTTTAACTTGAATACACAGAAAAGATGGAAGAAGCCAGTGGATTCCGCACAAACACGTATGGAAGAACGAACAAGAGATCTCAGGCTTGACAAATTGATGAGTCAATTAAAGAGATTGAAAACAGTTCTGGGATTGCAGGAATTGATGTCGAATCGGAGAGGTCCTTATGTCTCCTTACAACTGCTAGCAAGGTGGAGGAATATTGTTGGACTTAATGTAGGTGTAGGTGTTTTCCTTCATAAATACCCTCATATTTTTGAGATATTTACACACCCGAGGAGGAGAAATCTCTGTAGCAAACTAACTCAAAAGATGATTGACTTGATTGAGGAAGAAGCTGAGATTATTAAGGAATCGGAATTAGAAACCGTTCAGCGTTTGAAGAAGCTTCTCATGATTTCAACTACTGGCACTTTGCATATTCATGCTTTAAGGCTAGTAAGAAGAGAATTGGGGTTGCCAGAGGATTTCAGAGATTCAATACTTCTGAAGCATCAAAATGACTTCAAGTTAGTAGATCTAGAGATAGTAGCCTTGGTTTCTAGAGATGAAAGCTTGGCTGTTGCTGAGGTAGAGAAGTGGAGAGAGAAAGAGTACAGAGAAAAATGGTTAAGTGAATTTGAAACTAAGTATGCTTTTCAAATTCATTTTCCGACAGGTTTCACGTTCGAGAAAAAATTCAGGGAGAAATTAAAGAACTGGCAGAGGATGCCTTACTTGAAACCTTATGAGACAAAGGAGGTTGTTCGGGTCCGTACTTGTGGTGGGATGGAACGCTTTGAGAAACGTGCGGTGGGTATTCTTCACGAGTTCCTGAGCTTAACAGTAGAGAAGATGGTTGATGTAGAACGATTGGCTCACTTTCGAAGGGATTTTAACATGGAAGTTAATGTGCGGGAGCTTCTTTTAAAACACCCAGGAATTTTCTACATCTCTACTAAGGGAAACACTCAAACTGTGTTTCTTAGAGAAGCATATAGCAGAGAGTACTTGATTGAGCCTAATCCTATCTATATGGTCCGAAGGAAAATGCTGGACCTCCTGTTGCTAGGGTGTAGAAACAGTAGAGAAGTGCAACCTCAGAAGGAAATCAACGAAACACACACAGGCATAATCCCTAATAACGTATATGGTGGCTCTAGAGATGGTGACTGGGTTATTCCCATATTAGAGAGTTTTGACGATCGGAATCCCAAATTGAATCTCAGTGATACAAGTGATACATCTGAAGAAGAGCTAGACGAAATCTGTGAAAATAGCAGCATTCATGATTCACACATCAGATCATGAGCTAAATTCACCACATGATAGTTGTGGTATCTTTACAGATTCACGGTTTTGTTCTCCATCTCCAAACTTCAGAGTCAAAATGCAGTTGGAATTGAAGGGTACTCTCAGTTCGCTGCTAATTAGTACTGCACCATGAGTTGCTCATACCTGTTTGTGTTTCATCAGGAACCATGAAGAAATGGTAAGTGTCAACTAGATTAAACCATTTACATCTTAATGATTTTGATTCATAGGATCAGTTTAGCAGATTTGAACTCTCCAATCTCATTGTACCATCAGCCTGCAATTCTCTCTTCATCTTAGCTTTTTCTTTCTGGTTTTTCAGTGTAAATGCTTGTCATATTTAAGAATGAATTCAATATCCTACCTGTTGAAACAAGAAAGACCACCCAAAATGAAAATTAATGTTGTGGAATATAAAAGTTTATAACATATCTTAGCTTGTTCTTCCTGATTTTTATTGTAAAATCTTGCCACAGTACCTGTGATTGCTTAAGAATGCAATTCAATGTCCTGCTTGTTGAAACAAGAAAGGCCAAAACAAAAATCAATCTTGTGTAATATAAGCTCATAAAATATCTTCTGAAACAGGATAAAAAATGAATACATACAACAGTACCTTACCCCAACTACTTGGGAAGAAGATGGGTTTGTCAAATTGGAGCCAGAAACACAGAATGGTGAAGGAACAAATCTTAGATTTCAAAATAAATTGTTTTTATTATTACAACGAATAATACTTATCAGAACGTGTATGATATTCGGAATTGTGCATAGACTACCAGTTACACAATGATCAACAATTTTACAATGATGGACATATTCACCAATAATCTCTGCAAGTGCAAGCCCCTTCTTTGATGTGATGGAATCGAATGGCATCTCTCAATACAATCTCTCTACCTGTGACCTTCGAGATGAACTTAGCAGCAACATGGCAGTCTTCACAGGTTCTTAGGTTCTTCATGATTCGAATCGGAGTGCCTGGTGCTGTTTTTAGCAATCCATAAGCCATAGCTAACTTCTCACTGTGACTCCTCAACATATCTTCCTTCACATCATCTTCTACATCATGTAACACAACTTTAGTCTCTGGTATATATCCAGCTTTACAAATCTCTTCCATCAGCTCCTCCAATTTCTGATATATCACATTCGAATCTGCGTGAGAAATGTCATGTGAGATGAAACAATGAACTTTCTTACCTATCTCTATCGAACTCCACCCGGCAGGTTTCCTTAACCCTCTCTCTCTCATCAATTCTCTCATTTTTCTTACTTCAGACCACATATTAGCTGCTGCATATATGTTTGATAACAAAACGTAGAATCCGGGATCTGAAGAATTCAACTCAAATAGCCTCTCAGCAGCAAATTTTCCAAGTTCAACATGAGAGTGAATCTTGCAACCACCCAATAATGCACCCCAGATGCCCGGGGATGGTTCAGTAGGCATTGTTTTAATCAAATCCATTGCTTCATCCAAAAGCCCAGCACGTGCCAACATGTCAACCATGCACGTGTAATGTTGCACGTTTGGGATGATTCCATGCTGAGTAACCATTCGGCGAAAATATTCTCGACCTTCTTTTACAAACCCAGAATGAGCACAAGCTGATAAAACTCCAATATAAGTAATATAATTGGGTTTGAACTTACTTGCTAGCATTTTCTCAAAGAGCATCAGAGCTTCTGCACAAAAACCATGGCTACCATATCCAGCTATCATCGAGCTCCAAGCAACGACACTTTTAGTTGGTATGAAATCAAACAACCTGCGGGCAGCAATCAAATCCCCAGATTTGGCATAAACATCAATCAATGCAGTCATCACGTATTCGTCCAAGTCCAAACCATTTCGAATGGCAAAACCATGGCAGGATTTTCCCAAATGGAGTGCACCACAACGAGCAACTGCAGGAAGAATTCCAGCCAAACTTGATCCATTGGGCTTCAACCCAGAGCCTTGCATCTCTATAAACAGTTTAAATGAATCCTCAATCAACCCATTCTGAGCAGAACATGAAATCAAACAGTTCCAAGCAATCAAATCTTTAGTAATCATTTCTTCAAATATTTGCTTAGCAAATCCCAAGTCAGCAGAATTAGCATACATGTCGAGAAGTGCAGTGCCAATGATGATATCAGCTTCAAATCCAGTTTTAAATACCCAAGAATGAATCCACTTCCCTGTTATAATAGCAAAAAACTACTAAGCGTTTCTTTTGAAATGGTAAAGAATCTTATAAAAGAACTATTTAAGGCACATGCAATGCACTTGATGAACATGAAATAGACGAAATGTATGGATAGTTACTTGAGAGAGAGCAAGATGGAAAAGAACATATTCTTTCTCCAAATTGGAATCTGAATGACTCTTCAATATATTGTGCAACAAACCTACATGTTTCTCTTCAAACTGTTCTCATTTTTTCCTAGGATAAAGGTTAATTTATAAGTCATCGACATCGATTTCAGATGATAGCAAATCAAATACATTCATCAGAAGATGTAATTTGCGAGTGATGAACACTAAAATTAGGTATCAGTCACTCAAATATGGCTAACATCAAAGTAAGAATGTGCGCTATGCACGCGAAGCCTTAAAAGGGAAAGGTCACATTTGGGATGTATGCTTAATATGTACTCATAAGTCATAATACAGAGTATAAAGGAGAAGCAAACCCAAATTCAGTTACCTTGATGGAGGAACCGCATCTGTGAGCAAGCATTGATCACATTAGTGATAGAGACAAAGTTGGTATCTACACCCTCCTTCCTCATCCTGTTATAGACTCCCAATGCCTCTTCTGGCTTCCCATTCTGTGTGTAACCCGTCAACAAAGCATTCCATGAAACAACATCTCGTTCAAGCATTCCATCGAACATCAGACGAGCACTTTCAATCTCTCCATTTTTCATGTACATATCAATCATGCTAACACCCACGAATGGATTCGAACTGAACCCTAATTTTACAGAATGACCATGAATTTGGGTTCCATGACGAAGCATGAAAGAAGATGAGCAAGCTTTGACGAGAAGAGGAAAGGTGTATTGATTTGGAGAGATGCCAGAATTAAGCATCTGAGTGTAGATTTCGAGGGACCATCGAAAGAGGGAATTGGAATTGTAGGCTTGGATGAGGGAATTGAAGAGAAATGCATCTGGGTATTGTGGAAATTGATCGAAAGCCAAAACAGCAGAATCCAAGTCCCCTAATTTGCCATAAGAAGCAACTAATTTGATGGTGAGTTTTGGGTTGGGAGGGGAAGGTGATTTTAAAATCTGAGCGTGAGATTGCTTGAGGAGTTTAAGGGACTTGCAGGAATCAAAGATTTGTGGGGAAACAAAGGGTTGAAGGTTCTTTTGATCAATGCACGCCATTTCCATGGCTTAAGCTAGCTGCTCTGGTTTTAGACTTGGCGGGAAATGTTTTAACGGTAAAATGACAAGTAACAGAAATTTAAAACTCCGTGCTTTTTGCAGGACAGATACCTACTTGTCCGAATTTTAAGATGAGAGCTTAACACAAGATCCTAATTCTTTTACAGAAGTGCCAAGTTACCAGATTTCTCACTCTGCTTAACCCATTTTATCAAAACTGAAAATTTTAACCTAATTTCAACTAGTTTGAAATAATATAGACTTCCACATTGCTGAGCCATGACATTTTATATGTCAACTTTGCTGTGTCGGGACTCGGGATGAAGTTGAATCGGTGAAAACGTGGTTGAGAAGTTCATAATTATTGATTTTAAAAAAGCGACTCACATTTGCAACACTAAACCCTTCTCCCAGAGAACCAGACATTGCCTTTCGTCCATTACTAAATGGTCAAAATTGTTCCTTATCCATACTTTACTGGTACAAATAACATAAAGAAATGTAACCAACGTTTATTGGAAAAAGCAACCCCAAAGATTTGGGGTTGCTTTTTCCAATAAACGTTGGTTACTGGTACAAATAACATAAAAGAACAAAAAAAGTTTGCTAGGGATTAAAAAGTGATATTAGCAGGTGAGTTTCTTCCAACTTTAGTTGGGTTAAACAGTTAAAACCACAGAATGCAATATTTGCACCAACACTTTCATCAAAAAAAAAAAAAAAAGTACCAACAGAACATGCTTGTACTTCCTATTCATATCATCATCCTATGAAATGGGTTCAACACCCATTATCATAAAATCATTTTAAGATGGGGTGGTTGATGGCCTGCCCTCAACTGCTTCTGGGTCACAGCTCAAAGCATCATACAAGGTTGATCTATGGCCATAACTGTTGACTCGTATCCGATCTTTTTTTTTAACTGCTCAAACTCCAATCCCACCTGCGTTGACTCACTGTTATGTCAAACTTGGTAGACTGGGTCCAACACATGACCTTCTTGTTGCAGTATCTCGGATTCAATCCAAGATTTTACTCAAATTCGACCCCGCGTCAGTTCAAGTACTGAGAAGATTCCGTAGAGCTGCTTTCCTGAGCACAGCAGATCAAATGACAAGCTACAACCATGGCGGTTCATCAAGAAGCAATAATCATAAAAAGAAAGTATCAACAATGTAAAGCCAATAATTATCTTATAAAAAAAAGGCAATAATAAAAACATAATCATCACAACAGAGCATGTTTATATATAAGCTAAATATGTCTGGTTCACAAACAGGGTTATAAATCTTTCAGGATCAGAGTTCGTATCAGATATACTATTAAAATGGAAGGACATATCCAGTTCAATGAGCATCTAATCTTGTACCTAACGAAAGAGTGACTAACCATAGCAGCAAAAACAAAGACTTCGATCTAGCGGAGTCAATTCTCGGTCTAGCATTATCCTTGTGATACATAAGGAAACAGCGCGTCACACAAACATCACCAACTCCGGCCTGCTAAATACGTTGCTCGCCTCATCCTCCAACACTGGATAAGCCGCAACAAGTGCATCTTGCGCTCCAATGTAAAGTGAGTTATAGATCTTCCAGTACACCTCCCTGACCTTTCTTGCCGGATGGAAAAGTCCCTGTAAACAGTAATTCAAAATTGCGGCAGCGCCCAAAGCCACCCTCATTCCTTCAATTGCTTCCATTACAGCATTTATAACATGCGGAGAAGTCTCGAATATGTTTGGCCACACATAATTCAGCAGATGGACTAATGCATCTTCACAGCCTAACCCAGCTACACCCAAAGCCATGTGCTTTACAGCGGAAGCCGCGGTTTGCCTGTGAACTAAATCCCTGTCCATCAAAGCATCTTCAAGCAAAGGAGTCACAGCATAGATGTAATCCTTCCCCATTTCGCCGATATACTCAAATAGAAACGAGAGTGATTTCAGAACACCGTTTTGCACGTTAAGCTCCGGCACACGATACTCGTTCATGAGAGCTGGCAGGACTGTAAATGGAGAACAAGTTTCTGCTACTATTGCAATGGCAACAGTTGTGCAAACACGATTCTGACGCTCCTGCACCTTAAGGTTGTTCAACAGTGTTGCCAAGACATCTTGGGGTCCAATGGCCTTAGCGATGTACCCAAACGTGTTCACAGTGGCCCTTCTAATTCCCTTCTTGTGGGCTTTAAGCATCTCCAGAAGCTCAAAACATATCCTCATCCACTCCCTTGCAGCAACAAACTCAGCTCCACGATCAGCAATCCTACCAACAAGATCAATACAGTTCTCCTGTACCTTTTCATGTCGATTCTTCAAAATAGGAGTCAGACGAGGAAGCAGATCTTTTATCGGGGGAGTCATTTTTGTCATTCCGATAACGTTTACAATTGCCTTCAGAGCTCCCAGAATGGAACCCAGAACTTCCGGGTACTCTTCTCCCAAGTACTCATACAAGACAACCCCAAGATGACCCATCAGCTGTTCTTCTTGGCATTGCTTCATCACAACAGCAATTCTTGATATTAGATCTGCTGCTTGCTGTCTAACCTTCGCACTCTTATTGTTCAATCGCCACTTAATGGTACCACAGATCTGTGGAAGGTAGGGCTTCACCCTCTGCCCAAGTGCATTCACCACGGCCCCAAATCCGTTCAACATCACATTAGCATCATCACTAGTTTGCTCTTGGAAAGCATACAATATACCATCAATAAGAAGTTCTTCCAAACGTGCATCAATATCAGATGCACCCAAATTTGCAACTACCTTCTCTATAGTTTCCATCACCATTCTCCTGTAAGGTTCACTCTCATCTTTGAGATCCTCAACGATTCTTCCCACTATATCAGCAACACCGACCTTGTTTGCAATTTCCACAGTAGTTTCCACGAGCTGCCTATAGTTTCTACGGTCCAAGGCCATCCTTCTAACCCAGAAATTCCTGAAGAACTCTGGAAGAATATCACTTCGGATATAATCAGCTTCTACTCCTTCTGTACTAACACATTGTTTCACCACTTTCAACACAATTTTCTTCATTTCTTCATCCG
Source organism: Macleaya cordata (assembly GCA_002174775.1). NCBI lineage: Eukaryota > Viridiplantae > Streptophyta > Magnoliopsida > Ranunculales > Papaveraceae > Macleaya > Macleaya cordata. The sequence goes on from MVGT01001095.1 coordinate 780,008, forward strand.
GAGACTGGAACTCACGGATCAATATGAACATCACTTCCTTTGTATAGTAACTAGCATATAATGCATCCATGAGAGGAATAATAAAACCAATCGCCTTTAAAAAGGCAGCCAAAACCTTACCCCTATGTGACCTGATACCCTTCCACAGAGGCTTCAACACAGAATCAAAACTTTCAATACCATAAGGAGCAGAAGCCTCAGCTAGAGCAGCCAACGACAACGCAGTAATAGTCCGCACCTTCTGGTTCTCATCATTCAAACCGTGCTCTATGATTTCCACAAGAGACCTCAGATGGGGAAGAACAGCACAACCTATAAGGATTGCAATCTGTTGTACAATCTTGATACCTGTGTGCCGAGCTTGCCAAGATTTCTTACTCTGACACACAGCTTTCAAGAATGGCAACAGTGCAGGAATTCCAAGAGCAGAAGCAACAACACTGAAAGCCCTTGCAGTTGTGTTCCTGACATACTCATCAATGTTATCAATATCTGGTCTCATAGCAGCAATCATAGTAGCCAATCCAGCAGCTTTACTTAAATTGGAAATGATTTCTCTTCCTTCAACCCGAGCATAATAGTCTTCATCAATCAAAAGAGGCTCAATCACCACCAGGATCTTGTGAACGAAAGGACGAACGAGCTCATCCAATTTATAAAGAACCCTATCAATAACCTTAACTAGAAGATGTCTCTCTTGATCTTCCAATGTGGGTTGCATGAGCAATGGCAATATCCTGTTAAAGAGTGGACCAGCACCGAACTCCCGGGCTTTATCTGTAAGCTGTCTCAACGCTGTTTTCCTCTGTGGAGGTGTTCCATTCTTAACCTTAAGCAATAGTTTCATGATCTTCCTCTCTTTCTGTTCATCGGGTGAAAGTTCTTCTTCATCATCTTCATTCAATAATGCCCCGAAATACTGATAATCCTCTGGTTTCATAAAAGGCAACCCTCCAGGAGCTTCTTTAGGAACATCAAACTGCTGCCCACGATTCTCTTCGGGGATTGAGTAAAGTGGAGTTCCCAACGGAGTTGGGGTAGCGAGAAGCTTCCTTGCTGGAGTTCTAATTGGGACATATGATGCTGGTGGGTCTAAGATTTTGTACCCTTCTTGAGGAAACATAGAATCAAGCTCTTCATCGGTTAAGGGCCTGTTTCTTTCCTCGATATCCTTCTCCCATCTTAATAAATTATACTGTTCAGGTGTAATTGCACCACGAAGATTAATGGCTCCAGGGGTCGGCGTAGCAAGATCAACTCCTCCAAGTGGGGTAACTCCAGGAGTGTATGCAGCCGCTGGAGTAGCTCCAGGCATAGGTGTGGCACTTCCCATGCTTGCTGGAGTTTCATCCCATCTCGATCTTTGTCGTTTGGGTGTTGGCGTAGCAAGTCCAGCAAGCTTAGGTGTAGCATCCCATGTCATACCAGCCGGAGTTGCACCAGGAGTTACACCAGCAGCCGGAGTAGCATCAGCATCTGCAACTCGTCCTGGAGTTGGCGTTTCATCCCACCTATTCCTTCTAGACACCGAAGGCGTTGCATCGGCAACTCTGCCCGGCGTAGGAGTTGCATCCCATCTCCCAATTCCTGGAGTTGAATCTGGCATATCCCAATCAGACCCAGTAGCAGAAGTCTTCGCTTTCTTGCTACTACCATCAGCTTCCTGATTTTGATCCCACCGATTCCTTCTCTTCTGAACCGGAGCTGACCCATCATCTTTTTCTCTCTCTACAGCCTTACCCTTCTCCTCTTCTTCTTTCTTCTTCTTCGCAATTTCTCTCATAGTGTCTTCTCTCTCTTTCTTCAAAGCTTCCTCCTTCATAACATCAGCGTAAGTCCTAACAGACGCATCAGGAGTTTTATCTCCCATAGCAAAAGCATCATTCCGATCAGGAGAAATCATCCGATTCAATCTCCTCCTCCTATAATCATCTTCCCTATCAATAATCTTAGAGGGTTTTTTAAATCCCATATCGTTATCTTCTTCACTACCTCTAGGCATATCTTTGAGAACAGATTTAGGTGCAGTGTAAGAAGCTAGTTTTCGTGCAACTTCTGATTCTCCAGGATCTAGGTTTTCATCATCTTCTGTAACAGGGATTGAACGTTCGTAACCCTCGAATCGGTTTTCACCGCCATAAAGATCAACATCGAAGGTAACAGATGTGAGAGAAGCGAGCTGTTGCTCCATCTTTCTTCTCTCCTCTTGGGTTTTAGCAATTTCAGGGTCTAACGTTGCCATGTTTGAAGAAACCCTAACCCTAACAAAAATGAAAGAAGAAGGAGAAAGTTAAACCCTAAATCTTACAATTGAAACAGTGACGAAAACAAAACAAAAAAAAACCCTAAAGATAAAGGAATGTAATTGAAGATGGAATTTAAGAAAGACTAACCTGTGTAAAAATTTGTTGAAATTTCGATCAGAAAGAAATCTTCAAAACGCAATCGCAGACACTTTCAGGCTCCGTCTCGAGTGAGAGATGTACAAAATCGTTTAGAAATGGAAGGTAGTCGGTATTTATATGAGACTTGATTCTCGTCTTAACCGACCTACGTGAGGGGATTTTTTAGGTTAACTCTTTACACCCATCTATAATTACACTCCGCTTACACCCGTCGGACCTCCACGAGGGCATTCAAGTTTTATTATGCTCCGCTTGCATCTGTCTGTTGGGTCCGTTTGGAGATATCCACCATGTTTATCGTGTGGTAAATGTCATAAAAAGTGGATGTCATATAGAAAAAATAGACTTCTTATTTCAAAAATGTTCCTCCAATATTAATGTGAAGATAGGTTTAGAAGTTGATGTGGCGGTAAAATAGGTTGACATTGGTAGAATGTGTAGACATTGTGAAGCTTCGGCCATTGAATACGAAGTTATATGTGTTCGTGCATAAGACAAATTTAAACCATCATTTATCTTATAATCATTGTGTTTTATTATATAAATAAACTAGCGATAACCCGTGTCTCAGCAGGACGGATTTGTTTTGCATTATTGTCGTCTTCAATATGCTTTAAAGCATATTATAATGTTATTTGTGCATTCGATACGTCGATCATGTATCATCTATCCCTTTCATACTTGACATACATTTTTTTATCATTTTAAAGATCTTCATGAATGCTTTTCAAAAATTAAATTTTTTGCTAAAAATCGATTTGTAAATTAAAAGTTATGACATTTTTTTGAAAATAAAGAGTGCACAAATTTTCCTCTCTCCACATGTACACCTCACTTTTACTCCACGTATACATTACATTTTTTGTCTCTGTTAACTGATTAATCATATGCCTTTTAAATACTCTTTATTTACTGAATATGCCATTAATTATAGGTGTTATTAAAAGAGTTCCTCAAAATATTGGGGGTGGACAGGATAAGAGGGTGGATAAAATAATTCAAAATGGTTGGGGGGATGGACATAATTTTACTAAGGGGGTGGTTATCTAAAAATGGGTTAGTATCCTTTCACCCAACCTTAAAAAATCACAAACTAAACCATCTTCACCAGCCTCACTCCCACTTCACCGTCGGCCACCTCCCATTCCACCGCCTGCAACTCCCCTCCACTGCTGGTATGTCACGCCCCGCTCACACGTGTACCAATATTGTCCCTGCTTTATCCACCCCCCCGGGGTACAGGGTTTTGTTCTTAGGTGAGCCCAGAGAGCTCACCTAAAAGGCCTCGGTACAATGTAAGACGATTCGTAACCTCATAGCCCAGGCTCTGGACACTCTCCTAGGCGATGTGGGACTAACCTCCCACCACCCCATAGGATGAGCCGTCCTCGGCTCTGATACCATAATTGTCACGCCCCGCTCACACGTGTACCAATATTGTCCCTGCTTTATCCACCCCCCCGGGGTACAGGGTTTTGTTCTTAGGTGAGCCCAGAGAGCTCACCTAAAAGGCCTCGGTACAATGTAAGACGATTCGTAACCTCATAGCCCAGGCTCTGGACACTCTCCTAGGCGATGTGGGACTAACCTCCCACCACCCCATAGGATGAGCCGTCCTCAGCTCTGATACCATATTTGTCACGCCCCACTCACACGTGTACCAATATTGCCCCTGCTTTATCCACCCCCCCGGGGTACAGGGTTTTGTTCTTAGGTGAGCCAAGAGAGCTCACCTAAAAGGCCTCGGTACAATGTAAGAAGATTCGTAACCTCATAGCCCAGGCTCTGGACACTCTCCGTACCACTCTGACAGTACCACTCTGACAGAGCTCACCTACTGTTCCGCTGCGTACCACTCTGACAGTACCGAGGCCTTTTAGGTGAGCTCTCTGGGCTCACTTAAGAACAAAACCCTGTACTCCGGGGGGTGGATAAAGCAGGGACAATATTGGTACACGTGTGAGCGGGGCGTGACATGGTAACTCCATTGCCGGCTACCTTTTTCTTTTTTGACTTTTTCTACCGCCTCCACCCCTCTCTTAATACAGATATGTCCCTTCTCTCCACCACCCCTCCATCGCCTCCACCCCTCTCTCCCTATTGATCTTTCCACTCTCTCCACCACCGCCTCCACCTCTCTCTCCCTCCAGATCTATCCTCTTTCTCCACCACCTCCTCCACCATCAACCACCTCTCTAGAACTCGGCCCTCTCTAGATCTCACCCCTATCTATCTAGCTAGATCTCGTCCTCCCGATAGATAAAAAGAAAAAAAATCAGTTAAAAAATATTTCAGATCTAAAAAAATTTCAAAGAAGATGACGAATTCGACCACTGGTGGTTGAGATTATTGTCGAATTTTTCATCAAAACTAAACCACTGGTGGTCGAATTTTGTTGAAAAGTTCAACCACCATTGGGCCGAAACGGATCTAATACTCTTGTTAATTCCAAAAAAATTTCGAAGAAGATGACTAATTCGACCATTGGTGGTCGAATTATATTGAAATTTTCGACCACTAATAGGCAGTTCCAAATTTTTTTAAAAAATTTGGGCAGTTCAACCACTGACGTACGGTTGAATTTTTCAGTAAAACTCAACCACTGGTGGTCGAGTTTTGTTGAAAATTTCGACCACCAGTGATCGAATTTGTCGTCTTCTTCGAAAAAAAAACATTAGATCTGAATTTTTATTTTTGTGTGTGTGTAATGGCTAGAGGTGTCAATTGGGCTGGGCCGCCCAGGCACGGCACGACCCAGCACGGCCACGTGGCAGCCCAGCCCAGCCCAGCCCATCCCATTTCGTGCCTGGGCTGGAACGGCCCATTGGCTGGGCCGTACTGGGCAGGCCTCTTGAGCCCAGTAGCACGAGCACGGCACAGGCACAATTTTGGCCCAGCCCAGCCCAAGCACGGCACAGAGCCCAGCACGACACGGATCCAGCACGAGTCCAGCACGACCCAGCCCAGCACGATGGGCCGGCACGAAGCACGACACAATGGGCCAAAGCACGGCCCAAACACGACCCATAACAAGGTTTTTTAAATTTTTTTAATAAAAATCTATTACTAAGTTTTGATCCTTGGTCTTAGGGGATGACTTATGACTCTTTGACCAACTAACTTACAAGCTTGTTTTGACATTAATTTGAAGTTTTTAATTTTTATCAATACATTATAGTAATTTATCTTAATTGATGGTTATGAGGATGATGTGTGATGATGATCATGCATCATGATGTATATGTGATTGTCATAATGGATGATAATAGTGATGATGACGGGTGATAATGATGGTTCTACTACTATATGGTATATTTTATCATTTCAGATTTTGGAGTTTTATCCTTGGAGCGAACTTAGGTAGGTTTAGGTTTAGGGTCATATTAGAAAGGAAACCTTTATTATAATTGAGTAAGTGTAATCGTCGCATCATTATCCATAATCATCATGTGTCATTATCATCATCTCTACCACCATTATGAACATCCCATCATCATCAACTCCCATCATCAACATCACCCATAATTACCATCACTATCATCATCATCCATCATGATTGGCCTTCATCATCATCATCCATCATGATTAGCTTTCGTCATCATCATCCATCATTATTACGATCCATATTACGTGACTGCCCCATCGTGATGAATTACCATTTACCAAATTTAAGTATGAAAATGGATCAGCATACAGTCTTATTTGTACATTTTACATGTACATTGACATATGGAGCCCACATGAGGTTAATTTAAGTGCTGATTTTTTTTAGAATGTTCTTTTCACCTTGTAGATCATCCTCACAAAAAATTATCCCATTCTAAAACTGGTAGCCCCATAAATTGACTCTTTTTCTCACCGTTCATTGTTTACCGTTAATTCTTAATCAACTTCTAATCATTTTTTTATGGGGCTATAAAGTTTAGAATGAAATGATTTTTGGTAGGGATGTTCTACTCATCTTGTAGATCATTCTCACAAAAAATCAGCTCTTGTTTCCTCACCATGTGGGCCCCACAACTAATGTAAGAATAACGATGTAAAAATAACAATGTAGGATCCCGACTCTTTTAAGTATAAGTGTAAAAAAAACGTAAGCTTGAAGCAATAAAAACTAGTAGCCTAGTTGGTAAGGGTTCATTCTACTTTCATACACAACCAAGGTTCAAACTTCCTTGGCAACATTTTTTACAAAAAAAATTACAACTTGGTGGGCGGCCCACTAGCACGATGGGCTGGCACGGCCCAGCACGAGTGTTAACGTTCTGGGCCACTGGGCCGTGCTGGGCTGACCAAAATGGTGCTTCGGGCCGTGCTGGCACGGCCCATTGGCCAGTCGTGCTGGGCCGGCCCAGCACGGCCCAATTGACACCTCTAGTAATGGCGAGGGGAAAGAAGGGGAATGAATGAAAGAAGGAAAATGAATGAAATAAGGGGAGGGAAGGAAAGAAGGGGTGGGTCCTCTCATTCTTTCTCCCTCTTTCTTTCAGTCTTTTCGTTGTCTCTCTCTTTCACTCTTCTCTCTCTTTCTATAATTTTTAGGTGGCCGGCGGTGAGGTTGAGGTGGCCGACGGTGGAGTTCCGTTCAGTGGCTGGCGGTAGAGGTGAGGTGTTAGTTTAGTTTACACCCCCATCAAAAAAAGAATAAATTGAAAAGGTGATTTTGGACTAAGCCCATTTAACTTGTCCATCCCCCAATATTTTTAAGAACCCCTTTAATAGCACCCTTAATTATAAACCATAGGATGGTTTTGGTTGATTTTTCTTAGTCTTTGGTGGTTAACATAAACCCAAAACTATTAAGATATAAGCAAATATTTATTTTTCAAGTTGTGTAAAATAATAATAATTATAAGATAAATCTCTATTATAAAACTGAGCCATCTGCCACTTAAAAGATAAATCTTTGTCGCCCTTTTTATGATCTCTTAAAAGATAACTTGAAATATGAATCTAACTATCCATTTTTTGTTGTGAGGATCAAATTGCGAGAAATATTGTGAAGATCCACGATCTCTTAACATAACCCAAAATGGTAATTTTTAGATTGGGATGATATTTTCAAGCTAACTATGCTGTGAGGATCCAGAATATCTTAAACTAACTACTTTTATTTTATTTTTTTAAAAACCATCCCACAAAATGGTATTCACACTTCATAGTAACAGATTTCCCACTTCTAACACATCTCTCTCTCTCCCCCTCTCTTGTATCACTTGACAAATGTTATTTATGTATTATTTTTTTATCGATAGAGAGAGATCGTTTAGAGTTATGGTTTGAATCCAGCCTAGTGGATGACTAGGTATTATTATTTTGATGAACTAAAGTAGATTGAACTTGATGAGATGATATGACAGTTGTGGATGAATGGAATGATTTAGAAAATATTAATTGTGGATAAATCATGTCTTATGCAGGTTTATGACATGTTTCAGAACCTGAAAATACAGAGAAAACTCTAGTAATTTTTCCGTTGGGCCTAACCATATTTTGAGGTGATTAATGATTTGGTTGGCTAGATTAGTTTAACTCTGATTTAGGTTCATAAAACTTTATTTAGGTTTATTTGATACTGTTTAATCACCTTGTGTAGTAAACCTAATGCCTCGAGATGCGATTCAATTTCCTAGAGATTTAAGTTTCAAATTGGGGCATTACAGAAGAATATATATATATATATATAGAATAATAGATATCACTCTGCCCTGAATTAGAACTGTTATATAATACTAAATGCAAGTCTAATGGAATCCTCAAATTTTAGTATTTCCTACCTCAAAAAATAGGTTTAGGAATTGGCAAGTACTAACGTTGTAGAAATAGTATAAGGTGACATAGTTTTTGTCCCCCAAATCTTCTATTTCCTCCCTCCCACATTTTTTAAACTTTCCTAATTTTTTTCACTTTTCTTTCTTTCTCCCTCTTCTAGATGAAGTGTTTTTTTATTTTTTATTTTTATTTTTTTATCTCTCCCTTTTTTTTTTCAACGTGTGGCGAAAAAACTCTCTTGGACGGTAAAGTTCTTGTCGCCCTCAATAAAGATTGTATCAGAGCCTTCAATCCCCCACAAACCCCTTATCTTGGCCCTAGATTTGGGGGGAGGGGGAATTCAAGGGATTTGAAGGCTCTATAGTTCTTGACCTTAACAACTAAACCTCTACATCCACAATAGAAGTTTGAGGTCTCCATAGGACTTGCGGTTAATAATGTGGTCGATAAATATGTGGAACGGGAGCCGTGAAAATCGGTTCCAGATCGGTTTGGTTCTGGGATAAACAGGTACCGCTTTGACAACCCCTATTTGATGCCGCCCCCATCCAAATGGGACGCGCCCCTGACACGAATACTGCACGGGTCGGGTTCAACTTGGACCCGCTGATATCCACCTGCTGCAAGGTAGCCCTGTTTGATCCCCAATTCATGATGCCCTAATCCTTAATTCGCTATAAATAAGAAGAGAAGAGGGACGTTTAGGTTTACGCATTTCTAATGGTTCTATTGTCTTCTCCACAACAGTAAAGGTGCACCAACGAAACCCTAGAAAGAGAAGTAGAGAGAAGGGGATCAGAATTCTCATGGAGATGGAAGGAGAAGGAAAGAAAGTTCCGATCTTTAGAGATATCAGGCGTTATTACTGCGAATTCTGTGGCATTTGCAGGTCCAAGAAATCTCTTATCACATCTCACGTCCTCTCCCACCATAAGGTCTCTCTCTCTCTCTCTCTCTCTCTCTCTCTCTCTCTCTCTCTCGTGCAAAGATTTGAAATTCAAAAAAATCTGGTTTTCTTTATTTAGGGTTTTAGTAGTTAGAGAAATCCTATCTGGTTTAATCTAGGGTTTAATTACTGCTATGATTCATAGATCTGGGTTTTTTTTTTATAAATTTTACAGCTAGGGTTTTGAATGGTTGTATTTGCAGTCTTTTTAACACTCACCCATATGTTAGAGGTCATCCTGAGGATGATAAATACCACCAGTTTATTCGTAGAGCTTCTGAACTATTCTTATTTTGTTATACTTGTGTCTAATGCAGGAAGAGATGGAGGAGAAGAGTATTGATGCTAGTGAGGAAAAAGAAGAATCAAAATCAAATACTTGTGAAGAGTGCGGTGCAAGTTTTCGAAAACCAGCTTATTTGAAGCAACACATGCAAAGCCATTCGCTTGAGGTATTAAGATCTATATTGTTGTTTCCTTTCTTTGTTAATTTTTTTTTATCCTTTTGGTTATTATTGTTACATTTTTAAACAGTTGATATAAAATTTGACAATATTGAATTTATACATTTTGACATCATAATCATCATCACTATCAACAGTGCTTTATTTTAGGGTTTTGGTTTGAATGAATGAATATTGTTTCGACATGCATTTCTATCTGAGACACGAGATACGTTTTATGTTAGCTCTAATATCTGCAAATTGAATCGGGGGACTTTTAAAATAGCAAATTGTAGTTTTAGTAGAGCAACTATGTCTTGGAAATGGTGGCTCCGTCCAAATTCTTATGTGGGTACCATAGAATGGTTGCTCTTTTTCCAAGTATTTGATTTTTTCAGTATTGAAATGGTTTTAAAGGAAATGATTTTGCAGGTTTTAGGATTGTTAATGGTCAGAATGCCATTAAAAATTTGTTGATATATGGCGTGAAGCATTGGATCCCATGTTAAGAACTCCAAAATGCAAAGAGGTGCCATTTCTTACCTTGAATGGACCAGTAACAGGTTGGGGGACCTCCTGTGAAGCTCCATCAAGAAAGCCTCAGTCACGCTGCTTAATCCTTGTGAGGTTTGAAGTCTTATTTTATGTACTTTTATCATAAAATTATGATTATGCACCTTCATTACCTAAAGTTAAATGCAGTAGTTGTTTATTCATCTTGTTGCAGAGACCATTTATTTGCCCTATTGATGATTGCCACTCAAGCTACAGAAGGAAAGACCACTTGACCCGCCACTTGCTCCAGCACCAAGGGAAGCTTTTCTCATGCCCTGTTGAAAACTGCAATCATAGATTTGCCTACAAAGGCAACATGAAGCGTCATGTAGAGGAGCTTCATGATGATGAGGGATCTTCGTCTTGCGATAGTGAGGGTCAAAAGCAGCATATTTGCCAAGAAATTGGATGCGGAAAGGCTTTTAATTTTGCATCAAAGCTGAGGAAACATGAAGAGTCTCATGGCAAGTTTCTTTTGTGCTCAATTTCTCTGAATAATTGTGATTTAAACGCCATTTTGAATTATAATTAGCCTAACGACTAAAATTTACTTTTGGCGTTGGGCTTATGGTAAATCCTATATTCTGAAGTATATTGCTAATTGTTGCTAACAACTACAGTTAAGCTTGATTCTGTGGAGGCAATCTGCTGCGAACCTGACTGCATGAAACATTTCACCAATGTTGAATGCCTTAAGGCCCACATCCAATCTTGCCATCAACATGTATTGTGCGAGATCTGTGGAACCAAGCAGTTGAAGAAAAACATAAAGCGACATATGCGCATACATGAAAATGGAGGTGCATCTGAAAGGATAAAGTGCAGTTTTGAGGGTTGCCTATACACATTCACAACTGTAAGATTCTGACAGTTTTCTTAAGAAGAATTTGTATATTATTCACTAAGTTTTGGTTTATTGGTTGAGCTTAACCAGAAGACATAATTTTGGCATCGTAAACCACTCCTATCATCGTCGAGTTTGATAGATCGTTAAGTCAATGGAATAAAAGGTTTATAGATCCTTGATGACAATAGGAGACAAGATAATCAATTGGTTCTTTTCCTTGAAGGAAATCAAATTTTTGTATATTGGAAATGGGGAAGTTGGGTGAGTTTTTACTCTAGTGCCATCTCAATTGTTTACTTATTTATATATCTTATGCAGAAATCAAATCTCAATCAGCACATAAAGTCTGTTCACCTTGAGCTTCGACCATTTGCCTGTCGGGTTCCAGAGTGTGGCAAAAAATTCCCCTTTAAGCACGTGAGAGACAACCATGAGAAATCAGGGTGTCATGTTTATATCCATGTAAGTTCATGGTTTCTTAGCATTACATGTTCATTATGTGCCTTCATACAGCAGTCTATCTTGTCCCAAGGATTTCTAATAAATCTGATGTATTTGGGGGTTTTGTATTTATGAATCCAGGGTGATTTTGAGGAAGCTGACGAGCAATTCCGTTCAAGACCGAGGGGAGGGAGGAAGAGGACTTACCCAACTGTAGAAACCCTCTTGAGGAAGAGGGTTGTCCCACCCAGTCAGACTGATTCAATCTTAAGTCAGGGATCTGAGTACCTTGCTTGGTTACTAAATTCGGAGGACTAGTAAGTTTGATGTGAATAATATTATGCAGCCAGCTTATTATGATGCACAGATGTTGATGCTCGGTGTCTTTTATTTTTTGGCTTAGTGCTATACATTTATAGAATACTTCAGTTGCAAAGGGTTACTTCCAGTATACAAGCAAGTTCATATGTAATGTATAAAAAGTAAAATGCAGTGTTTTGTCAGGACAGATGGTTTGTTTTGTAATAGTGATTGTAATTGAAGACGACCTGGCTTCAATCTTTTTGGAATCTCTGTCTGTAGTTGTGTCTACTTCATCTTTTTGTTTTATTTTATCTTCATGAAACTTTTGTGATTTTCTAGCAAGTCGACTTGAAACAAGCAAGAAACTATTACCTGTTATTTGTGTTCTAAAATTAGTAACCAAAAACGTGCAACAGTTGGGACGCTCCCGCTCCTAATTCGTGGATTCGCCTTCGATCCTTGCTCCCACATTTTTAGATATGCGATTCCACTACTAGCTATTTTTTACCAATTAAATCCCTTGCTTGTTTGTCCGATCCTTAGTAACCAGAGCGCGGAGCCGGAGTCGGAGCGGAAGCGTCGGAGCGCCAAATTTAAAAATGCTTAAGGCTCAGAGCGCCTTCGGAGCGCCAAACTTACTCACACGTAGTTGGAGTTTTAATTGACTACCATTGATTAGATTATGATTAACTAGATTATTAAATAAATTTTTATTAACAAAATCATTGAATAGTTAGTAAAATAATTTTTAAATTTTATTAAGTATTTTTTGTAATAATATTCTATTTTTAAAAAAATATTATTTTTTCGTATTTGTTAATTATAAAGTATACTATATATATAATAACTAAAATTTATTGTTTCTCATATTAATTATATTTTATTATGGAAAAAATGAATTTTTACTGTCCAAAAAAGTAAGTGAGAAACACAACCATATAAAGCGTGCTTTAAGGGCACTTAATAAGGTTATTTTTGAACAAATTTTTTTTACAAGTTAGACGTCTTCAAATCATCTAATTTTTTTTATATAATATTATCATTATTTATAAGATGTCCACCAAAAATCAGCTCAATCAGAGATATCTAACCCTCCAAACAAATCACTTTAAATGCCAGCCATTCATTCACACTATAAAGTCTAAATTACGTGTTTGTAGTGATATAAGTCTCCGATTAAGCTAATTTTTTTAAAATATGATCCAAATAGTATAAATAACATACATGCAAAAAAATTAGTCCATTTGGACAAACTTAACCAAAAAAAAATAGACATTTTGTTGATCGAAAATCCTCGAACCGCGGATCGAACATTCTCGAACCGCGGATCGAAGACGCTCCCGCTCCCAAACCGCGAAAACGCGGTTTAGGAGTGGGAGCGCCAGCATACTTAGGCGTTTTTGGTTACTATGGTCCGATCTGCTTTAGGAGAGAGAAAGTAAAAAAGAGAGGAAAGAGAATGAATCCAGCAATCTGAGGCGAGAGAGAAGAAAAAATTTGTATCATGCCGCTGCCGTCGTCTCCTTCGGTAGTTGTTACTTGTTAGGGTTTCATAAGTTTCTTTTAATAGGAACGGTGAAGAGGAAAGAGTATTTTGGGGGTTTTATTTGAAAAAAATTATTTTGTTGTTGACATGTGCTTCATATTTGATGCTTATTTACGCCCATCTTGTTCTTCCTGCCCACCTATTTATACAATGGCCTGTTACTATTTTGTAAAATTTGTAGTGTAGGGCCACTAAAATTGACATGCCATTTTGCTAAATATTAGCTAAAAATATCTATACTCTCTATATATATTGATTGTATCCGTGTTTTATTTTTTAAAAATTTGTCGTGTTGCTGTGTCTGTGTCGTATTGTGTCCCGCGTCCGTGCATCCTAATTAATGGATATAGTTTATTATTCTCTCTCCCCTCTCCTCTCAATTTTGTACCGTGTCAAGAGAGATGACTCGATGGGTTGACTCGTTGACTCACGGATACATTCAAAGAGTTAATAGTGTTGTTGAAGATAATATTTATGTATAGATTTTTAGCAAATTTGTTGTTTACTATATGTATACATATATAGGCAGGCGCTCGGCGCTCTGAAGGCGCTCCAAACCTTGAATATTTTTAAATTAAACGCTTTGACGCTTCCGCTCTCGCTCTCGCTCCCGCTCCACGCTCTGGTTAGGTTCTAAAACATTTCTTTCGTTATGCGGCTCAATGTAACTTCATCCAGCACCTTTATTCCTTGTACTCAAGGCTGCTGCATATTTTTACCCCGCTTTCTTACACGTCTCACCTGTACTTACTTTAATTCATACTGCTTACACTCGTCTTTGAAGTTACACTGGTCTTTGGAGCTGCTCGGAGATGAACGACTTCGAAGGGGTTAGATAACCCTTCCGTATTTTCGTTCGTGAAACAAAGGAGGGTTGCCTAGTAACCTAAACCGTTATTTATATAGTAGTGAGTCTAGTGACACTCCCGTTTTGAATTAAGCACTGCACTTCTAAGCATTTCGAAACTTGGGACTTTACTAGCTGCTCCAGTGCTTCCGCTCTCATTCAAACTCCACGCTCTACATAATTAGAATTAGACCTGGCAAAATCTAACTTGACAACTAAACAAATAGGATTAAAGTCGATCTTTTCTAACCCGCGGGTTAGCCGGATCAACCTGCCTAACTCGTTGGTGACTCGCCAACCCGTGAACTAGATATGTTTTTAAAAATAACACTTTAGTTTAAGTTTTTAATAACTTTTAATTTATAATTTTAATATTCTAAGTTTTAGTTAGTGACCTATTTATTTATTTTAATTAGTGAATTTTAAATTTAAAATAATAATTAATGACTAGTTAATGACTTTTAAAAATTTTAGGTTTTAGTTATGATCAACCCCCTTAGGTTAGGGTTTGAAAAAATGACCCGTTTACTAAACGAGTCAGGATTAGGGTTGACCAATCTTTACCTGTTAATCTACAAACCCACCTAGCGTCGACCCTAACCCGTTGCCAGGTCTAATTGGGCCTCAGTGTTATGTAGTGCATCCTACAGTTCTAATTCCACCCCAGTTTCCTCTTCTTTTTTTCTTTTTTCCCCTCTGTGAAGGAGTGTCACTCGGACGATCAAACCTATAGTTCTTAGGGCAAGTCCTATGGAAACTTCAAAATTAGGTTGTTCCAACTTCAAATAGGTTTAGGGATAGACAGTTTCTGTCGCCCAGTCTTCTCTTTTGTCCCTCCCATTTTTTTCTCTATCATGAAACAGTATTTTTTTCAGCTTTCCTCTTTCTTTCCTTTTTTTCCCCTCTCTTCTCTCTCCATCTTATTTCTCAAACTCTTTTACGCGTTTCAATTTTTTTTTTAAAAAAATGCTTTCATGTCCAGGGAGACAATTTCTATTGCCCAAACCATTTTAGGTCGCTTATCTCAATTTATGTCCGTACATTTGGAGCTGAGGCAAGAATTTTGAAGTACATTACGCACCATAGTACTGTAGAGGTTTGAGGTCTTCATAGGACTTGCCCTTAGGAACATCGGAACAGATTTCTTTGATTTCCTTTCGGGGGGGAAAAATAAAACACCCAGGAACAGCGCAGGAACAACGGATAACTAATAAAAAGAGACGCAAAGACAAATACGGATAACTAATAAAAAGAGACGCAAAGACAAATACGGATAACTAATAGAAAGAGACGTATACCAAATTTTAGATTACCAAAAGTCATGACCTAAGTAAACAAAGCGCAGAGCGAGAGCGTCGACCAATTAAAAAATGTCTAATTTCGTAATGCCTTCAGAGTGAGAACGTCATAGCGTAGTTCGAAGCGACAGCGTTAGGTTTTTAAGCAAGAGCGTCACCTCTATACAACGGTTCTGATTACTAAGGACATGACTTACGAAGCAGAGACACATGACAAGTATTTGACAGCCACCCTTTTAAAACGGTGGCCAAATTAGGTAAAGCCAAATTAGTATTTACCTCTTCCAGCGCATAGCTTACCCTCTCGGCTGATCGGGAGGAGTAGACTGACCCAGCAAATCTCCCTATCTGATTTTTAACACTTGAAAATGAAGGAGCTAAAGAGAATTTTGCTTTCCAAGCTTTACAGGTAGTACAAGTACAAACACGATCGTAGGCAAGTTTTCCCAAGAAAACCTTATTCTAAGCGATCGTACAGCAGCAAGTAAAGAAGAAAATGGAAAGGCATACATAGGAAAATACAACATTTTAGTCCGTCTAGTCTCTTCTATTTTAAAAGGAAAAACAGTTTATAATTCATTTACATTTTTCTTCCTTCTGACTAAAAGAATTGATTGATCTACTACTGACAGAAGCCCACCCCAGCTGCGGCACCCCATATAAACCTCAGACAAACCCAATGATAGCTTCTGCAAACCCTAAAAAATCTTTTCCTAATAGGCCCTTTCACTGTATACATTTCTAGCTAACTATTCATTTCCCCCTTTGCACTACATAACAACACACCACAAAGAATTCATCATATGTGCTTCCCCTTCTAAGCATAAAAAAAGAACAAACTGAAGCTCCATATTATGGGAGGGGGGGAGGGGAGAAGATTGCTTACACATGTATCTGTTGGGAGGGATTATCGATCATTCCCCTAAAAAGTATCAGCTGCATACGAGGAGTGAGCAGCTATTTGACACGGAATTCGTGCCTGAATATAGTCAGGTTTTGGGTGAACTTGTCTCTATTCTTAGAATCCAAGCTTCGAGTAACATCTGCCATCAATTTGTCAAAACAAAGGGAAAGGCGCTGCTGGTGATCCGCTGGCTGCAAGTCATCCGAGGAAGAAATTGTCAACAATACGGAATGAGCTTGTAAGATTAGTTTAAACTACGACTACGAGCCATGATATGAACCAATTTCCTATCTTTTCAAATCCTTAAAAAGCATGAATGCAACCAACATTATGAAGGATTTTGTCCACCCACTGTATATCATGGGTGTACAAAACCCCACTATCCTACTGGTGGGGACTTGCACAGTCAATAGGATGGTGGGGTTGATCGGTTGAATCCCCACCAATAAGATGGTGGTTGATCGGTTGAATCCCCACCAATAAGATGGTGGGTCTTGTTCACTAATGTTACACAAGCGAGAACACTATTTTAATAAAACAACCTCAAATGTTTCAATTATTGTACATGCTAAAACATTAATTGGAATAGGTTGGTCAAAGGTTTGTGGATGGGTGGCCGTGGAAGGGGTTGGCCTGTGCATCATTGCAGCACAACGCACGCTAACATACTTAACAGACTACCCAATCATGGGACACATTACAGGAACCATAGAGTTCAATTGCGCTACAACAAAAATAGGTGCTTAGATGAGGGATCTCAATCCCATCCACACACGTAAGCGCACTTTGATAGTACATGACTACATGCATTAAATGCGCTTGCATGTGTGGAAGGGTTTGAAACCCTCAGCTTAGTAAGCACCTTTGATTGCGGTAGCAAAATCGAACTCATAACAATACCACTTTGATAGCTTGTAAGGTTGGTAAAAAAACATGCCAACACCACACAATCCCAGCTGTAGGGTTTTATAGGGTCAACCCTGCATCCTTTGACCTTGTAACACCCACATGCTGGGACTGGGTGTTGTTTGTCACAAGTGGGGATGTGACACAAAAGGGGATTAGTCTCACATCAGATGGGAAAAGGGGGTCTTGGGGTTTATATGCGATTGGGGTATCTCCACCTAAGAGGCTAGTCTTTCGGGTTCGAAGCCCAATCCCGTGACATGTTGCTCACAGTCGCATACCATCCTCTGCCTTACAAGTGGGAAAACCAAATCGCACTCATCTGGTGGCAATATTCGCAAAAAGTAAGTTTACATACAAGATGGTTAGTAACTTAGTATTCAGGATGGATAACTATGATTGGTTTACAACAAATCCAAGAGCTTCCACCAATTGACAAATTTGTGCATGGATAGTGCGCAACAGCTCAAGCCATTTTGAAAAGAAATATCGTAACCACCAAGTATTAATGCACTGAGACTTAATATACCACTGCATAGACTATAATGATAAAGCTGAAGAATGGTACTTACTTGTGAAGACAAGATTTGAACTTTCAAATCCGTGAATATCTGCAGGAGGATCATCATGTTGTCAGTTCAGAATACAAGTATATGGCAGGTACACCAAGTTATAAAAATACCAAATCCATTAGCTCTGGATGAGTGACATGCAGCACCTATACTGAATTTACAAGTATATGGCAGGTACACCAAGTTATAAAAATACCAAATCCATTAGCTCTGGATGAGTGACATGCAGCACCTATACAAGTATATGGCAGGTACACCAAGTTATAAAAATACCAAATCCATTAGCTCTGGATGAGTGACATGCAGCACCTATACTGAATTTAGAAGAAGAAGAAGAAGAAGAAGAAGAAGAAGAGAGAAGAAAATAGAAGAAAGAGGGGGAAGAACTAGACGAAAGGGAAGAAGAATAGACGAACTTGAGAAGAAAGAGTAGTAGAAGACGTAAATTCACTCACTCCATCCATAATCTGTCTATAGAAACAACATACACAAATATATATAGAGAATGGATCGGGGTACAGGCTTAAATGTACATGTTACATGCACAGACGCATGTGGGGCTCACATGAGGTTGATCTAAGGTCTTATTTTTGGTGATAATGTTCTCTTCACCATGTAGATCATCCTCACCAAAAATCATCCCATTCTAAAATTGCCAACCCCATTAAAAATTGACTCTTTTTTGCATAGTTCATTTTTCACCGTTAATTTTTAATCAACTTCCAATCAATTTTTGATGAGGCCAGCAGTTTTAGAATGGGCTGATTTTTTGTGAAGATGATCTACATGGTGAAGAGAACATTCTCACAAAAAATAAGCCCTTAGATCAACCTCATGTGGGCCCCACATGAGGCTGTACATATAACATGTACATTTAAACCTGTACCCTGATCCGTTCTCATATATATAACAGACTAACAGAGAATAAAATAACTTCCCACGACTCCACTATTCCAATTCCTACAATAACCAACAAAGGACCAAAAAGACTAAACTAAACTTCCCACGACTCCAAAATCTGTCTACAGAAACAACATACACATATTTTGTCAAAAACATGCACATTGCCCTAGCTATTTCTGAGCAGACAAGTAAAAGCCAAAATTCCTGAAGGCAATCCTTTTGCCAGATGCAAGACAAAGGTTGCATGGTATTTATTCAATTCTTTTTGTTGAGAATATTACCAAATAACCCATATTTGAACCGACCAAAATAATAATAATAATAATAATAATAATAATAATAATAATAATAATAATAATAATAATAATAATAATAATAATAATAATAATAATAATAAAAAGCAGGGATTATGAAGACTGAAAAGGAGACATTTTCATTTTTTGATCGGAAGAATATAGTTAGTTTTGCTTCTAATTGGTTCTTGACTCTCTCAATTCTGCTTTTTGGATACCTTATACATAGATGACAATATGTCAAAAAGATACAAAAAAGTACAAGGGAAGAAGTTAATATTTGTAACCAAATCCTGGTCCTATTGGTTCTACTGCACCAGGTGTTCTCATGTAAAACTTCCAGGGATTGATTAGCGTCTGATGTGGCAAAAGCCTAAAAGTGTTTCAACACTACAGAGTATGGTAGGAGCAGTGCAAAATACCAAAAATAATGATCTAATAACAGATAACTGAAATATCATTGTGAATTGACGATATCAAAGTTTACAACTTTCTCAGAAGAAGAAACAAACATCTGGGTATGCATTAATTCAAGGTTATAAATATCACCTGTTCACTAATTAGTATTAAGCTCAACATTGGTCGGCTAAGACTCCACTGGTTGCCGCAGTCCTCGAACAAAACGATTTCAAAGAGGGTTTTTAATATCTGGAGAAACATATGCAAGAAAAAATAATTAACTTGACAAATAAAAAAGAATTAAGTAATTAACAAACAACAGATTTCAAGAGAAACATGTAACAGAAGCATAAAAGACAAAAGTAGTCAATTCAAATGCTATGCTTTGTCCCCTTCAAGATCCATCCAAATCAGTCTTCTTTTTTTGGCAAAAAGATCCAAATCAGTCAGGTCATACTTGTTTTATATCAATCATTGGTTAAAAAAGTGGACCAAATTGGCTGGTTCAACCGTTCAACAGTGAACCAATCCTAAACTGCTCAATTAAGATCAACCAAACCTATCACTAAAAGATTGCTATAAATCATTAGACCATTCAGATTGGATGGTTCCACTGGTAAAGGGTTTGGCAGGTATAAACCATTTAAACATGTCCTTATTCTATTTAAAATTATTTATGACATCAAATACAAACAGAGCCCACCGCGGCGGTTGATATAAACAACACAAGTATCCATACCTCATCGACCTGGTGAAGACCACTACAAGTGACTTAAACCATGATGATAATTGATAGGAGCTTTGTGCTGATTAAGACACAAAACATAGGTTCCTGATTCAAAGGGAGAGTTCTGTGGGGTTATTCTGTATGCAGAAGGAAAAATACAACCACTGTTTATAATGATCTCCATCTTTTTTCTTTTCCTTTTTCTTTCTCATATTTATGTTTGTGTATACTGGTAAGGATACTTAGGGATCATCTGAGGTCTCTTCACATCAAGTAGGTTGCTCAAGAAAGTAAATGTGACTCCCATTATCTTCGATCCCAAGGATTTAATGGCCTAGGTTTTCTTTCCCTTTTGGGTTGACAGATATCTTTGTCATATTGTTAATTGGTCCATCTAAAGAAGCTGTTTATGGGGTGAGAGGTAGTGTCCTGTATTTTAGGAGATTTTCAGCTTTATTCAAGACACAGGTATAGTGGTAATGTGGTATAATGTAAATGTACTGTGCTTCTTGAACATGAGAGGCTCAGCAACTCTGACAAGGATGACGTCAAGCCACACTACTAGCAGCCTCAACACCATCAGAGCCTTCTGGGATTTGCAGCTCTCAGTAGTAAAGACAGAGTAACAAGCGACCCTAATGCTTCTAATGTTAAATTTATTTTTTTCTCGCATACTTTGGATCAATTAATTAATAGATGTATTTGAAGCCTGAAGGTCCTGATTTAATGTGAAATCATCCTCCTAGTGAAAAAGAAAAGAGGAACAACAGCATTGCCATGTCAAACATCAAATAATACTTCCACAAAAGAATGTATAATGTCAGTTATATCAAATTTAAAATAGAGTCAATATCCTCAACAGCTCGACTAATGAAAGAATTTGGAAATAGAAAGAACCCATAACTTACTTCTGGAAACAAATTGGGGCACTCTGCAATGTGTCGAGCAAGGCACATTGCAGCTGGAGATGGAGGTGCCTCACCCACTGTAATATGGTTGAAATAGAAAGCAGCCAAACTATCGACAGCAGACGCACACTGGCAAGAGGAGTTCATCATTAGAAATATAAAGCATGGGAACGGATTAGACTATATATTTTTGCAAATGGATGCTGTTAGAAGTTTAAGTTCAAATAAGTTAGTTATTCTTTCATTATGTTACTTTCTAATTCCCATTTACTTTCTATTTTCTAGCCTTCAGTTTCCTTATTAGTTTCAATCTCTTTATGTAAGTTGACTATGAGTATGGCCCACATATAATACCAATAAGGGAGAAAGAGGTGCATACAAGGTGTGCTACAGTTTTCTCTCTCACCCTCCTATTCTCTTTCTTTTTCTTCGTTTCTTTTACCGTTTCAGCTTTTCAACTGATGCATTGCACAGTTTGGCTGCAGAGTTGACACTTGACACTAGAAACAGTGTCAATTAAAGATAAGCTTATGAGTAACATAAAACGGTTTATATCCTTCTAAGCAATTTGTTGGTTGTAGCTAGCACCAAAAGGTAAAAGGAAACTTGACAGTACAAGTCCTCGAAATTTAAACCAAAAGTATGTATAAACAAGACACAATAAAAAGATGTAACATAGATTTTAACTGAGCTTTAAAGTGAATATCCACTCAGTGTTGAGACAAATACCTGTGATGAGATATTGGTGTCCAAGCCTTTAAGGCCAGATTCAAGAGATCCAACAATATGCATAAAGGTGCTTGTATCTAGATTCAAAATAAAACTAATATGGCTGTTGAATAAGACCTCCAAGAAGGCGAAGTAAGCCCTTGTAAGCTGGAAAAAGACACAACAAAACGTAAGAAAAATAGTATTTTAAATTTAAAACAGAATGGTGCAATAACCCTCCGCAACTAACACATAAGAATGGAGTTCAGAAAACCATGGACCAACTGATTTGACCAGAAACTACACAAACCAAACCATATTCACCTCAACGGCAGTTTTTCTCACTTCCTTTCAGTTTCGAACCAATCAGTTAAAAGCTGATTTTACTGATTGGTTTGTAAGTATTTCTAAACTTCATATTTAATATTCCAAAATTTTCATTCTACCTGAACACATGGCTTTCTACTTCATACGCTATAGACATTAAGGCTGAGTTTGGTTTCAGGAAAACAGTTGGAAGGAAACATTTTTCATGTAAAACTTATAATAGGGTGTTTGATAAGCAACAATATGGAAACACTTAGAGCTTTTCTTTTACCTCATTTCCCTCATTTTAGTGAGAGCATATCACAGACTATTAGTCTTTTAGGTGTGTCCAGTAACTTCAGTTAAACAAGGAATGCATAGAAAGAAATATGGACTTTGTTTCAATTCTATTTAATTATTAGCTTTCCGTTCCATTATGAATATTAATTAATATCTCTAAACCAGTAGAAATTTAAACCTACTATTTATTTATTTATTTATTTTTATTTTTTTGAGAATCTAATATATTCATTTTCTGACCATGTTCATCGTAGTTTTTATTATTTCCTTTTCATATACCCTTCCTTCTACATGCCCAACCAAACCACAGATTTTGTTGCTACTGAAAGTCATCAATACAGTTTCAAAATGATAAAATCAAGCATTTTACAGAAAAAAGTATCTGTAAATAAGAGGGCACAAATGTATCATGAGATCCACTTGCAAGCTTTTGACATTCTACTGAAAGTCATCAATACAGCTCCAAAATGATAATATCAAGCATTTTACAGAAAAAAGTATCTGAAAATAAGAGGGCACAAATGCATCATGAGATCCACTTGCAAGCATTTGACAGTCCAAAGAAGCTACTAGGGAAACTACTATGGGAAACCCTTAATTAGGTTGTTTGGGGTAGGTGTTTAAGGTTTTGAGGTGTGACAAGTACCACGGGAGGGAGAGTATGAGACAGCATTGGGAGTGCCGTGCGGCACAATCTATGCCGGACGGCACAGATTATGCCATCCCATAACTCCCTCCATAACAAAAGGGGTTTGGTAAGAGCATTCCATCTTATTTAATGTGCATAACTTCGGTGGGTCCCATGAATTTATGTATTTCCATCCCATTTAACCAATGGGAAGTGATTTTTTCGACACAAAATTAATGTACAGATGAATTATGGAGTTTGACCTCCCTACTACCAAGTACTTCATCCCAAGGTTTTCGGCAAAGAGAGTGCTGGACGGCACTATCTGTGCCGCACGGCAGAGTTTGTGCCGTCCAGCACTCTCTCTGTCGGCTCCCTCAAACCCCTTGCCCTAGCCTCAAATCTGAGACGAGGGGGAGGGTTTGGTTGTTTGAGGTGTCCTTGGTACTTGCCCAAACCTCAAATTTGACCGATTTTAGTTGTTTGAGGTATCCATAGTACTTGACCTTTTCCATATAAAAAATAGATAATCTTCTATGATAAATATTTTTTAATTTCTAGAATGACTTTTTAACATTAAAAACAATCCTAATAAACAAAACCAAATGAATTTATGAAAATGTAAATACATCTATGCATAAAACTTGTGGTAAAGAAATAATACCTTCCGAAATGCTAGAATGTCAGCCAGAGGAATTGATAACGTCATTTTTAAAGCAATATCAAGCACATCGGCAAGTGCTCTATCACCATAAAGTTCAAAGACACCGAAGTTGACATAGTTTCCAGCAAGTGCTGCCATATGATGGTAAATCACATTAAAGCAAACATAAAATATTGGTTCTTCAGAATTATAGTAATTACTGACCACGTGTAATAGAAAGCCAAAAATGGAAGAAAAAAAAAATGTCACCAAAAACATTTTGTGCAAGGACACTAACAACAAAGATGCAATTATCTCTGATATGTAAAGATTCCATTAGAACACTGGACTAACTCAGTATCTACTATTTTTTATTGATGGATTAATTTTAGCTTGGGATCACACAATGTGTTCCACTGTGCTTATTCTTCCTTTCTCTTATTGCAAAAGAATCAAAGCAATACTCAGTTGGAAAGAGAACAAATAACTTTTCCTTTTGGTGTTTTCTACTCTTTAGGGGCAAAAGAGGAAACAAAAGTTGCAGAAAAATAGGCCGTGCAATCTAAATTGATAGATGCAGAAAGTACTGTGCTTTCTACCCTGCATCTAAGTACACTATTAAAACTTAGATGCAGGAAGTACTGTGATCGGGGATCAAAAACGAGCAATGTGGACTTCTACATGACATAACTAGATAAAATACAATGAACAAATAAACACATACACTTAGGAAAATTCTATACCAGTCCACCCATGCTAGACATACAAGTTCCTTGAATAACCAGCCAAAAATGACAAAACAAGATTTGAAAATCATATTATGCTGCCAGTCATATTCTAAGAAAAGGCTCCAGTGAAAAACTAAGAAACTGCCCAAATGTACATGGAAAAAACAAATAGGGACTACTGACTTTGTTTTATTATATGCCAACAGAGTTTTTGGTATTAATTTCTTAGGACAACTTTGCAACTTATGCAGAGATTATTGACGCACAAATTTTTACTTTTTTTATTTTATTTTTCTGAAAAAACAGAACAAAACAAAACAAAAAGAAATAAAGACTTCTAAAACTGTGGTGCCCACTCATCGACATATCTAAACACAAGGCACCTACTGCACCTTTAAAAAATAAGCCAACTGTCGATATGCTTACCCCTCGAAAGAATAGTCAAACAAATCCATATTCCCTTGTATTTGAAAGCATAAATGTCCGCAGCATTGGGAAGTGACAAAATCCGTGACCCATATGCAACTATTAATTTGCTGACTTCTCGGAAAAGGAGTATGCCATTAGGAGATGATGAATCAAAGGTCAGACGTTGTGCTTTATTCAGCACGAACTCTGCCATAAATTTTAGCAATGGTGTTGTAACCTGCACCATTTGATGGTATTAAAAAGTTTCCCTTGGAATATAAAAAATCTTACTTTATCTAGAGAATAATTCATAAAGCGAAAAGAGAAAGAGATAAGAAACATTCACAACATCTGAATCAAATGAAATAGAAAAAAATGATACATGAAATGCAAAAGAAACAGATCTTGTATCTACCATATTGCCAAAGATCATTCCAAATGTCAAAGAATAAAACATAACTTTAACAAGTTCTGAACTACAATGAAACAGAAGATAAGATGAGATGACCAATTTTAAACACAAAAAGGATTTGATTTTACAACCATAATCCAGAACTGCATAACAGACGAAATAACATGAATAGATACAATGAGATGACTGTAAACAGACAATACATGATGAGATGAAGACATGAAGCTAAGAATAACTAATGGAAGAATCCCAATCCATGAACATCGTCCAGTATAACATGAGCACAAGGTTTATCCATCGTTATTTTGTTTATAAAGCTAAGAGATATCTAAGTTGAACCACTCCGTTGTCCTCTAAGCATTTGAGACTTGAGAGACATTGTATATAGTTCACAAACGGGTTCCATTACCAGTTACCTCAAACAAGGCTCTTCTGAATTAAAATAACAATTTCAAGCTACAGATTGAAACAGGTAACAAGCACAATGATTATCCTAGCAACTTTCCAGGAGATCAAACAATTTCACCAGTTTGGAAATTCACAAGGAGCACCATAAGAATCTCAGTAATCGCTTGTATCATCTTTTTGAAATGGAAAATGAACAATCCGTGTCAGATGCTAAAAAGAGTAGGAACAATTAAATATCGCTTCTGACCTCTGGTGTATCTGTCCAATGAGAGATGCCTCTTAAGAGAAGAGGCATGTGTGCAGGATACAGCCAATCAAATAGGAGTCCATATGTTCTGCGGCTGAATAAAAACACAAAAAGCAAGTATATTAACATTAAGTGTTTCGACACAAACTTCAAATTCAGAAACATCATGAGAACGCACCTATTAGTTGCCATTGTAATTCCTCTCAGATCCCGCATCAACCCAATCAGTGCATATTTTACAGTATCGGTGCGAAACATAGAATCAGGTGTTGATTCCAAACTGATGAAAACCTAGAGTGGCATAAAAACCACAAGTAGTAAAATCAAAGTCAGAGGAAAGAAAGTGCTTGCAACCTAAAACGCAATTAGAACACTAAGAGAGAAGAAAAAGGAATTAAGCTGTCTATTTGTGGAGTACCACAAGCATAGATAAAGCAGAGTAATATAATACAGTAAAAGAACATTGCAGCTAGGTAATTGTGCAAGCAAGGTTGCTCAAAATGTTGACAAGAAGTTTTACTACAGTTTCATGAGGGATTGTGCACGTGTTCCTTTGATGGGAATGTACCAAGGGAGCGAGCCCATTATTGTAATTTTTATTAGAGAGGGATGCTTTTATAATTTATAAAATTAATTGCTTTGTTATTAGAAGAGGTGTTTTGGTAACTTTTAAAACTGTATCTTGTTTTATCAGAGGGAGCAATTATTGTAAATTTCATTAGGGAAGGGCAGTTCTATAATTTCTAATTTTCCTTTTTTATTTTTAATTAGAGTACGTTTTTTGATCAACAATCAGGTACTTTACGAAAATTTTAAAGTTCAGTTGCTTTTTTAGAGGGTATTTTTGGTATTCCAAAATTGTTACTTGTAAGTGGGGTAGTTTTGTAATCATCAGATTTTTATCAAAGAAGGTACTTTTGGTATTCCAAAATTCTTAGTCTCGTACTCGTAGTTTTATAATTATAAGAGAGACATTTGTAATTATCAGAAAGGAACAGGGATGTGATGAAGAGAGCTTCTCGACTTAGCCGATGGAGCCCCTTACAAAGTATAGATGTAGTAATAGATATTAAAAAAATGAAGATCTACTAAGTCTTCGGTTGGATGTAGAATTTTGAAATTTGAAGGAGGAATTTTGGAGGTCAGAGGATCCCGAATTAGTTCCCCTTCATTTGGTTGCCCGAAATTCAAGGATTCTAGTTTCCCATAAAACTAAAGTTCCAGCAAATCCCCTAGATGGAGTCCCCACCCCGGATTTGCTAGGAATTTAGCAGAGGCGGATTCTAGTCTTTATATATTTATTTAATTTTTTTTTTATAAATCCGAGGATTTTGGGGGAGCCAAACACCATGAGGGATTTTGGGGAGGGGAGTTAAACATATCCCAGGATTCTTTTAGCGGTGGCTGAACACAACAGGGATTTGTAAGAATCCCAGAATTCTTGTTTCTAAAGATTATAGTCCCTTATCCAGACACCATAAATGTACAACTAAAAGTATGAAATCACAACATATAGAGGACTTGCATCTAAATGTGACACATTTTAAGACAACTAAGATCACAAAACATGAAGAGACTTACCTGCAAAAGAGGATCCATAGAAGCTTTAAATTTCACAGGGCTATCCTCCATGAAGATCAACCAACCAATAGTATAATAGAAGGTTGTTCTGCTGCGAGAGCATCTATATTCTTCTAAAAATGGAAAGTGCTCCCTCTGAAAAAAAAATACCAAGAACCAATTGCTATATTGAAGTTGGATATGCATGTACGGAGACCAAGCGTGTATTGAAGTAGGAAAAACTAAAAAGGAAAACTTTTATGAGAACTGAAATTACAGTATGATTCCCGATAATGAATTTAATAGTGTCCAACTTCAGAAGTAGCTTTCCCGTCATGTATCTGCCCAATAACAATAGCCCGATTAATAATTACTATTTGAGGAAAACAAATCAAAGTTTTCAATCAAGATACAGAAGTCAGATTCTTAAGTCAAATCATAAGGTGATAAAGCTAACCCAGATGCCAGCTCCAAGAACAGGCTTAAGGTGTGATCAATAACCTCCTCACTCTGCATATAGGGACAAAAGCATGATGCGAAATCCTAGAACAAGTGAAGTAACAAGAAAAAAAATGTCAAATCATTACCTCTGTGTAGCACTTAAGATTTGTAGCAATTTTTCCAACAATAACATTAAGTAATAGTAGATGATCATGGAGTCCCAGAAGCTCAGATAATCTGGCATATAACTGCTGCAACAAAGATAACATATATCAACGGATATGAAAAAGAAGTTAACTTGCTGAAAATGATAAACTCAGAAGGTTCATTTACCTTAGAAGAGTGCATGGCCTGGTCACCGACATAAGACTTCCGAAAATTTTGAAAGAATGTGAGAATTGCACGATCAAGTCTTTGCTTGCTTACTTCACCATATCGCTGTCAAGAGAGATAAATTATGGAGTCTAATGCATTGCACAAAAATATAGGTGAAAACCAGTCTAAGAACATAAACATTTGATTTGCTATGAGTAAATTAAGGATTTCTAATCCAAACATTCGACATGTCATTGATAGTCCTTTATCAGGAAAAATGTACTAAGCGCGAGGAACGAAGGAAGATGACAAAAACGAATGAAGAATGACAAAAATGAACTCACTTAAATTTTCTTGTTCAAATCATTCGCAATCGGTTCTCTACCAACTCCGTCAGAGATTTATATGCATATGTGAGAGAGAGAGAGAGAGAGAGAGACAGAGAGAGACAGAGAGAGAGAGGAGGGATATTTTGCCAAACATTAGAATGCCCAACATGTTGTAGGTGCCCACAAAAATGATCCAAGGGTGCAATGATGATTTCCTCACCATATAGATCATCATCATGTAAAATCACCTAATTCTAAAGTTTCTAACCCATCAAAAGTTGGTTTAAATTAAAGGCCCATAAATTACCCAACTTTTGATGGGGTTAGAACTTTAGAAGTTTTAGAACATGTCCGGCAAACATTGGGAAATCTAACGTTGGTTAAAATATCCCTTCTCATACATATATATGAGCCAGGATAGACATACACTCCTATTCATACAATGTCGTTACAAATTTTTGTGGGGACCACATGGAGATGATCCAAGGGTTGATTTCTGGCGAGGTCCGTGTAGATCATCCTCACTGGAAATCACATCATTCTAAAACTTCTAACCCCATAAAAAATTGTGTGGTTTATGGGCCGTCCACTGTTATTGTAATTTTAAACCAATTTGTTATTGGGGATCATACTCATACAGTTGGTTCATGTCCATGTGGGCCCCCACAAATATCTTTTAATGACATTGCATGAATAAGAGTGTACAAATATCTTGGCTACATATATATTATTTTTGATAAGGACGAAACTTTATTAATAAACCCAAAAGGGTGAATAAATTTACAAGTAAAAAGCCTGAAGACGGCCCCCTTTACATCCAAGCGCTACTCATAAGAGGAGGGACACCCCAACTCCAGCGTTCATATATCAATTACCGAAGGAGTGAATCCCAAAAAAACACAAACTCTTGAAATTGCGAGTTACAAAAAAGCTTGTCCGTTTTAGCCCATTGAAATACAAGTGCTTTGACATCCAAAATAACCGTGTCTAGATCCTTTTCCAAATCCTCAAAAGCTCTCCTATTCCTTTCTTTCCAAATAGCCCAGATTATTGCAAAGAATAAGAGTTCCCAAACTAGTTTACCCCTTGGCTACATATACATAAACATATGTGTATATGTATATATATAGATATATAGATATATATATATATATATTGAATATGGAAAGCAAAGAATGCAGACATGTTAAACTTACCCAAGGCTAAAGTTTTATATTGTATTCAAGAACTTAAAGAAATTCAGGGTTTTCCCTATTGGTATACCTGAGTGTGTAATCCACTATCAGTTACATTTATTAACTGCAGGACTCTTGCTGCAAGTTCAGCATCAATTACTTCTTGTGATTCAGCACTGCAGGAAGTAAGGGGAAAAAGTAACACAGTATAATAAATGTACTACTAATTTGAAAATGTCGAAATGATTTTCAAAGTATGAGAAGTCGTCTTACCTAGAGCCAGTACACTGTTTAATCTTGAGAATGGCAGCAATAATATGAACTATCCAAGCAAGTTTTGCTTCAATCACAGAGAGTTCACTATTATCTCCACTGGCCTGGATTCTGGATCTTTCCTATCAAACCAAATAAATATATATGCAAATAATAAACATCTAATAATTAAGTTGACGGATGTTTTGAGATAATGAGTGCATTGCGCAAAATGTAACTGAAACATACTGTGTAAGTTTGTAGAATAGGCTCCACGACCTTTATGATGTATATACTACTGTTTTCATACTGCATTTCAGTAAAACAAAGAGAAAGCATTAGAAGCAAAATGATCAGGGAAAACCAATATGATTAACCAATGAACAGGAAACTTCATTGGTTAAATGTGGAAGATAAGAGCTCGAATTTTATGGAAAAGAATTGCAGCTTTTCCATAATTGTGAAACCTAAACTACTTAAAGCTGAGGCATTGAATCGATATATGAATGTTTGAACCTGGAATCTGCAAAGGTAAGGAAAGCACTCTAGTTGATCCTGAAGAAGTTCAACATTGTCCAGTGGATTTTCAGAAAGGTCATCTGGAAATCCAGCCTGCAACAAGTACACAGCAAAACATGAGTATAGAATTCTAAGTTTCTCAAAATAATCAGTCTGCAAATTAACACAAATTCATCTATGGGTACCTGAACAGAATCAAATCTGGATGTGATAAAGCCTTCAGTTATTTTAGGCACAAATTCATCTAGCAAACTTGGTGTGTCGCCCTTCAAATAAGGTACAGATGTCACCAGTCTAGACCATAAGCCTAAAAGGTAGTATACGCTGCTGCTAGCCCACTGATGAAGCGATATTAAAAAATAGTTAGTTTCGCATTTCATAAAAGATTCTTCTGAATGTACTAAACAGGAAGAAGAACACAGCTAACCTGCCAGGACTGCAGAGACTTTGATGTGAACTCTGCTACTAAGCGTATCCAGTCGCTATAACCATCCACATTCACAAGCTCTGACAACTGTAGTAAAACTCCAATATTACAATAGTAACCATTAGATGAAGCACAACATGTACAAACCACATAGACTTGTTCTGGGTTGGAGAGATTATAAAGTCAAGAAGTGGTGAGAGAAGGAATGCTAGAACAAGCTTGAAGAAGTGGAAGAAAGGCTCTGTGGAGCTCATGCTGAAACAGTTCAGTGACATGCCTAGATAAGTCGAACTTCACAGAAAACTGAAGCGGAGGTATTCCCTTAGAAATAGGACATGAAGAAGAAGAGAATGAGGGGTGGGACTCTATTTTGTTTTTTTTATATTAGAACATGTACAACCGTCTACCTTTCCTGTCGAGAGGGGCAAATAACCCTTGGGTCACTTAAAAAGGGGATACTTGCTACAGTAGGGTATTCAAGAAGTATAAGCAAGGCTACAGAGAAAATGTAGTGGAATGGTTTAGGAGCAACAGTCAAATCCAGTCAATAAACTATACATGCAGGTTGCAGCATTTACACAAGATTTACATCGTATTCTATAAATCAAATGAAGTCATTTGGTCAAGCATCCAACTAGAAAGCCGTCAAATGCAATGGAAATTCTTTTTCAAGAATGCACAGTAGTCATCTGACAAATTTTTCACAGGTACTATAATATTTTGGGCTAAAAACAGGGATTGAAATTTATTATTTTTTATAAGGTTTGATGTCTGAATATTAATTACATTATTTAAGGGTAGGTTAGTCATAATGAAAATATATAAGGCCTTAAGTTAGGCTGTATTTTCTGAAAGAATTACTGTCCAAGCATTATGAAGAGACTTAGTTCATCGAATGAAAATTTCCATTCAGATTTTTAATTACTTGGACTAGCTTCTGGAGGAGCTGTCTAGAGGTTCTTAGTCTAGGAAATCTGTACCGCAACCTACATAAGAATAAATAGCCTCCTTACACAAATATGAAGCGCCAAATGAATATCCCATTAAAACAACAGTAAAGGAGTAAAAGCTCCGATTGAAAAAGTAAAGGCGTAAAAACGACTAACAAAGACAACACTTTACCTGATAATTCACTTTGAATCGCCCAAGAAGACGACAATACTCATGGTAATTATCATGATCAGCAAGGCCTGAAGTCCCAGTCCAAATACATAGCATCAAGAACAAAAATAATGAGAAAAACACTTAAGCACCCAAAAGGAATAAATGTGTATGCCATATTTGTTCTGTTAAAAAAATATATATATTTTTCATATTTGTTTTTTACTTTACACAGAACAACACACCAAATGCCATGTCAAACAATAGTTATCAGATCACGAAACCCATAAAGAAATATACAGAATGCAACAGTGTTCTTCGTAAAATGAGATACCACCTTGCCCTGTTTGCAGAATTTCTTTGGTTCCTGTCATAAGATGTGCCAGAAACTTGGAACGCTCAGTATCATTTGTGAACAAAGAACGTCTGACAGAAGCAAGTCGCACTAAGCACTCCAAAGCCTGAATATATGGAAATAAAAAACCAGAACAAAAGGAGATTGTGAACTTATTAATAATCAACAGCCTCAGAAACTTCAGAGATCAAAAAGAGTTAGCACCTCGAATGAAACATCAAAACGAATGTGATTTAATAGAAGGAAGTAGTTTTACATTCTCAAGTCAGATTGTTGCAACTGAGCTTGCTAAATATATAACAGCATATTGAAATATAAAAGTTGCATCAGAATTGTAAAAAGAGGGTATATGCAAACACGACCCAAAAAAATGTAAAATGGATGGCAAGTATTCTTATGTAGAATAAACAGAATTGTAAGTAAGCAGTCTGAAGGATACAGTTTAGTAACCAATTGATTTGAAGACAAGCACAAGAGTCAGAAAGAAACTCCAATCCAAAGGGTACTTCTTATACTTTAATCAAATTTTGAATTATTACATAGTAACAATATAATATTCGGTCTAACTCTAAACATAATGTCTAAGGACCACTCCAAATTCTGGAACTTCTATAATAGTAAAGCAATCAGACTGATGATGAAGCCCTCAGTATT
The DNA here is from genome assembly GCA_002174775.1 of Macleaya cordata. NCBI lineage: Eukaryota > Viridiplantae > Streptophyta > Magnoliopsida > Ranunculales > Papaveraceae > Macleaya > Macleaya cordata. The sequence goes on from MVGT01001095.1 coordinate 812,939, forward strand.
TGGGCAAGCTAAGAACACGAAAGTCCAAGTAACCAAGACAATGACGTCAAAAGCAAATATAAACCCCTTGCAACGTGGCATGTCACTTCCAAGACTGAGGCATCTCGGAAAAAACACTCTCTCTATCAAAACAAAACTTGAGCAATGTTTCTTGTGTAGTTGCTCAGGCATATAACCAGGGGACTGCTAAATGGAGTATAACTTTGTCTTGGATCACATCCTGTTACTTTTAGTAGTACAATACCATTATAAAGAAAGAAGGGAAAGGCCCCAAATCCCAATGCACGTTACCAAGCAAGTAGCAACTCGCTGGCCTTGAGATTTTTCTTGGACCACATCACTGAGCCTTTTTAGAACTGTGAGTATCTCTCATAGAAATGATAATTTCATAGCAACTTGTAGCCTATAAAATTGTAAACAGAATCTTTTGTACATTTGTATCTACTAATTAGCTCCATTAACTTCTTTTCTTTTCTAAAAATATATTAGTTAATCATCAAAACAAGTAAGAAATCAGGTACAAAAAATATGTAGAAAATAAATCACTCAAATTTAAGTATAACAATAATAATAGTATTTATATTATGTTGGCAAACTCGAAAACGAAAATGTCACAACTCAGTGAATTCACAACATAGTGTCACCCAATCATTTCACAAGATGCATCCGTTCATATAATACATGTATTGTGCACCAGAGGCACAATAGAGCTGTGGCCGAATGAGATAGATGAGAAAGTGACAATTCCCACATAAGTTCTGCAGTATCAATAATTATAGCACAAAACAATCTCCAAAATTAATTATTCTAACCTCCTTAGAGAGAGGAGGCTTAGTGATCGTATAGTAATCAAAAAAGATCTGCACTGTTGAAGGATCCTCCAGGACTGGCCTCCATGAAGATGGAACCTGTGAGATAATTGGAAAGCAAGATCCACATTCAACGCAGCAAAAATTGTCATAAAAAAATGTATTTTATGTTAACTAAAAACACAATTATAATGTTATTAGTACCTGCACAGTACCAAACTCTTCAGAACTTTCATCTAAAGATGTCCCAACAAAATCAAAAGACAGACACTTAAGCGAAAGAGAAAGTGCTAGTTCTGGCAGCCTGCTTGTAACTGGAAATCGCATGAAGGATGGAAACAGAGGCCCGGAAAGCAGAGAACAGGAACAACAAAGAAACATAAAAGTCATCAAGCCATGGAGCACAAAAAAATCTTGAAAATCACTACCAACATAGTAACCTAACCTTACTCTAAGCCAAAGTAAGCATATTACCATCATTCTTAAGTTGACGCAGTGATGTTAGAGAAATCTGGAAAATTTGAAAGAGTGACTGATCCCTGAAAGAGCAGGCGACTCTTCGATGATGTGTTGACGGCAGTCCTGGATTAGGCTGACAATTCATAAGTCAGGAAACATATTAGAACGTCAGAGGTTTGATGGAAAGGAACTAAGAGATGAGATTTAGGAATGTGCAGAACAAAAACAAAAAAACATAGCAAATTGATGTTAGTGGATATTTGGATATAATCAAAGTTCAAAGTGAAACTCTACTGTACCAAGCTAATTCATGACCACAGGAAGTCATCACTCAGAATAATAGCTAATTCACTTATCCTTCGAAAATTAGGACTTAATGTTACACATATTTACTGTAGATGCCAGTAGCAGCTGGGCAATCACAGAAAAAGTAGCATGTAGTCCACTATATCAAATTGATGTTTCTGTAAATAAGCAATTAAGACGAACTCCTATTTCAAACACTATTAACAAGAGAATGCATATCTGCTGCATTATAAATAAGTAACAAACATGTGAAAATTAGAGACTCTTTAAACCGCAGAGAATCACAACACACTACTACTGTCATTTTCCCTTTTCCTACAAACTACTCTTCACTCAATTACAGACACGAAGAAATGTCAATTGCAATCTAGCAAAACCTACTTAGATGGAATGTGATGTGCAATAGAGAGAAGAACAGAACACCAACCATAAAAGAACCTATGGACAAAGAAATCGTCATCTCAACAGTAACACTTTAGTATTTTTTTCTTTTCTTTTGATCGGTAGAAGAAGCATTTATCAGAAAAAAGCATTAAAGAATCACACCCTTGAATGAATTCGATAACATCCAATTACAAGATCATAAACTCCCATCAAAATACAAAATCCTTGAAACACCCTCAAAAAGCTTCAAATGGAGAGCACCAAAAAAAGAAAAACCCTTTCACAAGAATCACAACCAAAATAAGCCTTTACGAAGGTTTTTCCTTAAGGGAATGATGCTTTTGAAAATCTATCCGGTTTAATCTTTTCAAGAGCATATTTGTCAATGTTCAGACAAAGACTCATTTCATTTTCGAGGTACAGAAAATGAAAATCAATTTGAGTTATCAGCTATGTTGTTTTCTGCGTGAGGCGAGGCGAGGCGACAGGCCAGGCGCCTCGCCCAGGCGCGCCTAGGCGTCGCCCAGGAATAGTGTTCCCCAAATCAGCCCTATTTTCCCCCCCCCCTGCCCACTATATAATCACTATTTAACCTATTTTCACATTTATGCATCCTTTTTTCAGTGCATTATGACTTATATATGCGTAAATGACAATAAAACAATTTAAACAACATGGATTAACAAAGCAATGGAGCACACAACTACATAAGTTCACAAATCCCATGGATTCCCATCATCAAACCACAATTAACTCAAAATTAAAAACATCTAAAGCAAATGCAATATTCATGTCTCTAAAAGTCAATCCTCTTCGCCCGCAGATGGAGGGCCAACATCTGCAATGTTTCCCTCATCCGATCCCACTTCATCACCATCATCATCTGTTTCCGAGTCCTCATCCTGAAGTTGTAATTCCTTTCTCCTTTGAATTTGAGCTTGGCTTTCTATTTGTTGTCGTAGTCGTTTCCTTGTATATTGCCTCGTGCTAGGACCAACATTATCCTCTCCCTCCGCCTCTTCAACAAGTCCGTATGTAAGATCAGTGTCACCTACACGATCATTGGCTGCATCATAAGGGTCTATCCACTCTGGACAATCTTCGACGCCTTTCAAGATAATTGGATCTGTATCTCTTCCAGTCAAGCTAGTTCGGTCTTCATAACGAGCTTTCAATTTGCTATTGTACTGGACAAATACAAGATCATTCAACTTCCTCAAATGTTAACTTTTTTCCCAAATTTTCGACCCCCATAGACTCCTAAAAAACTAAAACTTATTTTTAAACCCCCTAAAAGACTTTAAATCGAAAAAAAACCACCAAAATTTATATTTTACAAAAAACACCCAACTGATTTGGGCCAACACGCTTAAGTTATGGGGCGACCGCCTCCTAAGCACTCTGGGCGACCCTGGGCGATCGCCTAGGCGCGCCCAGGCGCAGAAAGCGGTAACCTGTGGAATTTGGAGGGGGGCGCTGCGACAGGTCAGATTTCGACTCGCCTAGGTCGCCTAGGCGCGCCTAGGTGACGCCTTTAACAACATAGGTTATCAGTGACAATCTAAAACTTTCCATAAAAATATAATAGGCAACACCATGTGCTGAGTTTTCACCAATAAACACCTCCAAATTCTTGTCCTGTTACCAAGACCCCTCCCATTATGCAACACAATGTCCAGCTTTTTATGTCTTTTGGAATTCTTCCAGTTTCCTACTCGTTATTATTATTGATCCTGCCGAACGTTCATACGGAATTCCAAGTTTGAGGCTCCTAGATTCCCTTGTCTTAAATATTACATCTTCCATCGTAAAACTTTCTTCCTTGCTTCGAGTCTTGGACCATTTTGGGAAAATTAATTACATCTGTTCAAACCCATGAAAGATACCTTCTAAAATTTGTTGACTTCTGAATGTTGGCTCAACTTATACATAGTCCACAATAATCCCTCCATATCTACAACAGATAAGCTTTGATTTTGCATCATTCTCCTCAGAATAAGAATTCCACATGGGATGGAGATTTTCTTTTCACGCCATTTACCTCCTTGAAAAGTTTATTCAATCTGCATCCTCAACAAATCCCCCAGCACAGCTAGTATTATAATTTTGAAATATTTCTTTGAGACAAATTGAACTTCGAGAATTTTCTAATAAGAAAAGTATTGAACCTCAAAAGCAATTCCTTTGATGAGAACGTTGTTTGGGTCAATTTTTCATAACACATTTTGAATGAATTTCAATTTTCAAAAGAACAGTGGTCAAGCTTCACCCAGGCCACTCATCTAGAGAGGAAGGTTGTACCTCTTTTTCTGACAGGGCCAATAACTTATTTACATTACTTTCTTTTCCGCTTTCATGCAACAGCACAATCTCCCTCTCCTTGTGAGACAGAATAGCTATGCAATAGTTGTTTATTTTCACTATCATCTAAAACCGTTCAACTCCAGTGTTTTTGTTACATTTATTTGAAACCTCAAATTCCACATGTAATTTTAGCGTTTTTAACTTTTATGAATTTATAATAAGTTCAATTAAACTCTGGAAGCCTGCATTTAGGCACCTAGTACCCTTTATCACTTGGCCCTTAAACAAAATACACAGAAATCCTGAAAAATTAAGATGCCCCTGCTTAATCATACTGCACTTCGTGCATTTTGAGAAAAATACAATCACTGAAGAGTATCCGACAGACCCTTGATGTTGAAAATTCAACCACATACAAAACCTGCAATTAATTTCCACAATGCAAATAACTTCCCACATAATTGAGGAATCAGCAACAAATTAAGTCAATAACTGTATTCAAGCTCCAATGAACTTGTATTGAGAATCTAAACTAATCATATAAGAATCTTTTAGACATGAACATTAAATTAAAATCTAGAGGGAACAATGACTGATTCAGCTCACCATTATGTATTCCGTTGCAACTAATGCCCCAAAACTTTGTTCTTTAAGAGTTTTATCAGGATTGGTTAGATAAGAAGATATTATATACAGTTCCTAATTACACAATAATTGTTCTCCAGAATTATGATAGACTTGAACAAGACAAACCTGATTCATCTCAGACACAAGTTGATTCAAAATCTTCAAACCAATGGCATAGTGATCTGAAGTTGCCTGATGAAGAAAATAAAGGGAAAAAAATTCTGCTCGTTAGACAACTCACGGCTGCAATCATCTCACACACGGTTATGCATTCTGCATATTATTTTATGCAATAAATCCTGAAACAAATTAGACATACAATAGAAAACCTAAGAATAGAAACTGAATCATCAAAAGAAAGTGAACAAATTTCAATCGCATCATCTAGACAGCTCAAGAATCCAAGTTTCATCAGCCTTACAGCAGTCACATATCCTTACTACTTCATAACAGTTTAAACAGGAAGTTATACATTAACACATAGAAACAATTGAACATTTTATCCCTTATCAAATAAGACTGCTGCAATGACACTCACGACTCAACTTAACATTCATAGAGCCAACACAATGTAAATTATTTCTATGTATCATGTGTAAACACTACAGATAACACATAGAATGATTTTTGACTGGAAATTACCAAAACCATCCGCCGGGTAAAAATTAACTGAGACATACCTTTAAGGAAAAAAAAATTCCAGCAAACAAACTATATATATTTTTGATATCCAAACAGACAGCATAGTCCTTTTTCTTCTTTTCATTTTCTGTCCCTGATTGGATCTTCATAAAACTTTTGGTTAACGAATAACTGGAAGCCAATCCATACTCGAGAGTCGAGACTTATGTGTCCTCACAAATGCAATGCTACAATATTACAAATTGTCATGACCGACTCGAGTATAAACTGCAGTAAAGATGCAGGAAGGAAATAGCATATGACACTTCAATCTTGTCATTATCCAAGATACTGTAAATCTTTAAAATCTAATGGTAAAACAACAAACATCGGGGGAAAAAAGAAAGAAAGAAAGAAACAGGGAGAACACAAGGGATGTGAAGACACAAGCTTACCTGACAAAGAATACAATAAAACAAGGGCAGAAATAACCGTAAATGCTATATACAAAGGTCACATCACCTGACTCAAAAAGTTCATTGATTCTTTAACCACCTCCCTGAATCTGTCATCGTCAAACCACCCAAACTTCGTAACTCGGCAAAAGAGTTGAATGAGGGATCCAGTTACAAAAGGCTGCAAATCAGGTCCTCTGGTGGCCAGATAGTTTATCAGGTAGTTTCCTTCAGAAAAGTGCAGAAAGATCAAATTCAAAAGAAGTGTAAGACAAAAAAAAAATGCAAAACTGACATTGCAGTATAGTTCTGAATAAAATCTGTAAGGGGTATATGGCCATCCAACACAAACACTAAACAAGGTGAAAGGTTTGAACTTCCAAAATTTTAACACCTCGATCTAACATCTATCTAGCAAAGAAGGAATAACACAAAAGAGATTGATTAAACCAAGGATTATGAGCAGCCATGACTTGCATGAAATGTCTACGTCATACTACAATAAGATAAATTACAAAAGGAAAATAGGGATTGGTCACAGAATAAAGGCCACTTGAGAAAACTGCATATTAGAACCTAGAATAGGCAAAAATATTTGTTAGCAGAACGAGAATATTACGGATATCAAGACGGAGTTGCAAAGAGAGGCTGTGCTCTGTCACTTGCTTCAACAAGCTCGAACTAGCCAACATCAATGCGTAAGGAGTCAATGCATTGTCCAAAATGTATTGGCATTGTGAAATGTAATCGATATTCACAGAAAAGCATTTCAGAGTGCTCTCTGCGTGAGCCCTTTCAGCCGAGTCCTGTGAATTGTAAAGCCTCTCGCACAACGCTTCCAGTTGCGCTAAGCTCTCCATTGATGACAGAACAAGAATAATTTCCAAAATTTCAAGTGTTCAACAATCCACCTTCAAAGAAGTCAATTGTTTGTCCTTCCCACGAATACCCAAAACACATCTACAAATTTCCCACAAAATGCAGTAATATATTTAGCAAAAGAATAGAACAATACGCTAAAACATCAGACTGCCAACAAAGTTGAAGAGCTGAAATGAATAGTACTACCACTGGAAACGTTGGATTATTTACAAATGTACACAGGACTGTATATTTCAATCTGAAATTGTTCCATGTTACAAGAGATGCTCAAAATATAAACAAGAACTCAAGAGAAAAGCCCACGAATCTGGTGATTAGCAACTTCTGCCACAATAGGAGCACTGGTACAACAAGTCACAGCATCGATCCTGAGAAAGAAATTTCCAATACAAAAACCAATGAATATCAAGTTAATAAAAGTTAATATTTTAAAAGTGAAAGTCTAACGAACGCCAAATATCAATAGGTAGACCAGCTGCCATGAATTAAAACGAAAGGGCAGCAAAGGTTCCCATGCCATGGAAGAGTCACGTTGAACGGAATGATAATGTGGTAGGGAGGTACTTTTCACACAATGATTTTGTTTTAACACCCATGAAGGCTGTTCATTGAGTCATTTACCTTTACTGTGGTTTTAAGACCCAGACTCAAAGTACAAATTTTCTTGACTAAGCTACTGGGATGATCCGAATTCGAGTTAAAATGATTCAAATGTTGCCAATTAAGGAAAAAAACAAAAAACCTCAGATAAAGTCACTAGAATTCAGCGCAAGTAACGAGTTGACGAGTATTTAACCAACCTTTAACTAGTCTCATTTTGAATATCAAATCAACTAGAAGAAGTTTCTAAACCATATTATTACCAATTATAATAATAATAAAGTTATGCATTAGCACTACAATAAATAAATGATTCAATGCAATTTCATGTTTAATTCAATAAAAAGTACTTTTATTGCATATATGAAGTTGTTTAAACGTCATTACATCCTTTCCTAATATCATAATATCAATTGAATTACATATTGGGAATAATTTAATGAATGTTTAAGTGGCTCCACACCCAGCCAAATAATATCCCACGTAGCCTATTAACCCTATATCATCATTAACAAAGTTCATGGTTGAAAAACATCGGGTCCTAAGCCAATCGTTGGAAATGCTCAAATCCAACGGTAATAAGTCATTAAACATTCTTTGTAAGTCCACCGACTCCGATTGGTGAGCCAAAATTCCGTGAGGTTAATTTACCACAATTGTGTCCCAGGTGGCACTTTTTGGGGTTGGAATCATCGAGAACTGATCATTACATCGGTAGCCATTATGGATAGTTGATGTAAGTATGTAACCATGATATCTATCCCCTCAGTAAATGATTGTTTGAGAAAAAAGGAAATAACAGGTTGGAAACCCATAAGTAGAAGACTGCGTTACTGTTCTTTACTATACTATCACATCTGTCCATGCAACTAAATATTTTGTTCCACTCAAATTTGGAAATGAAGTTACGGAAAACCGATCAGGTGTCTCATTTCCATGTTTGATCATTTATCATAATATCAAGTCAGTAGTCTATGTTATACAAAGCCGATAAGGTGCCGCATTTCCTCACTAAAATCATTCATCGTAAATTCATAATATCAAACGACTAACTCTAGGTAACCAAAAATTCAGTAACAAATCAAAATACAGATAAACAGATTTCAACACAACCATTGCGAAAATGATAAATTTACAGGTATTTAATAGAATCTTCCATCAGTCAATCAAATAACAACCAAGCATCTGTATCTTATGCAGAGAAATCTACTTGTTTACATGAAACTGATCTTTAATCAGATAACCTTTTATATTTAACATCAAAATCAAACAAGTATCATAGAAATATAAGATTCCAAGTAACAATTTCAACCAGACAACTTGATTCATCATAGATTGATTCACTTTGTTAATTAATATCAGATAACCTTATATCTAACATCCAAATCAAACAAGTATCGTAGAAATGCAAGATTTCGAGTAACAAATTCAACAAGAAACTTCATTCACCATAGACGGATTGACTTTGTTAACTAATATCAATATACCGATCTAAAATGCTCGTCCGAAACACCAAACTAAGATCAAAACTCAGAACAAAAAAAAATTCATGGATAAATCTCAGGGTGTTAATACAGATTAAAACAATTTCCAGGTTAAAAAAAAAAAAGAAGAAGAATATGATCTTAGATTCTTACATGCAAGCATCTCTTCCCGATTGATTTTCAAGAATTTGTTCCTTGTTCTTGGCTTCGGTGAGTTGGAGAAATTCGATTTTTTTAGAGAGAGAAAACGAAAACCTAAAAAAAACCAGAGAGTAAAAATGAGAGCTTAGAAAAACAGAAAAAGAAAAAAAAACTTGCCGACTTTATATATATATAGAGAGAGAGAGATTAGGGAACATGAAAATATCAAATAAACATCATGGTTTGCAGAAATTATGAAAACCTGCCTCAGGTTAATTAAAGCTTTATTCCTTCAAGATTTGTTACCTTTTTTTTTTTTCTCGTTTCTATAAAAATAATATTATTTTGCATCTGAACACGTTAGTGATTTGTGCATTGTTTTGATAACATGCGCCAGTAGCATAAGTGTTCGACAAAAGCCTGCCAATGTAAGCCATTAATCGTGGAAAATGTATTGCTGTTCATAACTTGCCAGTATTTTTTTTTTCTTTATTTTTTTTTGTAATTATGTGTCCTTAGGTGAGACTAATCTTATGACTGCGTGCACCCATTTACTTAGGCGTTTGGCAACAGCACTTCTGCTTCTAAAAAAAGCAAAAGTACTTTTGAGAAGTAAAAAATAAGGAGAAGTTAGTATGGTAAACTATTGACTTATAAGTCTAAAAAAATGATGAGTTATTAGTTGTTACACGGTACTCGAGGAGAAGCAACTTCTAAGAAGTAGAAAAGCAAAAAAATTTTGCTCCCAAAAAGAAGTAACTTTTTTGCTTCTAGAAGTCACTTTGAAAAAATGTTACCATACAAACTTTTTTGCTTTTTGACTTATATAAGTCAAAAAGCAACTTCTTAAGTGGTTGCCAAACGGCCTCTTAGGATACGTGTAATTGTGTGAGTTAAAGAGTAAATTGCGTGTATTTTGCTTTTTTCTATGAACAACACTCACTTTAGATTTTTAACCCACTAAGCTCATTCATTGACGTGTCACCAATTAAATTTTAATAATACCTTTTGGACATACCATTTTATAAAAGTTGTATCATATGCTTATGTGGCAAGGTGGGACTCACCACTTTTTGAAGGAATTTTCAACCTACATGGCAGTGGGACCCACCCTGCCACATAAGCATCGGGCACCACTTTTGTAAAATGGTCGGTTCAAACACCACTCTTGATTAAATTTAGATAAAAGATAAAAGTGAGAATTCTACATTATTCCCTGCACATTGTTGTCAATAACTGTGAATATTTTTTTTTCAACAGTGTTGTTTGGACCGACCACTTTACAAAAGTGGTGCCCGATGCTTACGTGGCAAGCTGGGCCCCACTGCCATGTAGGTTTGAAACCCCTTCAAAATACTTTTGAGAGAAAAAGTGGTAGGTCCCACCTTACCACATAAGCATCGGGCACCATTTTATAAAATGGTCGGTCTAAAAAGTATTATTATTTTATTTTGTTGTAATCATAGGTTTCCTACTTTTGAGGTTGAGAGTTCCTGTAATTGGGTGAGTCGAAGGGTAAATTTTTCATATTCTTCTTTTTTCTTTTTTATTCATATTTTTATTTTTACCTAGGGTTGTTCGTCAATAGCTAACCAACTAGCCCCCATATCCCGTGCAAGGCACGGGGGCTTCTTTTTAAAAAAAAAAATTTTAATTTTTTTATTAGATAATTAGAAATTTTAATTGTTTTAAATTGTGCCATATGTTTGTAATATAGTTTTTTTAACTCACACTTAAGAGAGAGGGTTTTGTTAACCCAATAATATATAATATATTGGGCCATATGTTTATAATGTAGGTTTTTTAATCCACACCTAAGAGAGAGGGTTTTGTTAACCCAAGGCTTCTCCTATAGTATATTATGTTTATAATGTAGGTTTTTTAACCCACACCTAAGAGAGAGGGTTTTGTTAACCCAAGGCTTCTCCTATAGTATATTATAATAGATATGATCCTAGGTCCGATAAATGGTGTACAAGATGCATTGTTGTTTAAATTGCGAGTTTTCTGTCAAAGTGAGGGTGAATCAAATAATGTTAGACGGGCAAAATAAAAAAGAAATAATGTTGGACGGCGCATTTGATTTTGTTGAGGCACGTATAACATGGGTCAAGAAGGCTCCATATCATGTAATTGGTCAGAACTACTATTCGAACCGGCTCTATAATCTGCCTAAATAAACAAGCCTTATATCTACGACATTTGTGGATTTTTAAGGATGGAATCCAATTCAGACGGACTCCACAAATTCACATTGAGTAGTGGATATAAGAGCTAATATGTCTTAACAAATTATAGGGTCGGTTCCAAAAGCATTTTTGGTAATTGGTAGAGACTTAAATGGTTAATATACAGGAGGGTGGAATCGAACACTTAATCCCTAATGCGTCAACAAAATTGCACTCCTGTACGATTTGGTTCTTGTATTGGTAAATAAGATCAAACGCAACCCATCATTACATTAATTAGACTCCTATTAGGTTAATTATATCAGTACATAGACCTTTCCAATTAAATTCGACAGTGTTCAAAAAAATTTGCAGTAGGTTGTTGCACCTCGAATGCGAATTTATTTCTAAAACGACAAATTAGACAAAAATACAAGTGCACAAAAGTTCAACGGGACTAATGCTTAATTAATTTGTTAGTTTTTAATTAAATTCTAAATAAGTGCACGTAAAGTAATCTCATGAAAAATACATTTGCGGCTTTCTCCAAGGATCTTATTTGGTTTATTTTTGTGAGAGGATGGAGACGTGCAAGAAGCAATAAAAGGAGTGACGAGTAATAGTAGAAGGATGACTATCAACCAGATTGGCAACAAACTCATATTTGTTGTAGCTATGAATTTGCCTTAGTTTTGCGGACCGGGATAACTATGTATTAAGTTTTGTTCGTCCAAAGCAATTATGCAAATTAATTTGCACAAAATTTGGTTTTTCATCCATTCTGAATGATGATTTAATACTAGGGGTGGGATTTGGGCGGGTTAGAGTCTTTAGACATGCCACACCCACACTATATCTCTATGTGCCCAAAATACCCATAGAACCTATAGAACCCACAAAACCCAAAAGGAGTCTACCCACACATGGCCGTATAAGTTTCTCGGATTCTTCGGGTTGCCCAACTTTCAATAAATTTAGGTGATTAGATGAGTTTATTAATAAAAAAAATAATAATAACAAATAGATAACAAATTTAATTAAACAACATATCGTTTATAGTTTTAAAAGATAAACAAACTAACAATCGATATGTTCACGTGATAAATAAATTAAAGATGATTTTAAAATATTTCAAGTTTTATTTATTAAGTGACAAAAATCTTTTTGACTTTACATAAAATGTGACACATGATTTTTTTTTTTTGTCTTAATACCTCCACCATATATTGGTAATTCAATATATTTATCTATTTTTATATTTCAAAATATTTTTCACATGTTAGAAATTAATTAAAATTTTATATTTATCTATATATATATAAGTTTCTCGGGCTGGACGGGTTGTGTAGACGCCAAATTTTCGCACACCCCAGAAAATACCCATTTTGGTCGTATCTCGGTTTACGTGAGAAATTTAACGAAAAATTGGTTTAATGTGACTAAGCAGGCTTCACTCCGTTGGTCCAAAATTCGGCTCAAGGCCAGAACAAGAAGAGAACCAAATCTCGGGGAACCCCGAACTCGGAATCGAATCGGTTCAGTGGAGGATCCGTAGGATTTTAATCCCTGGGCGTCGCCACGTGTCGCAACAAAATTGGCCCACCCTAAATTTTCCCAAAATCAACTATTTTCTCAAAAAAAAATCTTTTTTAAAAGGAATTTTGTGGGACCCGCTCTCATTTTGAATCACATAAAAATAACATTTTTTGTTATTAAAAGAAAAAAAAATATTTGGGCGACAGCATGGGGAGAACACGTTTTGGTGTTTCCTCCATGCTCCCCACGCATGTGGGGGATTGGCCTTTGTTTGACACAAGAAAAAAATAAATGGGAGCTGGTCGGTAGGGAGGAAGAAAGAACAGAGAGATAAGAGGGGGTCTGAAAGAGGAAAAACGTAGGGAGATCGAGAGAAAGAGAGTGCAGCAGAGAAGGGGAAACAGAAAGAGAACAGAGGGAGAGAGAGAGGAAGCAAGGAGAGTGAGAGAGAGAGAGAGAGAGGAGAATAGGGGAAGAAGAAGACAGCAGCAGCAGCTGCTGCTGTCGTTGGAACAAAAAAAAAAGATTAAAAAGCATCTGATTCAGACGTGTTGAGAAGAGTGGGAGAAGAAGAAGAAGAAGAAGAAGAAGAAGAAGAGAAAGAAAGAAGGAGGAAGAAAAGGAAGGAAAGAGGAAGAAGGGAGGAAGAAAAAAATATATATATATATATTTTTTTTGTCTGCTAACAGACGTGAAGAAGGAGGGAGGAGGAGAGAGAAAAGAAAGGAAAAAGAAGAAAAGAAAAGAAATAAAAAAGAAGAAAAAAAGTAAAAAAAAAACATTTTTTTTGTTTAAGAAAAACAAAAATCAGAAAAAAAAATGTTTAAAAAAAATGAAAAACAGGAAAAAACAAAAACGGAAGTTTTGCAAAAAATAGTTTTAGTTTATTTTTATTTTTTCCATTCCTTTTTCTCTCACGCGTTAATTGCAAAAACAATTTTGTGTGGTCCTTTGAAGTTTTGGTTCTCTCAACTTGGACACGGAGTGAGACCCACTTGTCGCCTCTACCACACATCAACACGAAAGGGGGTGAGATTTCTTGCAATCGGGTCGACAGGCTCGCGTCTACTAGGTAATAATCCCTATCTCATCTTTTGTTCTCTTCCATTATTGAGTTTACATCCCATGTGATGAAATGATGATGTAACAATGTTTTGATGATTCAATGAAATTTTGCATGCAATTTTTTACGGTAAAAATGTCATAAGATTTTTAGCATGTGTTACATGATATATGTTAGCCTTGCATGAAATAATTAATGATACGTATGCAACATGATGATCACGTGAATGATGGGATGATATCTTCGCATCAAATGTTTTGTATGACGGATGTTCCATAAAAATGATGCATGCATGAAATAAACAAGCATGTGACAACGAGGTATTTTTCATATGGAGCATGGTACATCTTTTTCCACATGAGTTAGTATCACCGTTTTTGCCACGTTTAAAATTTCGAATCGTAAGTTACTTGTTTACAAGTTTCGAATAATTCGCGACTTATATTAGTGTTTTGATTATTTTGCTAGTTTGGGATTGAAGCACTTAATAAGCCTCAGAATAAGCTATTTTGGGCCTACAGGCCCATCCCTTCGTGGTGGGCCCACGTGCCCATCCCTTTGTGGTGGGCCCACGGGCCCATCCCTTCGTGGTGGGCATACGGGCCCTCCTTCGTTTATCCCATTTCCAGCCTTCATGCTCTCTATCTGTTGCTATGAGATTAAGGGCTCATTTATCGGGCTTGGGCCTAAGGGCCCGCCTCCATGTCAGGCCCACGAGCCTAAATCCATTATTCCAGGGCCCAAAGCCCATCATCATCACTCGGGCCATAGGAGCCCCCCCTTCCTTGCGGGTCCAAGAACCCACATCCTCTCATGTCGGGCCTAAGGGCCAGATAGCTTGCCAAACCCTAAAAATAAATAATAATAGAGATTAAGGTCTCTAGCTCAGTTCACCCTAGGGTTAGGCTTTGCGTGCTTGTAGCTTTAGGTTGCATTAGCGTAGGATTGTGTATTATTTTCGAGGGCGCGTAGGGTTTCACTCGATGTGAAATTCCTATTTTACCTTCACCTTTGTTTTACATGTTTCTTTCCAAATGCATCACATTTAGCCTAGGGTTTTTCATACATATAGAGTTAGGGTCATCCTTAATCAGATTAAGAATCTTTAGATACCTTCGTGCGGTACTAGAGCTTAGGGCATGCATCATTCGCGTCTCATCGACGCTCACATTTCTCAGGCATACATGCATTGTGTGATCCCATTTCGTCTCCGGGTATGTCCTATGTTGGACGTGACACCTCTTTCAGATTCACGCCTAAGGGCTGAATCTGTCTTTCATCGTCTTTGAGATTCATGCCTTCGGGCTGAATCTGCTATCATCATCTTTGACTCTCAGCTTTCGCCGTCTTTGAGAGTCCCAACATTTATCGTCTTTCAGATCCATGCCCAAGAGCGTCCATGGATCTGTCTTTGAGATTCTCCGCTTACGTCGTCTTGGAGATTCTCTACTATCGTCGTCTTTCAGATCCACGCCCAAGAGCGTCTATGGATCTATCTTTGAGTTTCTCTGCTTTCGTCGTCTTGGAGATTCGCTAACATTCGCCGTCTTTCAGATCCATGCCTAAGAGCGTCCATGGATCTGTCTTTGAGATTCTCCGCTTTCGTCATCTTGGAGATTCTCTATTATCGTCGTCTTTCAGATCCACGCCCAAGAGCGTCCATGGATCTGTCTTTGAGATTCTCCGCTTTCGTCGTCTTGGAGATTCTCCACTATCGTCGTCTTTGAGGTTCACGCCTGAGGGCTGAACTTGCCTATCGTCATCTTCGGGACACTCAGCTTTCGTCGTCTTTGAGAGTCCCAATATTCGTCTTTCAGATTCATGCCCAAGAGCGTCCATGGATCTGTCTTTGAGATTCTCCACTTTCGTCGTCTTAGAGATTCTCTACTATCGTTGTCTCTTAAATTCACGCCCCGTAGCGTCAATGAATCTACTTATCGTCCTTTAACAGATTCACGCCCAAGAGCGTCCGTGAATCTGTTTTCGTCATCTTTGTTGGTGCGTGGATACAAAGTACGTCCATGTCACTGACTTTTCGTCGTCTTTGGGCACATTCTATGTTGGATGTGATCCCTCAATGTATGGTGCATACAACACCATATCACATGTTTGAGTGTACGTGTACACATTACAGGTATCACACCCCTTGTTTGCTCGTGGATATAAAGTACGTTCTCGTCACTGTGCTCTTAGCACGCATGCCACCGATGGCACGCGTCGCTTCCTTTGCTGCATTCAGACAGATGGATGTATGCATCTTCCGCCCCAGAACTTTTGATCATGACACGTAGATGTAGGGGGCTTACTTACTGCAGTGCAGTTGTTTTCGTGTATGTAGCATAACTTAGTATCAATCATATATTTCCTTAAAAGTCTTTAATTGCAAAGTAGAGGCCGTCCTCACGGACGGGCGGTTGTTGGGTGCCTAACACCTTCCCAACACGTACCTAGATCCCCTTATCCATTATCTTTGTACCGCAGACTATCTACTTTGGACTATCGCCATGGTTTTCTCGGAAAACTAGATTTAGGTCGATTTTCTAAAATCTCGGGTCCTGATTCCCATAAATCAGGTGGCGACTCCTTACATATCACATTCATACCCCTTCTGAGGTGGGCGAATCCAACTTATGCGTCTCCCACGTGCGAGTTTTCCTCGAGCGTGGTGCGCGCCAGATTCTGGCTCCACAGGTTGTCCGGATTCACAATTATTT
>MVGT01001095.1:829606-870562 GCA_002174775.1 Macleaya cordata
AATTATTTCTGCTCACGCTTGCCCAAATTCAACTTTGAGTTGGCAAAATAATGCCCATAGTTGCCCAAATACCCAACAACCTTTGTCCATGTTTGCCCAAATACCGGGTCGGATTCGAGTTGGTCGGGTTGACCCAACCCAAGTCCCACCCCTATTTAATACTAAAATGGCCTCGTCACTAGTTGAAATTTGTGCACTGGAATTTGTTTGAAGGGGTATTAATTACACGTCAGGAGACTCAAACAAAACAAATATTTGTTTTGATAAAGTATTTTTACTGTTTGATACAATCATCTTATGAATTCCCTACAAATATGTCACTGAAATTTTAAAAATGTTATTTTAATTTATGAAATGACAAAGATCAATTATTACTAACTAACCCCCCACCACCCACACCCACCCCATCCCCACCACACGCTCGTGTAGGTTGGCTTTCCCCCCAATAAATTTAATCGCGTGTGAGTTGGCAAATTACGTGGAACGTTATTTGGTTTGCCCATTCACAAACTTACTCACCATACAAACCATTAATTTTTCTTTATTAACAATACGCATATTCATTTTTTACACTGTCTTGTGGGATTCTCATGAGCGGTGAAGATTATCGTCATAAATAATCAGTCTTTAGATCAACTACATGTTACCATTCGTATAAATCGAGTGTAATTATTATAGAAATAAGATTGTAGGTAGGCCCATTTGAAGACAAACTATGGGCTGATGCGATTTGAACGTTTAGGAGATCATTTTCATAAAAATTCAACCATTGGGTTATTTTCGAGTGAGCGTTAGAACTGGTGTAAGTAGAGTGTAAATTTAAAGTGAGTTTTAAGAAAAAGAAGACACAATATGCTTTTTTTGGCAAAAAGGCACGTTAAGGAGATCATGGTCACAAAAATTATCCCTTGGATCATCTTACATAGGCGAACAAACAGGTGTCAGTAAATTGTAAGGATAAAAAGGTACTAGGTGGGTCCACTGGTGACAGTTTATATACTGATGTGATCTAGACTTTGATAAGATCATTGTTAAAAAAATCAGCCCTTTGATCAACTCCATATGACCACATTTGGCAAGTGCAACTCAAGTGTAAATAAATAAATAATATGACAGATATATTCGGTATTTCTAAAAAAGATGTAAAAAAAACACACACACACATAACTTCATACACGGCTTCACCAAGCCGCACTGTTGGCTTGGTAAAGCCGCATATATAATATTAGATTTAAAATCATTGGATAATCAAGCTCGGTTGGGATCAACGGGATCGGTTTGACTTGGTCAGGCCGACTCAGCAAGATCGATTTTTTGTTTTTCCTTTTAAATCGATTCGTCTTGGATAAGGATTTGGTCTGCGGGATCGGACATTGTCCCAAAAAAAAAATCCTCGAATGTGTTTATTGAGCATCTCCAATGCAATTATAGAGCAATTATAGATTTAGTAAAAATTAGATGTCACGTAGGAAAATTAGACATTTGCCCAAAAGAATAAAAAAACTCTAATGCTAATGTGAAGATAAATTTGAAAAACTAAAGTGACAATGGTTAGAAAAGACAATGTCAAGCCCGTTGTCTATTTATAGGCAGTCGACTTACTGTTATCATCTTAGTCATCCAATATGAATAACTATATATTTAAAAATAGTATTAAAATTGAAAAGAATAATATTTTTTTTTTCAGTTTTAGCGGGATTAGGCACCATCAATTATTATTATTTTTAAATAAAATAGTTGAATCCATTTAAAATGAAGTGCCACACAAACTTTTTAAAAAACAAAAAAATAGGTCAAAACATTTATATTTGAGATCGTATTTTTTTCTTGAACATTTGTGGTAAAAATATTATCACTTCCACCTCCACTATTGCGTAATTTTGATCTACATAATAAGGGATCCTCACCACAAAATTTAGTGAAAGTCCAAATGCACCCTACGGTTAACCGTATGTATATATGACTATAGTTAATGATCACACTATCACCTAATTAAAATTTACGTGGTGATAAAAAGTAAAGTAAAAAATCTCTAGCAAGAGTATTGACTTATTCGATTCTTAATATACGGAATTAAGAATAAGAATCGAATATTTCAATCTCACAACAAGTATGAATATATGCACAAGAAATTTTGTTAACGAGGAAAACCCAAACTGGAAAAAATCCGGGACCTACTCCAGTAAAAATCCACTAAGAGTTATTAAAAACTTACAACCCGATTTACCACTCGATGGACACGATTTACGACTCCCTATACACTCCGATCAGCTACGGTGTACAGTTCTTCTACAAATTCGAACTCCACGAATATGCCTCTTAGTTGAATTCTCAGGCATACAACTTGGAGTCCACCAAGCTAACGTGAATGAGCTGCGCATACAATTCGAATCCACAAACCAACGCCTCCCACAATATGATGCATCTCCAACTTGAACTCCACAAGTCCGCACCTTGAACCAATACTCGCCTTCACGAGTATTTCACCACAAACTTGAATCTTCAAGCTCAACCACCGAAAATCCACCGGAAAACCTAAACTAAGGATTTGACTAAGATGGAAAGGATTTAGCTATTTTTAACAAGTTTAGAAATTAAGAATATGAGTTATGCTCTCCAATAACTTGTTAGGAGCTAGGGTGAATGGTTGATGAAAATAGTTCAAACTCACTTTATTTATAATGGTGTTTTTAGATCGAGATCTAGAACATCCCATTTGATAAACGGTTTATTCATTTTCTAGATCTAGATCTAGAACACACCAAGTATAATGAGTGGTGTTTTTAGATCAAGAGCACACCATGTATGTTGGTGTTTCTTTTTTATTTAGAATTACATCACACAATAACAAATGAGTGACTTTTTTCCTCTTTTAGTTTAAGAACTATATTTCACCATAAGTGATATTTTACGACACACCACATTACCCCATGTGAGTGGTGATTTGTATGTATAGTCTAGATTTATATCACTTATATTAATATTTAGAAGTTCATAATACATGGTGAACTAAAACATTTATGGAAGGTTTTTAGAATCATTCAAAATAGCTTTAAAAGATAGTTAAAAGTTGTAAAAACTTTTTAGTACACTTTTCTTGGTGGCTCTCGCGCGAAAGCCCCTTACTAATAGATGGGCTGCCGCATACGTTTTCTTGGTGGCCAACCAAGCACGATAAACGACATTTGAGCACGTTCTTCAATTCTGAGTATGGTGGTTTCGAAACCTACATGCTTGGTTTCGAAACCAAAACTCATCTGGAGTCAAAATAGTAGTTTAGTAACTTAGTTTCGAAACCAACATGCCAAAAATCTCCTGACATCATTTTTTAGCTTTGGTTTCGAAACCAATTTCGAAATCAACTTTTGGTTACAGTACAACATGTCACAGTTTCCCTTAAAAGCGTGATTTTCTGACAGCATTCGTCCAAACACTAATTTTAAGGTGTTTTGACATCTTTTACTATTTCGTACTTTTTCATATGATTCAATATGAACTAACCACCTATGGTGTTGAGTTTTCTAAGTCACTTACCATCCTAAGATGAGTTCCGGGGGTGAGTTGAGCTTCTTGGAGTCTTTTCTTCGCAGGGAACAGAACCACGACTATCTAACTCTAACTCAAGTTACATTGACCATCTTGAGTTTACCTTTGATACAAAATTCGACAAATATAAAATGAGTAAACTCATTGACCTAACAATCTTCTCTTTTGTCATTTTCGTGACAAATACATACATAAAAAAATAATAAAAAGACCTTCCCTATTACAACTCGTATTTTCTTACGCATGACTCTATAAAACTTAAAACACAGATTGTCTTAAACAACCTGTTTCCTGCACATGCTCACAAAACAAATCAAGGAATCTTATAAAACATTAAATACCAACCTTGAAGAATGTTTAGAGTAATTAATGAGAGTAGAGATAGCATATCTGCCCCTTTATCAAAGCTTCTCCCATATTAAGATATATTCTAATAGTGGTGAGTTGAGCTTTGTACAAGTCTTCTCTCCTTCACTTTAAGTCTTCAATGATTAGAAATGTAGAGACAACTTACTAACTCTTATTGACCATATTGAGTTCGATTTGATACGTAAATTGACAAAACCCATAAGAGAACTTATGGACCTTAAATTTAGCCCTTAGATCATCTCAATATGGTCCCAAGTACAGGTGTAAGTAGAGTGTTAGAATATAGTGAGTATTGGGTAGGACCACTTAGAGTTGACCAACTGGTTGACGATCTAAATAACGAGACGATCATCGCCGCGTAAATTAGTCTTTGATTTAACTTCATGTAGTACCCACTGTTAGGTGTAAATTAAGCGTTGCTACAAAAATAAAAGTTCAAGACAATGTTTTCAAAATCGGATCGGTAATCGAACCAGATAAGCTAGTGGGTTGGGTAAATTTAGTTCAACCAATGGGTTAATTTTAATATTATTAACATAATAATTATAAAAATATACACGGTTACATGTAGCACAAATGGTAAACACAACCAATAAATCACTTTTGGGTATTGTGTTGTTGAGATGGTCTGGATGTAAACTCTCAAAGGGTGTTGGGTTTGAAACCTTTACCAGGCATATTTTGCTAAAATAGAGAATTTAGAAAACCGGTTTGTAACTCGGCCGGGTCGATTGGTTCGCACACAAAAAGACTGTTTTTAAAAAATATTGGGCCAGTGTGAACCGGAACTGGATTTTGGTCTAGGTCACCGGTTGAACCCGCCGATTCGGTCCAATTTTTAAAACACTGGTTCAAGACATAACTAATATCATATAAAATGAAGTAGGATTTATAAGGTATTGAACAAAATACAGGATAGCAAAATCGAAAACAAAAACGGCACGCCAAGGTTACTATTAGCTGCACGAGCCCCCTCACGAGCCAAAGAGAGCTTCTATAGTCATCGGGGGATTCACACCTGCTAACTCCATGTGTCACCAATTGAATTTAGAATATTCCCTAAAAAAAAATTTAGAATAAGAGGAAAATTTAGAGCATCCCTTTAAGGAGAATTTAGAGCCCCATTCATGCCCTCTCTAGATTTAATGGTTTGTTTGGATGGGAGATTCCAAGGTAGGGATTCAGTGGGGACCAGGGATTCATGTTTCCCTGGTCTGTTTGGCTGCCAAGAATCTCTGGAAACTTATTTTCTAGGGAAACATGTTTTTGGAGTCCCACCTCCCCCCTTAGAATTTGCTGGAATTCTAAACTAAGGATTCACGATGCATTCACACAACTCAATGCAGATTACACCCCACAAAATTAAAACAACAAAATAGAGATTTTCCTTGGATTTTAAATAGCAGCCAAACAAACCAAAGGATTCAAGCTTCCAAGGATTCATGAATCCATGAATTCTTTTATAGTTGCCAAACAAACTAAAAGATTCATGTTTCCAATAACTCATTTTTTCCACGGAAAATATGAATTCTACATCCAAACACACTATAAGTGAATTTCACGATGAAAATCAAAGTATAGAATTTTTCGAACCCAAATATACTTTGGCCCCGGCGGTATAACTAGGAACGTTTGGGATGCAGGGGATTATTACGGATTACGGCGATTTTGGAAAAATTGGGGTGCTTGGTATGACGCGGTAAATATCACTAATCAGACATATTTACCGCGGGCCCACAAAAATAAGGCAAAGCGGACAGCAAACTTTGCATCCCATTTCGAGCGGGGAACGTTTGTTGCCCGTGAGTTCTCTCTTCATCTCTCTGCTCGTTCGATCAAAATCAGCAGACATCTTCTACTCTATTCTCTCTTTTAATGGTTGAAGAGATTCTCTCTCTGCAAATTAACTCATTTTCTCGTCTCGTTCTCTGCAAGCCCTAAAAGAGTAAGTATATCTCTTTCTTTTTCTTCCATTTTAAGCCTAGAAAACGTCCAAACTCTCTTCAAATTTATACTGCAAGCTTCTTTTTTTCTTTTCATTTTTATGTTCGTGCAATTGGTTTATGAAATCCCTCTTTGTTTTTGGATCAGATAACCCTTTGCACTGAATTAAATTTTTTTAGAGAAAAACCCTAGAAATTTCTTTAGATAAAACCCTAGAAACCCCGATTTTAATTATATACTAATTTTTTTTATGTTTTATTGACATTGTTTATGTATAGAACATGATAATTTGTTCCATCTTAATATAATTACAATAGTAATCTAGATGCTGAACAAGACTATTGCATTCCATCTTGAACAAGAGTGAGATTTAATCCTTGGAGAATACTCATCTAACTGCATTTACAACATAGATTTGTGAACTTATTATTTTTTTTTTACTGATTATATTACTAGTATGTTTCTGCAGTTCTTCTGTTTAAGATTAATTAATGGACCTGTATTGGTATATATGTTTTGAGAGGATTTCCAGTTTCTATTTGCCAACTCTCTTTGCAATTTCCTCAAGCATAAGTTCTAGTGTGTGTATATGTATATAGAGTTGCATTGGATTATTATTATTATCATTATTATTATGTATGTCCGATCATAAAAACCATGTTTGACAATTACTGAATTATGGTTCTTACCTTTTTCTAGGGATGTCAACGGCTACTATCGGAATAGTGTAGTATCTGAATCTGTATCCGAAAAAAAATCCGATATCCGAATTTGATCTGATATCCGAACGGATATTGCATTTCAAAATTCGAATTTGTATCCGAAAAGGCGAATAATTTATCGAATATCCGATAATATCCGATATTAACGGAGCGAATTCCTTAATATCCAAATTCATATCCAAAAATCTTTATTATCTGCAAAAATATTCGATATCCGAATCTGAAATCCGAATTCGGATTTTCAACTATCCATTGACATCCCTACTTTTTCTTTTTCCTAAGTAAGTCTTTTGGGTGATATATGTATATCCATGATTTGTAAGTAATAGGTTGAGTGTAGGAACCCTTGACCAATGACCCAAGAAATTCTCACATGCACAATGGGAATTGACATACCATTAATTCAATATTACATTGAAGCTAACTTACAGCTACATCTCTATGCAAGTAATCAGCTGATCAGATAAGTGTATAGCTAGAGTATGAGAACAAATATATATCTAGATAAGAATTTTGAACCATATATATCCTTGATGTAAATTATGTAAACCGTTGTAAGGATGAGGAATAAAGACTTTTAAGATATTATTTTTGTTTCAATGGATCTTTTGTTACTTCACTATTTGCATCATCTTAAAAAATTCAAGAAATCAGTCTACTCATCATCATAACCAAAACAAAGAGATTTTGAAAGCAACAATGGATGAGAGATGTATATTCTTTGCTCTCGTCTTCCCCACTATTTATTCATACCATTCTTCCAACACCCACAAAACTATTGCACAAATGACCTAGTAATGAAATATGATCTATTAATGATAAGGGCTATTTAACTCCCAACACTAAAACCAAATTCAGAACTTGAATGATTTAAGATTTGTTGTCACTTGGTTTTGAATTTTGACCCATGTAGTATTGTTTTGTCTTATTTAATGATATTTGTACAAATAAAACGTTGTAAATGATTTTTTTGCAGGTGGAGATGGAAAGAAATTTTTTTTGATAATTTTTCCATGTACAGGTGCATATCAAGCAGCAGTAAATCTTCACAACACATTTACAGTGGGATACCAAGCAGAGGTATAAGTTTACTCTTGTTAACATTTTCTGCAGTAAACGATTGCAGCAGTAAACATTTGCAGACTGCAATCGTTTACAGTGATACCAAGCAGGCTAGAAGTTATTTTTTGCTACTAGTTGTAGCAATGTTCTGGTTCAATTTTGCTTTTGACTTAAAAAAAATAAGTAACCTATTTCCTTGATCCACGTATGAGCCATTCAAAACTATAATTCTACTACCAACAACACCATCAACCTTACCACTCCACCATCCTCACATGGTCATCACCACCATCTCACCATGTGCCATAACCACAACCATCACAAAAGCACCCCACGATGCTACCACCGAAGTTGCTGCATCACCACCAGTACCATCACCACCTCCACCACCATCAGCTCCCACAGTTCTACCACTTGACCACTTCACCATTGCTACCACCACCATCGTCACCATATGGCCATCACCACACCCATCACGCCACCAACACCACTAGTACCACCACCTCACCACCATGCATAACCACCAAGCACACCACAACCATCATACCTCCTCATCACCATGGCATAACCACCCCCATCACCACCGGTGACCTCGCTGCCACCATGTCATGACCACGCCCTAACCACCACCATCACCATTGGTGACACAGCTGCCACAACCATCACACCTATTTCTACTTCGAGTTACTTTTTCTATATTATATTGCCAAACCAAGTTTTTGTCATTTTAACCCGTAATTCACTGTATGACCACATCAGTTCTTAACTTTTTTTGCAGCATAAGTTCCTCTGCTAGAAGTAGAAATACTTTTACAGTTTTACATTTGGTTCCCAAACAAAACCTAAACACGTGATTATGAACGTAAAGTTTTAAAAGGAAGCAAGTATTTGTTAGATGGTTAAGATTGTCCAAAGGATCTAAATTTTTTGTAAATGGGATCTCCTTTGTGGGATTTTGGAATGTCAGACACTGTGAACCACATGTACTACATTGTTGTTGGAATTGTATCTTTAAAATCTATCTTCAAAAAGAAAAATATCTTTAAAATCTTCTAAATTAGATTTCCTGAGCTATCTTCCTTATGCATACTGAGGTACAAATTCCCAGTTCTGTTATCATCTCCCGGTGATGCTTTCTTATTTTTCAAATGCTTTTTCAGTGTAAGAGTAATTGAGTTCTTCTGATGGAGTGTGAGATGGAAACAAATGAAAGGAATGCAAAGCCTGCCTCTGCAGATAATCTTCTACAATGGAGCCAATGGCAACTTATAGATTCTATTCTTCCTACTGGAGGCTTTGCTCATTCTTTTGGCCTTGAGGCTGCTATGCAAGCTCGGATTGTCTCAGGGCCCGAAGGTCTTGAAACCTATGTGATACATGTATTGGAGAACACTGGGAGCCTGCTTCTTCCTTTTGTGTATGCAGCAACTAAATCCCCCAACTTGGACATGTGGTCCAAACTTGATAGAACGTTGGAAGCAACACTAACAAATGAAGTAAGTAGAAAGGCATCCATTTCTCAAGGATCAGCACTTCTAAGGATATCTGCATCAGTGTTTTCGGAAGTTCCATCCCTAAAAAGAATGAGAGATGACTTACTAGGTTCCAGAACTGTATCTTTCCACCATGCTCCTGTCTTTGGGGTCGTATGCGGTCTTCTTGGGTTTGATAGTGGGACTTCTCAGAGGGCTTATGTGTTTATGACAATGAGAGATGTTATTTCTTCTGCAACAAGGTTGAATTTGATTGGACCTTTAGGAGCATCTGTATTGCAGCACCAGATTGCTTATGTTGCCGAAGAAATTGTAAAGAAATGGATGGACCGTCCCATTGAGGAAGCGTGCCAAACAGCTCCTTTACTTGACACTGTGCAGGGTTGTCATAGCTATTTGTTTTCTAGATTGTTCTGCTCGTGAGAGCCCGTTGCTGCACCTTTTGTATATCCTTTTAGTGCTCTTCATTTATTGTCAACCTTTTTCATAAACGAATCTATTAAGTAATTTAGAAGGGTAGAGCTTGCATTAATATCTCAATTTCAATTCAAGCATGGGTAGAGTTTGATATGTACCCCATGTTTTGAGAAATATTTACCATTCGAAAGAGAGGAATGGTAAATATTAATGCAGTGAAGAATGGAAGCAAGGTTAATAAGGGATGTCCTCAATGATCTTCACTATACTAATGGCTGGTTATTAATTGTGTGTTTTCATTGATATATTTTTCATACAGGGTTCTCTATAGCTGCCCCCATTTTAATGAAGTGAAATGTTAATTACCAGTGAAGCATTAGCCAACATGAGGAAAAGTACTGTCACTCAAAAAGTCAAGGTGAGGCGAGTATGAATAATGCATGCTAGAAGTACTCCCAGGATGACTCCCAAGATGAGGTGGCAAGATCTGCTTCAAACTTGAAAAAGTAAAAAAATAACTTTACACAAGTAGATCTTGTCACCTCATCCTGGGAGTAATTCTAGCATGCATTATTCAGGCGAGTATACTAAGGCACATCTTATATCCCACTACCCTTGCCCAGCAACATACTCTGACTGAATATGTCTCTATATCTCTTTTCTCTGATATATAGAAACTAGTTAATATTATTATTATTATTATTATTATTATTATTATTATTATTATTATTATTATTATTATTATTATTATTATTATTATTATCAGGGTGTTTGACTATTTGGCTTGAAGGGTAGTTGCCACAAGATTACGATCGAAAAGTTTGTCAATTTATGAACAAAATAAAACTAATGAAAGAAAAACAACAAAAGTTAATCTGAAAAGGAAATAATACAAAAAAAAAAAACCTAAGGTTTACTCTCTCTTTTTTGTGCACCGAATATGATAGCCTTAGGATGTTGATGTTGATGTTCACATGCTTATCCCGCGTGAATGAATGGCATGAACATCCTACAACTGTCCTCACAGGTGCACCAAAAAATTTCAAGCCCGGACACAGAAGATATGGATTCATTTGAAAACTATTATTATTATTATTATTATGGGGTTTTGTAAAAAAAAAAGTCCCCCTAAAAAAGTCATTATGATTTTAGTCTTTGTTTTATAAATTTAGTCTCTACTTTTGGACATAAAAATCATAAAAATAAGGACTAAATTTATAAAAGAATGACTAAAATCATAATGATTTTTTTTACATGAACTTTTTTTATATTTTTCATTACTTTTTTTACTTTTACTTTAATTATTATTTGGGTTAACCTTTTTCAGTGAAAACTCTTGTTGTGGAAGGGGCAAATTTTTCTTTCCCGATGGAGCCACACAGGGCATTAGTTGAATGAGTGAGTCTATGTAATTTGCTGAAATACAGCTGAATGGGATGAAATGGCTGACATGGGATATTTTTGCATTTTTTCACATAAAACAAATAAAGAATAAATGGAGTTTTTCGTCATTTCAGATTTAGCTAACTTTTGGTTCATTTTAGTCATCACATCTTCCATTTTTACGTGTATATTTTGGATTTGAGATATGGGGTAAAATTATTTTTTTCTCCCAAGATCAAGTTTCTATTGTAAAACAATTCATGCAAAATGCATATATTGTTCACTAGTATTGCATATAAGATATTGGGAACTGATTTTTTAACAACACAACCATTGCCCTAATGCGATACATGACACATGGTACTAAGGCGGGAGTGGGACGCTTTTCTATTCTAATCGCGAGTAAAAACATTAATCCTCACGTAGTATTTTTTTTTCTTAATTTTGATGAATTATTATTAAGCGTGGTATTTTTTTTTAAGGGGATTTTGGCCAAAAACTCCTACTTGGAAAACGTTTTAGGATTTAGCCCAACAAACGTTTTCTTTTAGTCTAAGGCCCAAGAGGGTTTCAGTGAGAGGGTTTCAGTGTGTGTAATTTATAGGAAGAGGGTTTCAGTGAAACCCTCTTTGAGAGGGTTTCAGTCAGTTATCCTTGGGCCTTAGACTAAAAGAAAACGTTTGTTGGGCTAAATCCTAAAACGTTTTTCAAGTAGGGGTTTTTGGCCAAAATTCCCTTTTTTTAAATTTTTTTTTTCAAGTTATAAAATTTTATGAAGAATTATTTGGATCTTCAAAAAGTTATGAAAAA
This sequence comes from Macleaya cordata, assembly GCA_002174775.1. Taxonomy (NCBI): domain Eukaryota; kingdom Viridiplantae; phylum Streptophyta; class Magnoliopsida; order Ranunculales; family Papaveraceae; genus Macleaya; species Macleaya cordata. The sequence continues at coordinate 841,353 of MVGT01001095.1, forward strand.
AGGGTGGGTGTCCCTAAAGCATAAACCACATCCATTGCAACATCCTGTAAAGGAAGAAATAATTTCACATAAAAATGACTAAGTTTAGAGACACCCAACCTAGTATAAGAAATGTGATATTGCTTGCATCATTTGTTTGCAAGTTGTGAGAATAGAGACAAAATTAAAGAAAAATGGGAACAAAGAAACGTATGGGGTTTCAAATTTCATCACTAGTGAAACTCTTCTCATTAAAAGTGCTGCAAAAATTGGCTTTGCTTTGTGATAAGTCCTACTTTCTTCTCTTTCATCCAGACAGACCAAACTCTTTCCACATTATTTAAAAGAAAACTCCAAGAAACCCTAGTTTTTTTAAACATCACCACACCACAAGCTTATTGGTCTCACACATATTATTGCCAAAGCAAGAGAGACAAATAAATGGATAATAGTTCATGAACCTGTTTCTTTCCTTTTTTTTATTGTACAGATAATTTTTTAAAATAATAAATAAATTTAGGCTATATATATATATGAAAGAATGTTAGCAAGCAAGTCAACAAAAGAGAAAAAATAAAGGTATATTTTTGTTAAAAAAATATAAAAGACACACGAATTTGTTATTTATATTGTCAATATTAATGAAAGGCACGTGCAATGCATGCGGTATTAAAAATTTGTGTACAAGTCTATTTGATATTTACATGGGATCTAGTGCTTGTAACGCCGTTTGTGGTGGTTTTTTTTGCATTGTCCATACCGCTTTCTCTTTCTTCATTAGTTATGATATTCTCTGCTTTTCTAATGGGGTTTTTGCTGCGCTTATATGGTGGTGTTTTTATCTTTTATATCTTTACTTTTATTTTTAAAAGTTAAATAATAATTTTTAATAGAAAAACAATAATTAATACAAAATTAACTATAAATTAAAATCCTAGAAGATGAAAAAAAACAAAGAGATAGAGAGACCATAGTTTTACTAAAAAGCTCTATCATATTGGACATTTGATGATATCATCATTTCATCCAACTTGCCAAAACGGATCCTATTAATGTATGGGTCCAAAGAAGGTAGACATAGAAGGAACAAAACATGATTTTGGTGCTATGCTGATGATCAAAAGATTGATGATGTAATCGATGTGGGCCCTCGTGGGCTCAAATCCTAGCCAATTTGTAGGGATTTTGATGGGACCCACAAACAATTTATTATAAGACGCTTAAATTTCGAGTTTTATAGTGATCCAGTCCGGAGTCTACCAAAAAGGTAGGTGGGCTTGGTGTGGGACCAAAGTTATGATTTATAGTAATTTTTTTCATGGTGACCCTAATATATGCCGTTTGATTACCTCAAGATACGTATAATGAGATCATTGAAACACATTTGGGGGCGCATGTGAAGCCTAGCACCATCTGTTTACTAAATCCTATTTTTGGGGGATATGGTGGGCCCTATAATGGTTAGGCCCACATCCATTTTTAGCCCACTTTTTCACATGCCTCTATTTTTTAAATTTTTTATGAGAGACTAGTGCCTAGGGGTGGGACTTGGGTTGGGTCAACCCGACCAACCCGAACCCGACCCGATATTTGGGCAAGCTTGGGAAAAAGGTTGTTGGGCATTTGGGCAACTATGAGCATCATTTTACCAACCCAAAGTTGAATTTGGGCAAGCGTGGGCAGAAATAATTGTCAATCCGGACAACCCGCCCAACCCGAGAAACTTATATATATAAATAAATTATAAAATTTTAATTAATTTCTAACATGTGAAAATATTTTGAAAGATAGAAATAGATAAATATATTGAATTACCAATATAGAGTGGAGGTATTAAGACCAAAAAAAAAAAAACTTTCCCCGTGCCTCATTTTATGTAAAGTCAAATAGATTTTTGTCACTTAATAAATAAAACTCGAAAGATTTTAAAATCATCTTTAATTTATTTATTAAGTGAGCAGATCAATTGTTAGCTTTATCTTTTGAAACCATGAAGGATATTTTGTTTAATTAAAATTGTTATCTATTTGTTATTATTTTTTGTATTAATAAGTTCATCTAATCATCTAAATTTATTGAAACTTGGACAACCCGAAGAACCCGAGAAACCCGAAGAACCCGAGAAATTTACATGGGCCATGCGTGGGTAGACTCCTTCCGAGTTTTGTGGGTTCTATGGGCATTCTGGGCACACGGAAGTATAGTGTGGACGTGACATGTCCAAAGCCTCTAACCCGCCCAACCCGTCCGAGTCCCACCCCTACTAGTGCCCAAGTTACAACAAGGCTTAAATATATCACAAGAGGCGTGTGAGAAGTACATAAACTACTTTAAACATCATCTCCAACAGAAGTCGCCATCAACGGATGGTACAATAGGTGCAGGAAAGGGCACCCACCAACGGGTGCAATAACTTTATTTAGAAGTACCTACATATATATACCTATGAACAGTGGCGGATCCAGGAATTTCCTTCGAGGTGAGCGAGCAGTCAACGTTGACAAGGTCAGCGTTGACTTAAGAGTTGAGTGGCGGTAGCATACTATAAACACACGACACAAAGAGGAATTCAGAAAGAATTCACTTCTTAATTCCAACAAGAGATTTTTACAAATTGTCCTCATTGAGTTTTACTTGTAAATCCCATGTGTTTTACAAAGCCATATCTTAAAATTCATAAAGAGAGACTAACCTATAAAGAGAGCTATTTTGTCCGTTTTCTTTTCAAATTAGTTTATATTCCTTCCCTAATCTAACCGTTAAAAGTTTCACTTTTAGATTATGGGTTGATTTTGTTGTTGATTGGTTGATGGACGCATGGAGGGAAAGAGAAAAATAAGAGGAAAATCATTACTCCTTAAATGGGTCAATTATTTTTTTTTGTTGGTCAGAAAAACCAATAGATATTAAGGAAGAGGAATCTACACAAATGGGTTAATTGTTGCCAATTAAAAAATAGTCATTAATTGTTTAGAAAGTCACAAATGGTGAAACAATAAAAAGATAAATACTTGGATTAGTAAAAGGAGTGAGTAAAGAGTAGAAGTGTCACACACTACTATCCAATTTTTATTTAAAATTAGGGTGGTCAAGTTTCAAGTCTTACAACCAAAACTTGAAAACAGGGGGTAGTCAATTGACCACCCTCCCTACTTACTAGATCCGCCACTGTCTATGAAATTACATGGGTCTTTACTCAATGGTAACACTACAACTAAAGAGTTTCGAACCCAAGACCTCCAAGTTATAAGGAGGGATACAAACCACCTGGGCAAGTGGTTGTTGGCATGATGATGATCCAGGTGTTAATTTTAAGTTGCAAACATTCTCCTTACCATGGAGAGCCAAATTACATTCATTTATATTTTAAGAAATATGTAATTAAGCCTCTTATTATTCGAGGCCCCACATTTTGTAGGGTTCACATAGAGATGTTCAATGGGTTAATTTCAATGTGCAGATATTCTCTTCACCATGCAGAGCCTTAATTTCGAAGAATATACCATTCTAAAACTTCTAACCCCCTCAAAACAACCTTCAAAATTGCCATATTTAAAAAAAATTACCATTAAATTTTATAATTTTTTTATGAGGTCAGAAGTTTTCGACTAGGTTAATTTTTGAATGCGATAATCTACATGATGAAGATAACATTCTCATTTGAAATTAGTCCCATAATCATTTCTGTGTAGGCCCTACAAAAATGTGGGCTTTCTATGGGAGTAAATAAGGTGGAGCTTACTAACCTCTCTGATATTTTAATATGTGATGGAGATCTTAAGATAAAATGTTACAAAAAAGTAATGAATTTTGCCAATTATAACATTTTTTATTCAGAATTTTTTCTTATACTTAAAAAGAAAAATAAATGAAATACACCAATATAGTTTACCAAAATAAGCCAATACAGCTTACCAAAAACATGTCTTCCTTGTAAGACTAAAAGTTTAAAATGTTTATTACGTTTCTTCTTCAATTTCTATTTGTTGTGTGGAAAAAAGAGAAACAAAGAATGGTTGAAAAAGTCAATAAATGTTTTCCTACTTCTTTTCTATAGATGGCTTTTATTAAAAAAGAGTAATGCAACTTAACCCATTGAAATCTGCCTTACTTGTTATCTCGACAAATATGACAATATGTCAATAAAATTTTAAAATGTACTATTCCAAAATGTTGCAGTAAAACAATTTATGTGTTTTTTATGAAAATTACAACCCGACATTAGGTATAATTATGTCGCGGCGGTCGAATGGTCAATTCAGAGGGTGTGATTTTGTTTAGCCACTTGTAATGTAGGTGAGCAACACCACATGATTTTGGTAGATGATGATTTTTAAGAGGTGTTGACGTGGAAGTCAGATGATGAGTTGGATGAGTCCAACTAGATTGAGATCTGAGAGAGGTGACTCTGAGACTCCGCCTAAGTCAAGTCGATGACCGTTCGGAGTTCGTTACGCCATGGGAGAAGAGTTAGGGAGGCCTAGTAGGGAAAGAAGCAAAGAGTAGACAAAGGTTAGCTGCAAGAACCCAAGTATTCACCGAAGTATTGTTCTGTTATTCTCCTGTCAAATGAGAGGTAGAAGTCCTCTATTTATACTTGGGGTTCTCAACGGTTACAGTTTATACAATTATGAGTGACAATTATGAGTATAATGACGCATGTTACACAATTATGGGCATAATTAGCATTAATCCCAATTACGAGCATAATGAGTGTAATAATGCACGCCACCTGTAACGGTCGTGGAGTAATGCTCGTGAAGTGTAACGGTTATGACATACCAATACTCACGTACACATCAGCAGAACTTCCCATGACCAATAACCTCTGTCATTTACTTATGGCCACCAAACCTAATGTCCCATTAATCCCCCATGGTTGAGTCAGTCTCGTACTCAAGATAACAGAGAGTTTCTGAGGTGCCAACTAAGGCCCGAAGGTATCTCGTGACGTGCAAGGAGCACATTGGCAAGCTAAATCCAAGAGGCTTTTAGTGATGTGCAAGGTGGACATTGACAAGCTAAGGCCCGGAGGAGCCTAGTGATGTGCAAGTGCACATTGGTGATTGGTGATGTGCAAGGTGCACATTGGTAGTAATGTGCAAGTGCACATTGGTAGTAATGTGCAAGTGCACATTACAAAGAGGTTTAGTGATGTGCAATGTGCACATTGCAAAGAGGTTTGGTGATGTGCAAGGTACACATTGGAGAACGGCTTGATGATGTGCAATGTGCACATTAGTAATAATGTGCAAGTGCACATTACAAAGAGGCTTGGTGATGTGCAAGGTGCACATTGGAAAAAGGCTAGGTAATGTGCAAGGTGCACATTGGTAGTGATGTCACATTAGTGGTGAAGTGCAAGGTGCACCTTGGTAGTAATGTGCAAGTGCACATTACAAAGAGGTTTGGTGATGTGCAAGTGCACATTGCAAAGAGACTCAATAACGTGCAAGGTGCACATTGCCTAGGCAAGGCGCCCTTGTGAGGGAAGCCTAGAGAAGGTGCCTCACCAAGGGTGCATGTTAGCTTTTATTATTACCAAAGTTGTCGTGCTGATGTGACAAATTTGGTGACGTGGCTGTCATCGTGATGACGTGGCATGTTGTTATATGTCACGTGACGATTTCAAAATACTACTATCTACAATTCTCGTCCGGAAATTATTATATGGTCAATGTTTGTGGGATTGACCGATCAAAAAATGAAGATTAGGTGAATAAAATTACGATGAATGTCTAAAATCACTTTAAATAAATTCCACTTAGCTACATCTGTATCGGATCATGCCAATGGTCGATCCAAAAGTATTTTTCATTTGATTAAGGGTTCAACTCAAAAAAAATTTAATCTGATCAAGGGTTTGAATTGGCCACACCAGCTCTTGGCTGGAACCTTACTGCTCCGGTGTAGTTGTCTGGAGTGTCGGTCCATAAATCATTTTATCATTTTCAGAATCATTATAAATGAACTTTAGGGCATATTAATTAGACCAAATCTTCTTATTATCTTGAAATAAATTAGAGCATTAACTTCTTTGTATTTTACCAAACAATTTGACCTATAAAAAGGATCCAATCATAGATCCTTTCTTTGTAAATGCCAAACTTATTTTAATATTCTCTAGTTATAACTTTATCTTTTTAAGGAAAATTACAATTAATGCAATAATACTTACATCTCTCAACATCTATAGTCCCTTTAGGATATATTGAAAACTACATATGTAACGCTGGTGAAGCCCATTAAGTACATCAAAATTATTTTTGTGTGAGATTTTAGAGTTTTTTTTTCTCCATTTGAGTTGTTTAAGGGTATAGTGAATCTGGATATTTAAAAGTCCACCAAAATTCGTGATATTTAAATATAATATATAAAGAATTGAATAGATTTTATAGCTTGCCAAACTCCGTGATATTTAAACATGATTTCTAAAGACTAATTCATGAATGAAGTCCGACAAACTCCAAAATATAAATCTATAAACATCTTTTGATTTTTTTCAAGAAACATCAAATATCCAATAGATTTTGTTAATATCCTAAAGAATATGTCACTAAAAGAATCTGTCAAAATCTTTAAAAATCTTAATTCAATGCACTCCCCTAAATTATGGGCTACGTTATCGAGACATGAGATTTTGACACGTGATTTAAACACTTCATATTCACTATTAGATAAAATCAATCAACGGTTAACGATTAACACACGTGTCTCTTTAATTTAGGAATTTGACCTTAAATTTAGGAAGTGATAAAAATCATCTATTAGTAGACTCTAAACCATTGCACATCCTGTCTCAAACTCATGTGTCCCAGGGATCTAACCCTAAATAAATAACTAATAAAATTACTATTTCTATAAAAGTATAGCACAATTAAAATTTTAAATAAAAGTTATAACATTGCTTTGGTCAAAATAATTATAATTTTTAATTTAACTCTAACATTAAATACTTTTACTTTGTTGTATCTTCAACTTCATAATTCACACTATAACTAGACTTTTTCTCAAGAAAAGTAGTTTTTTTTAAACCATTTGTATAACTTTTTTTAGTTTAAATGAGAGATTTTTAATGGTTTATATTTTTTTATACCAACAATTGTTTAGTACAATTGCTTTATACTTCTAGTTACGAGGAAGTCATGGGTTCAAAAGTCACAACACTCACAAATGTGGCGTTGCTATGAATTTTTCTCATGTAATATTGTTTATTTTGAAGAGTATGCACAATATAGAAGCATTTATGTGCTCTTTATTGTTGGTGGCGATTTAACTGCATTTTGAGCATTCTTTTTAGTCGTTGGTGGCAAGTTCTTTGCGTTGTTCACAACACTTTCTTTACACTTATTGGTTGTAGTGTTCTCCTCGTGTACGGCCTCACTTATTTGTAATAAAGTTAATTAGAACACGTGTTTACAGATATTTTGGCGAACATCATAACCTCTTATTAAATTTACATTGATCGTATTTTTAAAAATTAAAATACATACAAATCAACAAGAGCATAAACAAATTATTTTTAATAATAATATTTTTAAACTTTTTGAATAAATATAAAAAATAACGAGTTTTTGCTACAACCACCTCATTTTTTATTTTTTTTTTGAAAAAAAGAAAAACTTAAGGAGAAAATAAAAGTTTGGGATTTTCAAGAGGTTCGGATCCGAGCCTAAAAGAGATTAGGCTCGGAAGCGGAAGCGGCACCTGGAGGTTCCTTTCACTAAAGATCCTACTTTTCTGCTTCTCTTGACATTTCTCTTCTCAAATACGAACTTCTTCTATTTACTCTCTCTCTCTCTCTTCTTTCTCTCTCTAAAAACTCCTCTTCACACGCACACACACAAAACCCTCCAGTCTAATCTACATTTTTCATTCCTGTGTACTAGGGTTAGGGTTTCTTTTTTGTAAATCATAATCTCCATCATTGCCGGTGAATTCTTCTTTCGGACTACGGATTTTTTTTTGTAAGACGTAGATTCTAGGGTTTGTTGATTTTTTTTCTTCTGGTGAGCTGATTTTAGTGTTCGAATTTGATTTTGAGGCGTATTTGCTGGGTTTTTCCTCACGTTTAAATTTTTTTTTTTTTTTTTTTTTTTCATGTTTTCTAGAGCTAGGTTTCGCATTTTTTGTTGGTCTGTTGAGTTCTGGTTTCGAAAGTGGTGTTCGTGAATTTGGGGTTTCTACTGCGAATGATTGATCGCATATTTGGATTTTGCGACCTTCTCGGCTATTGATTTCATTGAGGTAAGATTTTTGGATGTACTGTTGATCTGATTTTTTTAATTTTGCTTATCAAGAAAGAAAAAAAATCTGATTGGCAGAAATTTTGCTAGGTTTGGGCTTTCCTGATATTGGATTAGTAATGTTTCATAGTGGTGAAATTTGCGATCGTTTGTGTTAATTTGCGCCATGATTTCTGCTCATCTTTTAAGATTTTTAGATCCGAGAACACAGGAAATCGGCTTGAATGACCGTGATTTTGTAGACAATATTAATTTTGTGGACTTGGGACTCTTTGAATGGCTTTGTGTTAAGTTCATGATAAACGTGAGGAGCTTTTTCTTGATATTGTTCTTTTACTGATATGGAAAAAAACTGTTTGAATTTCATGGTTCCCTTTCATTTTGATTTGATGGGAAAGTGTTTTTTTTTTCTTTTTTCTTTTTCCCTTTTATTATTGGTTCAATGATCTTTGACAGTTAATATTTCGAAAATCATCAATTTGTTGAGCATCCTGCATATGTCATTTCTTGTGAATTCTGAAGGCAGTTGAATATTTTAAAACCTAAGAAGGATGCATTCATCAGGAGGGACCTTATAAAGATCCTGTTTATTTTTTTCTTCTTTTAGGAGTTCCTTTTATGTTTTAGGTATCTACGAGCTGGTTTTTTATTCATTTATCTGGCGATTGAGCTTTTGTTATTGATGATTGCTCTTCATTTGTTTTAGTACGCAATGGTACTTAGGGGGTTTGATACACAATTCATGAAGTTCTCTTTTAGTTGTGCTTTGTTTTGTTTTCCCACTTTCCTTGTTGATCAGTCTGTTGCCCTTCTGATTGGATGGTTCTGAGATATTATTATGAATTAATGTTGTAACAGATTCGAGGAAATGAGTCATTCAACAAATGAGAGCGAAGATGAATTGCTATCTAAGGATCAGTCAGACTCGCAATCAATTGATGAAGGTAGCTGCGGGGGAAGCTTTGGAGGAGGGGGAGCTGTCTTGAAGAAAGGGCCGTGGACCTCGGCAGAAGATGCTATTTTGGTGGATTACGTCAAAAAGCATGGAGAAGGAAACTGGAATGCTGTTCAGAAGCACTCAGGGTTGTACCGTTGTGGGAAAAGCTGTCGTCTGCGTTGGGCTAATCATCTAAGACCTAACTTGAAGAAGGGAGCTTTCACAACAGATGAGGAACGCCTGATCGTTGAGCTCCATTCCAAGATGGGGAACAAATGGGCCCGAATGGCCGCACATGTATGTATATTATTATTGCCATTATTATTATTTTTTCTTCCATGATATGAAGTTCATAATGCTCTAGTTCCTTGGTCATCATCTCCTAAGCTAGTTCCGTCTAAACAGTAAAGTTTCTTCTTATTTTATCATATAAAACTGGTGTACCATTTTATTTGTTCATTAGGTATTCCGTTTATTTGTTGAATTATGATTGAATTTTAAAACGATAGTTCACCTGTTGTTGACACAATAAGCATAAGTAGGGAGACCTCAGTTATCATCTAGATGACACAATTAAGAGGTTTGTAGCATATTAACCTTTGCACTGATCCCACATACCAATTGATGGATGTTTCAAAATTTTGGTCTATCTTCTTTTTCTCAGAAAGGATGTTGAAAATCTTCGGTCGATGCTCCAAAACAATGGCATGTAAGATGCTTCTTGCTTGGATAATGCACTATTAATCCTGAGGATTGGATATTTCATGGGCCCCTTGTGTATATTTGTAACTGTAGAATAATTTCGTGGTCTCCTTGAATAGGAACTATATAAGTTCGTTGCATATGTTGTAGCATGTACAAACTACAAAATTGTAGAGATTCACTGACATAAATAAGAGTTTTGGACATGGAACCATGAGTTTATTCTCTTATTCAAGTTTGATTATCCGATCTCACTGCAATTGTACATTTGTAGCATATGGTACTGAATACGTATTATATAATATTGCTTGGATAGGCGTAATTAGTCTAGTTGGTAATTTGAGGTTTTCTTAGTATTATATATTGTATAGAGTTAGGATCCGCGTACAAGCTTATTCGTACAATTTTTTTACAAGGTCTTTTCGGGAACCAGGTGGAGATGATTCGAGGGTTGTTTTTTTGGTAGGAATGATCTCCTCACCCAAAATCACATCATTCGAAAACTCTTAACCCCATCAAAAGTTAGGTAATTTATAAGCCGTTCATCTTTTTCGTTAAATTTGAACTAACTTTTGATGGGGCTAGAAGTCTTAAAACATGGTGATTTTATATGAGGATGATCTACATGATGTGGAGAATATCCTCACGCCCTTTGATCATCTCCATTTGGGCCCACAAAAAACCTTGTAAACAATTGTATGAATAAGCTTGTATACGGATCCTAACTCTTTTGTAATAAAATGACAATTGTCTGAATCTAGCTGAAGTACCACCGCTGACATTATGTCTGACTTGTTCTTTTGGATGATTGTTGTTGATAGATACAAAATCTAGAAATGTCCCAGTCGATTGAGAAACCATGCCTATTAGATTGAATAGCCTTGCATTAGAACTGGGGACAATTTGTAGAACTGTAGAAATTGTAAACTATGTTCTTATTCCAGGATATCAAAGTTTGAGATGATGTGTTCTTATGCTTTAGGTTTCTCTTGTTTTTTTTTTTTTTGTTGGTCCCTTGGTTTCCTTTTTTCTTTCTCTTTTATTGCTTTCCTTAGACATTTCCTTCCCTCTCTTCAGTTGCCTGGACGTACAGATAACGAGATAAAGAACTATTGGAATACCCGAATCAAGAGACGGCAACGTGCGGGATTACCGCTTTACCCTCCTGAAGTGTGTATGCAGGCTCTGACTGGGAGTCACCAGACTCAGAAAACCGATGAATTCAACAACGTGGATACGCAGCAGCATGGTCTCTTGCAAGCAAACAATTACGAGATTCCTGATGTCACGTTCGACAGTTTAAAGGCCAATCAAGGGGTTTTATCTTTTGAACCCACACTTTCTGATATTGCTGTTAGTAGCATGCTATCTCAAGGTCTGGGTTCATCTCTAAATTACAGCTTCATTCCCCCAACAATGCACCGTCCCAAGCGACTTCGAGAACCAGAACACTTGTTCCCTGGTTTTAATAGTAGTTTCACCAGTGGGGTCTCACCATTTGACCAGTTTCAGAGTGATAATTGTGATAAGATCCATCGTCCCTTTGGGTTGAGTTTTCCTTACGATCCCAACCGTAAGATAAAAAAGTCCTCACCTTTTGGTGCAAGATCTGGCAGCCATGCCTTTTTAAATGGCAACATCTCTACTTCTAAGCCCATTTCTGGGCCTGTGAAGATGGAGCTCCCTTCATTCCAATATTCAGACATTGACCTTGGTAGCATGGGAACATCTCCCATGCTACCTTCGCTCGAGTCTGTTGACACTTTTACCCAGTCTCCTCTCTCAAGTGGGCAGGTACAGTCGGATTGTCTTTCACCACGTAACAGTGGCCTGTTGGACGCATTGCTTCATGAGTCACAGACTTTAAATAGTGCAAAGAATCAGTCCTCTGAGAAGAGCTCGAGTTCTTCTTTTGTTACCCCAAGTGATATAATGGATGGTTCGACCCCGAATCTATGCGAGACAGAGTGGGAGGACTACGGTGATCCCATTTCTCCATTGGGTCGCTCTGCTGCATCAGTTTTTGGTGCATGCACTCCTATCAGCGGAAGCTCATTGGATGATCCTCCACTTTCTGAGGCTCTGCCAGGTGAGCGTATTTCTCTATCTTTAATCTTTGAAGGATATGTTTAAACTATTTCCATCATAGCAATATAGCATGGTAATACACGTACTGATAAGCCGCTTGCAGCAGGATCAAATGTTAAGCAAGAACCAATTGAACAGATTTCGGTCCTAGATGGAGGAGAGAAAGAAATTTCTGCTCAATTCGATTTTTCTAGGCCTGACGCTTTACTAGGTGCGGGTTGGTTGGACCGCAGTTCGGGATGTGCCAAGGCCCATTCCATCAAAACCGGAGATACTTTAGAAACTCTTCTTGGTGAAGATTTGTGCAACGATTACAAGTACATGACAGGAACTTCCACTATAAATCAGGGATGGGGAATTGGCTCCATTCCATGGAGTAACATGCCGGATGCCTGTCATATGTCCAAACTTCCCTGAGAGATGTCACTTTATTCCTGTTTGGAGATTTGCTTTAATGTCGGCAATGTTCTTGGTTTCTTTCTTGATAAAGTTCAGTGAGGATGACATTTATGGTTAAAACTTGTAAAAGTTGTTGATGTTTTTCTTTGTTTCCTCCGTTCAGCTCTACTTGTTGGAGAGTTCTGCTTCTTTAGCCAGTACATTTCATCTGTTTTGCGAAACGGATTTCATAGGTTATGGAGGTTTAAGCACTACTTTTTTGTTATAATTGTAAGAATAACTAATGCAGCTGTGAAACATTGCCTGATTGAATGGACTTTAATTATTTGCTGTATCTCTGTGGATTACAGTGATGATATGCATAATTTTCTGCAAAACTCGTTCCTGCATCAGTAATGCATAGACATTACTGGAGTACTAGGGCAGATGTGTTTGCTGTGTTTTGTTTCTTCGTGGCTCTTTTTTTTTTTTGGATGGGTTTTGATGAGTTATTGGTCTTATCCATTATGCTGCTTAAAAAAAAAATGCTGCATGTGAAGTGATTTTTCTTTAGAGAACAGGTTGTTGTGCTATAGTGTTTAAATATCGTATTGTTAGACACACTTAGACCAAATGAATGATGGATTTTTGTGTGGTTTGTGTGATGCTGTTTCTCAAGCATTGTGTTGAGGATTTTTACTATTTGTTGTTTCATGTTATGCTCTTTTGAGTCCTAGATATCTGTACTTGAAAACATCATCCTTATCTAAACCTAATATCACCTCTCGACTATAAGGGTAGAAGCAGCTAATAAACCTGACAAAGCATCAAAATCCCTCCTTGTCGGCCTCCTCTTTGTCTTCCTTGGCCTAACCCTTCTCATACTACTACTCATCACCCTTCTCATCGTGGCCCTCATCATCATCAGCAGCAGCATGATGGTGTTGATAATTATTATTCTAATGTATCTTTGATGTATCATTTGTCTACATTCTGATTCTTTAGATTGCAACGTTTGCTTTCAAAGCTTGATATGTCACCTTCTGATTTGCGGTGAATTATTATTTTAATATGTTTAGTTTTGATAATGGACCATCTTAAATATTAGCACATGTTGACACTTTTCTGAACGGTTTGATTCTTTAACGTTGATTTCTAAACAACTTCCAGTCAAATTTTTATGGGGTTATAAATTTTAGAATAGGTTAAATTTTTCGTGAGTATGATCTACATCTTCACAAAAAATCAATTCTCGATCGTATTCAAGTGGACCCACTAATTGGGTGTCGACTAGCCAAACCTCTTTCAGGGTGCCCAATAGCATTTTTGCCGAATTTCCTTCTTATAAAAGTAGAGTTGACTGGTGGACCAATATCAAGGTCTAATTCGGAATTAAACATTTTGTTCTGAAGGAGGAATAGACTTATTAGTGCAACCAAACACTCCCAAACCTCGCGGTTTAAAAACCCGCCACAGCGTAAAACCCTCTTGAAAGCATAGCAAAAATGGCTCCAAATCCTGTAACAGCTATTCGTCCATATTTCTCACTCTCTCATTTCGTTCCTATTTCTCCAAAATCCTTCTCTCTAAGAAGAAGACTCTCTGCGAATCCGGTTCAAATTAGCGCGTTTAGGGTTTGTTCTCCTTGCCGTTTTTTTCCGGTCTCTTCAAATTCCAGTAATGCTACCAGTTTTAAGGATATGGGTCGTTCTGAAACGAAAGTTAGAGAAATGGGTAATAATCATTTTCGGGTTTCAGCGGTTTCTGATGGCGGTGTTGGCGGAATAGGTGGTGGTATTGGGGACTCAGGTGATGGGAATTCAGGTGGAAGAGGTGGAGGTGGAGGTGGAGGTGGAGGTGGAGGTGGAGCTGAAGGTGGTGGGAGAAAATGGTCCTTACTTTCATGGTAATGTTGTTGTCTTCTTTTTATAGAACTATGTTAGGTTTTCTCCAAATTGATGCTAGAGCTGTTTTTGGATACTTTTGTTGTTAACACAATTTAAAAAGTTCTATATGGGCGCCATTTGAATGAATAGAATCCAAATTCTCGTTGGTACCCATTGAAAAAATAGGAGCAACCATGTTTTGGGGTCTGTCCTATGGCCCCCTTTTTAGCCATTTAAACTAGGAAAAACCGGCTTCTTTATATTCGAGTATGTGGAATTCCAAAGTAAATATCTACCTTGGACAGATACACTGCATATGAAGACAAGTAATGCGCCATTGGAGCATCAAGCAGTACCTCTCTCTGCATCCAATAGAGTCCCTAAGTACATATGGACGAAGAATGTATCAATCTAGACTGTTTGTCTGGTGGGGCATCTCTTTTATATGGCAATAGAAAATATAAAGCCTGCTAGTTGGATTTATGAAACTCTTTTTCCAAATTTAAGGTCATTTTGATGTGACAGGAAGAAAGAACGTGGAATAAATTGTTGAAATGGAGAGACCAAAGACCCTTTGTCCAAGTTGGTGACACAAATATTTTGTATTCCTTTTGCAAATGATGCTGGTGCAAAGTTGGTGTCACAGTCATACAAACACGTTGAAAAACCCAATTCAGTTGGCAGTTGTTGCAGAAAACCTTCAATTTGCATTTGCAATGCATTGTGGTGGTTCTTACTTTCCCATTGAAATGGTCCCTTACTTTCAATTTGAATTTGCAACGCAAAGTTAGTGTCATCCAAACATGTGGAAACCCAATTCTGTTGGCACTCGTTGCAAAAAACTTTCCATTTGCATTTGCATTGCATTGAAATGGACCCTTTCCACTTTTTGGATATAGATTTGGATTTCAAGATCCTCCTGTCATTTGAGTTCTGGTTTTTATCCAGTCACTAGGTGGTCCACTGATTGAATGATATCTCCTAAATTGTTGAATCGGCGGAAGATATTAATATGGTTCTAGGCCTCTAGGGAGCTTTTTCTTCCCTCATTACATCTTGTGGGCGATATTATTGTGCTGCTGCATATTTCTATCATATAAATCTGAAAATACTAACAGTGGTAAGAACTATACAAACAAATGATGTAATGGCTAATTTAAAGTGTTCTATAAAAAATTTCTCAGGTATTTGGAAGTTCTTGAGAAGTACCCAGTGTTGACAAAATCTGTGACATCTGCATTATTGAATTTAATAGGGGATTTAACGTGCCAGGTAGGCTTCTTCTTATTGGCGGTTTACCCAATAAATTATTTTTCCTTCTTCGCCTTTTCGTAATATAAAAAAGTTTGTAATTACTGGTTACTGGTTGTACTTGTCAATTTTGTTGATATATCACCTATCATGAAATGCTAACTGTTATTTTTATTTTTCCTGTTTGTCATTCTTCTTGCTTTTATGGGACACTAGTACAGTGGTACTCATAGCAGGCCTGTATTGTACAGTTTCTAGCATGTTAGAATGCTCAAAGTCAAAGATTCTCACAACACACAGGGACTTTCATTAACATACCTTTTCACGAGATATGGTTGCCATTTTGATGGAGGTTTCTTTGCATTTATCCTTTAAAGAGCCTATGAAATATATAGAAGTTTTTACCTAGTTGATAAAATTTTGACGATTGATGTACTTTTCTAGTGTTTAATCTTGTTTATTTAATTTTTTTTTAATAGTTATGTGTCTGCTGTGAGTTTGTTAGACGAGACTGACATGAAGATGCATAAGTTGAGGATAATTAATGAATAAAGTTCAAACCCCTGACAATTTTGTTTGGGACTGTTTCAATACTAGCCATTGTCTAGAAGTTGATTCACATCATGCTATTTTTGCACTTCAGAATGTACAGTTGCTTAGTAGCAACATTTAATATTTGGTATCACAAACTAGCAGAAAGAACATGCAAATTCACACCATTTTTAACTACTTTCGTGTGGTCCCCTGCAAATTGAGGCAAATATTTACTTCGCATTTCTGCACCAAGCACCTAGCTAATAGATAAACTGTCACAAAGATTTGCAGTTGCAAGTATTCGAGTCATACCAAGCAGGGCCTTAAGAAACAAGGTACTGGTAATGTATATAATCTCCTAGTTTAGAATAAATTTAGTTAGATTCTCACAGAAGTACAGAAAGAAAAGAACTTTTGGACTGATTTAAAAGGATCAGTGCCGGTAATATTACGGATAATCATCTCCAACATTGCATTGAATCTAGTTGCTGTTTTCTTTGATAACTTGAAAGTCTTGAATACTTGTCAAACATCTTCTCTTCTAGTTTATTACCTTATAGAACTTTGTCCTTCTTGTCTTTTTTTAACTCCATTTTATGTGTACTTCCACAGATCGTTATTGATCAAGTGTCCACTGTAGACTTGAAGCGAACGTTTCTGTTCACTTTCTTGGGATTTGCATTGGTGGGCCCCACACTTCATTTATGGTAATGGATAAGAAACCTGATTTGGTATAGATTTGACTGTTACATTACTGAAGGGGAGTTTGAACCTTGTATTAAGTGTTATATTTCAAGAATCCCAATCATCAATTAGAACTATCTATTAATTATTTGATTAACCAAAATATGAAACTCAGACAGCTTGGTTACATGTTGCTGGCCAATCCAACCGTTTACGGGAGAAGCCTATTGATTGGACAATTGGGATCTTCTGTCTGGTTTGATTTTGGACTGTCAATTACGACATACTGACCATATATTGGTCAGTCTGGATTCATGAGTATGTGCACTCATGGCACATGGAAGAATTTTGATATATGAATCCTTGGACTATGATGTTGTTCGTCATTTCTGTATTTAGTGCTTCTGATTGATAGTGCTTGAAGTTTAATGAATGAAAGTTCATGATGGATCTTTTAGGTATCTGTACCTAAGTAAGCTGGTAACCGTTCCAGGAGCTGCTGGTGCCTTTTTGCGCCTTATGCTTGATCAGGTATTCTTTCCCTTCTTTTTTGTTTCTCCCCTTCGCATCTTGTTCATGTGTGCCAAATCTTATGTCCGTGCCACTAGGCTTCATGGGTTTACTCTGTCTAAGAAGCTGGATTTGAATATAACCTGTACTTCACTGCAGTTCCTTTTTTCTCCTATCTTTCTTGGAGTTTTCTTATCTACATTAATGACGTTAGAGGGAAAACCGTCTCAAGTAGTACCTAAGCTTCAACAGGTGAAAATTCTTTTTGAAAAGGGTTTTTGTAATGCAAGTGTTCTATTCATTTTTTATTAGTCTTATCTTGTACATTCTTCATTTGTCACAGGAGTGGTTTTCCGCCGTGGTGGCAAATTGGCAACTGTGGATACCGTTCCAGTTTCTCAACTTTCGATTTGTCCCTCAGCAATTTCAGGTTCTTATGACTATCTCTTAATAAATTTTGTTGGAAAAGAAAATACTTGAGTTGAGTCTGAATTACAAGAACAAACACCTGATCAAAAAAAAAAAAGCAAAGAAGGGAAAGAACAAACAAGTATCTCTTTGCCTGTGACATATACTGATCTACTGCATGGTTCTTATAAAGGTTTGATGTTTGTAAGTGTGCATGGTTATTTGATGCATATTTGACACTTAGCGCCACCAGAGAATAGAATTTTTCTTGGGCATTTCACCTTTTTTTTTCCTTTCAATAATCGGCGATTCCTTTTTCGACGTACCATCAAATTGTAGCATTAACAGTTGTTCAGTCATATTTGAAAATCAAGGGGGGTTTTTGTTCTGCTTGTGGTATATACTCATCAGCCAATGCATAATATCTATATCAGGTTCTAGCTGCAAATGTCGTTGCTCTAGCATGGAACGTGATTCTCTCATTTAAGGCTCACAAAGCGATTCTCCCTAAATAGGTACGCTATGTCTTACAATCAAACATGTATTGTAGATCCATCTAGGAATAGCTCTGCATGGACCACTTGTATTGAACAAGACATTGCTTACCATCCAATCCTAAGTACCCTTTTAGTAGATTTGTTTAAGAAAGTTTTTTGGAACATATGTTCTCCTTTTGTTTACTGTTATAGCTTATTTGCAACCTTGGAACATGATATGTACTTAATATGTGCTCCATTTAAACATTTCTATGTTCTCTTCAAGTTGAAAATTTGTTAAGCAATAAATGAAAAAAGGAGAAGAAAAGAAAATAGATTATAGACCTCGAATTGGTCTATATATAATGCTACAATATAGGAATTTGAATCCATGCCTGACAACTATTTGACATGTCGAATTTCTCCAAATTTGCCGCTGTCATATCCTTATGTTTCAACATTTTAATTCTTTTCTTAAGTTGAAGAATGAAAATCAATTTTAAACATCTATAAATCTTTTATTGCTTTTTCTTCTGGAAACAGGAGTAAGCTAGATTGAGATTCTGCATTTGACATTTATATAGGTTGAGGAGCTACAACATTACCCAGGTGTTTCAACTATGTTTCAGAAGAACTGACTCCAGGAACTTAAAATTTTTGTAAGTGAGTGAGTGAAGATACTTCTTTCCTCGAGACTGCAGATAATTTCCATGAAGATATCTGTAAGAAAGCAAGGATTTTTCTACCGTTTGGTCATCTTCACTCGACCCAAGATCGCGAGTGCTTTATATGGTAAATCCTGCTGATTTAGTGTTGTTCCCTGGAGGTTAGTTCCAGGCTTTCAGGTTTATCAGATTTTTTTGCTTATTGGATCAAAACTGAGTTGTGGTTTACTAATCTCAAATCCATGTATGCCAATTTTTTTTTTTTTTTTTTTTGGGTCTCCTATTCAAATATTGCAATGTTGTTTATTCATGCCGAGAGCAGAGAAGCAGAATCTATATCGCTTAGAACTTCCCAATAAATCAAATCAGGAAGACCTCAAGAGTAAAACTTGCTGAGTTGATTAATGTCCAATTTGAGATTCAGCATAGAAGCATTTTTCTTAACAAAACTCTTGATCAAATTTGCTCTAGTTTGTTAAAGAGAAAAAAAACTTCAAATCACAGATAAACAAACTTGCGCAATGTAGAAGTGTTTGCCAAACATTTTGGCTCAGGATCCTCGGACGCCAGGTTTTCACAAAAAATCTCGAACCCTTCATTTCGACCATCCAATGGTAGTAAATCATCTGATTCATTAATGTTTTCATTATAGAAATCAAGGATTGGGATTTTTTTTTTTTATCAAAATCTGGCGTCTCAAGATACCTAATTTTTTGTAAGCTAATGTAAGGTGGGCATTTCATGAACACCCTTGCAAACATTTTTTGTTTTTAAAAAAAAAAAAAAATAAAAGTTAGTTTGGTCATTTTCATATAAGAGGTAGAAAATGGGCAGGCCTAGGTCACCTAACAGGCCATCCCCATTAACTTGAGGCATGAGTTATGGTGCAGGTTGATAGATTTTGTGAGTAACGAAGTGGATGCTTCTGCCAAGGTTTAGAGCGCTAAATAGAAGCAATAGCATCAGAGCGGCTAATTAAAAAATGTTATTAATTTTGAAATGCTTTTAGGGTAGGAGAGTTGGAGTGTAGTTGAAAGTGGAAGCACAAGGCTCTATACCACCATTCTGAATTTCTGATTTTTTTTTTTTTTAAGCAACCACCTTTCTGGACTGGTAATTAAGTTTGGACATTGGACTATACTTCTCTCTCGTTATCAATTTTTATTTTTATTTTTTAAAAAAATGGTTTTCTCCGATTTTTCATTTTAATTTTTGAAATGGGTGTGGTGGCACAAATTTTTTCTTTTTTTTTTTCCTTTTCCATTTTGAATCTTTTTTGGTTCCCAAGTTTTTATGATGGGAAGGTGTCAAAAACTTCTTTTTAATAAGATTTGAATTCATAGACATTTGAAATTCAAACTAAGAAAACAAAGCCCCCCCTCTCTCTCTCTCTCTCTCCCTCTGTTAAATCGTTTTCTTATCCTAATTTTAGTTACCATTAGTGCTTTCAATTCTGTTTGATTTTGTAGTTTTGACCAAGATGAACTTATTATTCAACACCAGCATGTCGAAAAAAGCTGCTTTTATCGTCCATATATATTAGAAGAACAATATGCAACTGTTCAATTCGTCATAGTAGAACAATATCAAGAATTCTACCAATTGAAAATAACCAAGCTGACTATGAGAGTACGTACTTCATCATTGTACGGTTCAACCACAGATAGTACAAGTCTAAAACATATTAGTATTAGAGGTTGTTCGACCCTTAGTAATTAGAATCGTGGTATAGGAATAACGTTCTCACTCTAGAGCCGCGTGCTCCTATTTCTAACTATAGTGCTTCTTTTTAGATCGATGCTTTTACAAAATAAATACCTGAAGCTTATGTGGCATGGTGGGTCTCACTGCCACATAAGTTAGAAACCTCTCAAAAGTAGTGGGTCCTACCCTACCACATAAACATCTCGCATCAATTTTGTAAAGGAGTCGGTCCAAAAAACTTTATTGTTCTAACAACTACTACTACTACGTTCCCAGGCTCTCATACATATAAATTTGAAATAAAACATTTAACCACACTAGCTCAATATTATGAACTCCCCCATACTACAGAGTGTAAGTTACTTAATGGTTTGTTTGGATGAGGATTTTAAGTAGGGATTTTGTGGGGACCAGGGATTTGGTGGAAAACTAGTTAGATTTATAACATAATTTCTAACTAGTTTTCTACTAAATACCTGGTTCCTACAAAATCCCTACTTAAAATCTCTCATCCAAACAGACTATAAATGAAGTCCGACTGATCATCATGATCATCATCATATCTTATGTATGACGTCATGCAGACGCTATGAGGTCGTCATCCAGAGACTCCACACAGTCAAATTGAAAAAGGTCAACATCACGGCCAACACAGACATGGACTGACCTTATGCCACGTCAACATAACTGCCCGATGCCTGACTTTTTTTCTTTGTTTTTTATTTTATTTTATTTATTTATTCAATACTTTTGAAAGAGATATGTTTGGGTCAACCACCCCTCTCTCTCTCTCTCTCTTTCTTGGGCCTTCCCCCTCTCAAGGGCCCCAACCCTCCTTCCCACCCAGTCTCGATTTCTTTTTTATGGATTTATTCAAAGCGTGCGGAGTACGTGTTCCCTATGAGACCTAAAGGTCTACTACTACTGCGGATTAGGTCTACACATGGCTCATCAATTTGAGGGACACTTAGACATCCTCAGTCCTACCAGCAGTCAGATTTCTTAGACCCCTCCTCCCTAAGTCAAAACCCCACCCTAGATTCCTGACACGTCAGTCAGAATATGTTTAGGATGTCAGTAACATTGTTCACCCACTTATAACGTGGGTGAACAAAATCAGCCAATGTGTCTCAAACAGTCTGTTAGGAGCACGTTGAAATATTACAATTAGAAGAGGTGTGTAGAATTTGGACAAATTGTAAACTTGTATTTATTCACTAACGGAGTCTCAGCAATTACTTGACGAAGTTTCAAACTAAGTTTGCAACCGCAGTC
Organism: Macleaya cordata; assembly: GCA_002174775.1. NCBI lineage: Eukaryota > Viridiplantae > Streptophyta > Magnoliopsida > Ranunculales > Papaveraceae > Macleaya > Macleaya cordata. The sequence goes on from MVGT01001095.1 coordinate 863,076, forward strand.
GGGCGAGGTTTGAGATCGAGTTTGGCACGTCTCAGAATCTGCCTATCTATCATGTGAAATTGTGAAAACTTTTAGATACAACTTTCTCCTATCGGCACTCTCAAAGTCCACTGATTTTCAAGTTTTTCTTGAAATTGTGTACATTTACACAAGTTGGTTTAAGGGTTAGTTATATTTTTTTGCAAAATCTTGTGTAAATTTAGAGTAATTGTGACATTTTTACACAATCTGCTTTGTGGATACTTTTACTAATGATTTGAGTGCAAGTTCAATTAGTCTAATTGTGGGTTGTTGTTCACACACGTTACAACTAGGTGAACAAAATTGCACAGCAGATCCTCTGAGCAGAAGACGCTGTCAGTCATAGGGTTAGGGTTAGGGGAAGGTCAGGGGAGGACAGTACACACTCAAAGTACAGCTCGACATTTTTGACTCCTAACACCCCATCACTCCTCTCATTCCTCTGATTACCGTCATCCCTCTTTACCATCCTCCTTAATAGTCATCCCTATGATAACAACCAACACTTCACTCTTATAATAAGAAAATCTTTTTGAACTGGAAAACTGCCAGGCTAGACATTCTCCGAGTTCACTCATGTCTAACTCGGATAGACTCAATATAGCTCAGTAGATATCTGGAACGATTCTAATCAACTCGTTCAGCCTTCTATTGTCCGGTAGGACACAAAATGGGTCAGATTGGAGTTCGTTCCTAAGAAATCAGAGCGCAGAACAATAACAAAAAGGAAAGCGAAAGTGAAATCGTTTGAATAATCAAGTAAATAAGTTTTCAAATTCTAGAATGAACTTGAAGTAAGAGCGTTGGAGTGTAATTCAGAGCAGAAACGCGAGGTTCTGGTGCCCTAATTTGGTAGCAACTCCGGGTCTGAGTTTACAGAAAATAACCGAGTCAACTCGTTATTAAACCCGTCCGATCCGTTATGGTTTTCTAGAATGTTTGTAAAAGTCAATGCATGGGGAAGGGGGTGAGGTAGCAATGTAGCATTTCTAATTATTTAACTAATTAAGATCCACATACTGAATAAAATTAGTGATTAACCTGCTTTTGATATCACCTAATACGTATTAAAAAAATAGACCCATTAAGGCCATAATCCATGATAATGGTCTCTCTTTCTCTCTCTAGATCAAGTTCCTAGCTAGTTACTGTATTTTTTTAGCTATTTGTTGACTTAAGTTTAAAGTTTAAACTCTTAATAAACTATTAAATAGGGGTCAATTAATTAAGAACACACACACTCTCTCTCTATAGCTAAACCTAAATATTCTCTCTATCTGTGAGTTCAAGTTGTGTTTTTCCTAGTGATTTTTTTTTAGGGTTTTTAGGTCAAGAAGACAGATCAGTTTTCTTGATTTAGATGAAATATATTTACTTAATTAAATAATTAATAGAAAATAAAAAATAAAAAGAATATTCCCACTTTGCCACGTGTATTCTTTTGAATGTCTGTCACTTTAATTTTTGGTGAACCCATTTATGGGCATAAAAATTAAATGTAAAGGGGCCTGATTTTGAGCCTTTGTTTTGAGGTAGGTTTTGAATGAATTGTATGTTTAAAAACCAACAACGGTTTTATCGTGGTTATTTGAGGAGTATAAAAGCGTCGGGGGTATGTTAAGGTTTCGTGTTGAGTCTTGCTTATTGCACTACTAGATTTAACCTGTGCCTCTAGTGCAATAAAATAGACAGTCAAGATTTATCTTTTAAGTCATATTATAAGATGGACGACTAATTTTTCAAGTTGAGGACGAATAACCTTAGCTATAAATTAGAATAAAATTTATGGATTTGAAATTAACCTAGATTGAATTCCTGCCAATGTTAATGAAGATCGACCAACAGAATTACTCATAGAAATTATTAATCAAAGCTGATATTGATTTGTGTGACAACAAAAGGTGCCGCAAAACAATGTTGCTTTCAATGGGCTAATCAAAATTCTGGAGTAAAGGGATGGGTTTTGGTTCTGGTCCTTTTTGGGTCTGAAATAAGTGAATCAACTAATCCAATACCCACCTATTTAATTGGTTCTTATATCAATCAGATTGTTAATGCTTTGAAAGAAGGTTCAATTCTGGTTTTTGACAGTTTAGCTAGGCTGTGATGAATCAAATCATTTACGCTCTAGAACTAACTTTTCTATTCTTATATTTTTTTTAAGTCAGATTCTTACTAACCAAAATCTTGACATAGGAATGATGCTCTTACTCTCACTCTTATTCTCGCTCCTGCTTTGGTTACAAAAGACAGATGTAAAAAGTTATTAAGAGTTAAACCACGTGTAGAGATGGAGCCCCTATAAATTAATAGTAAAATATTTTAAAAGACCACCTCGAGCATATGAAAGCCGTCATCACGTATAAATAAAGAGAAACCACTAACATCCATATAGATATGATACAATGACTGATTTCTTGTGATGATATCATCTTCATCATGAAAATCATCCTCAAATAAAATTAGCATATTCTAAAACTTCTAATCCCATTAAAATTTATTTTAAAGTTAATTGATTATCAACGGTAAATAGAATTGATTTTTGATCGACTTCCAATCAATTTTTAGTGGGGTTAGAAACTTTAGAATGGATTAATTTTTCTAAGGATGATCTACATGGTGAAAACATTATCCATCAAAAATCAACCTTTAGATCGAATCCAGGTAGACACCACAAGTGAGGTGTCGCTCTTTAAAAGTGTCCCAATGGTTCGTATGGGAGATAAGTGATGAAGATGACACTAAGGGGAAGAAGGGTCCAATATTTATGTGAATGTTGTAAAAATATTTTCATTTGAAGGGATTTTTGGGAGTTAGCAATTAATCTATTGAAAAATGTTCTAACATATAATGCATACATAAGATGGATTTTGTTTTGATAGAATATAAGATGGATTTGTTAAAGTTAAAGATTTTTAAATATGTTATTTTCTAGATCATGTCTACAAAAAAATCAGTTCAATTGAAGACTTCTCTGCGACAAAGTCTTAATGTAATCACATTTAAAGTTATTTTCTTAAAGGGTTAGGGATCTCTAATGGAGATCATATTTTTCACAAAAAATCACATGATTTTGAAACCATTAACATGCCAAAAACTTGAACAAATTTAACTTTTTCTTGTGTTGCTTAAAGGCACAAGTTAATTACCTAATTTTAGGGGCCCTTTAAATGTGGGGGCCTAAGGCGGCCGCCTTGGCCCAAAGACGGCCTTGCACGTACATTAAAACCGAAAATTACAAGAACTGGAACAAATTTTATTTGGTTCTAATTGCGGTCAGGTTTAATTAAGTTCGAAGACTTGAATTTGTTGCATAGCTGTTCTGGTATTGTAAAATTTGGTTCTGATTCTGATCCAATTTTGGTAAGCACATCAAGTTACAAACATTCCTGATGTAAACAAATGGAGTACAGATTAGTGTACTAACTCCATCATTCCATTCTATTCCCATAATTAACTTCCTCTGTTAAATGCAAGAAGTACGTTTAAATTTTTATATTACCAAAAAGTCCCTGCCATTAAAACCGGTAAAAATGAGAACCGGAGAAAAAAAAAACACTGGTATACACAAGAGACCAAAATGATCCAGTACAAACGAGACTACAGTTACTACCAAAAAAAAAAAAAAAAAGTACCATTCAAAATAAAAAAAGAGATCTTCTTACATTACTCCCCAAGATTCAAGGGTTGGGAAGTTCTGAAAATCAAAATCTAAACCTACGCCATCTTCCGCCACCGTCGCAAACGAGACATGAGCCTGAGATATCCCAGTGGGGCCCACAATCTGTGATTGTTGTTGTTGTTGTTGTTGTTGTTGTTGTTGATGCTGCTGGTCCAGCAAAAACGCCGATGTGTCGAGTGTTGGCAAAGAGTAATTGTTGAACAGGTCTCCGGGTCGTTTAGGTTCCGGTTTGATGATTGGAGTAACCGGCACGTGTTCATTACCAAAGCGAATACCGGTCACCTGCTGCACCATCTGTCGGAAGTTTGTAGGATCAGCTGCGATGAAGGTGACTGGAGATCGTTTTGTTGCTCGTGACTTCCGTTTTGTGATCTTACCATTGGCGATTGAATTTCTGCGTTTCGAAGTCGTTTCTGGATCGGATCCAGAAGCAGTAGGTGCTGGTTCAGGTTTCACGAGGTGATTAAACTGAGCGTTGTTTGTATCGGCAGTTAGGGTTTCGGAATCTCTAGAGAGAGATTGCTGAAGAGCTTTTGTTAGAGTTTCAGTTTCGCGAGAGAAAGCATCGGAAATCATCCATGAATCGGCGAATGATGGACGGAATGACCATTGTTGAAGACTAGCCAAGTTCTCAGAGTACGCCATTTTTCCTCTTTTGTGTTTTCTGTTAGACGATTAGAAGCTTGAAAGTTCGAATTTGAAAGTAGAGAAACAGAGGATCAAAAAGAGAAAAAAAATTTAATCCATTTTTTCACTCTGATCAAGAAATGTAAAGATTTCAGCCGAGTATGATAAATCAAAAATGGAGATTACAAAGCAATGAAGGATCAAAGACGCGGCCAAAAGCAGGAAACCAGATGAAAACTGACGGAAAAAACCTAAACTTTTTGACGCTTAAAGTTTTTCCGGTCAAGAAATCGACACTAGCAGCAAAACAGAGAAGATTGAGTGACAATTTCTGAAGAAACCAGTAGAATCGGATAAAAAGAGTAAGCAAAAAACACTAGAAATTCACTCAAACTAGCTTGAACTTTAGACCTAGATTGTTCTTCAGAGATTCAACTATCTGAAACCAAATCAAATCTCAGAACCGGAATCTGAAAAATCTCCGGTAAAAATCGAAGCAAATCGTGCTCGGCAAGAAAGATTTTAGAGAGAGAGCAGAGCAAGGGATGGGTTAGAGACTTGAAGAACTCTGGAGTCCAACTCATTAAATAAAGGCGGTGGAGGAAACCGCGTTTTTCGGGACACGTGTCACTCTATATTGTACGGTTTTAAATTTTAAACTAGGGTTAAGAATTTGACTCGATAGTGTGGTTTATTTTTATGTGTTACCACCACTGGCTTACCGCTTTAGGTTTTGGTTTGGGGGTGGGGAATTTTTTAGGTTTGACGGTCAATCCGTGTCTATGTTAGTCATTGACGCGTATACTCTTCACGTTCCGCCGATAATTTCGATTTTGTCACCTTTTTCACCATTTTTCCATATTTACCCCTATATATTAAACATTTGTCTCTTAACTCCCATATCATTTTCCAATTTGATTTCTTATAATTAAAAAAAATAAATATCTCCTGATGATTTTTTTATGCGTCTTCTTCTGATTCTAGAATGTCAATGGATAATTCACTGTACCTGGAACCGATTTTCCCGATTCTGGTTCCACATATTTGAGTACCAAACTCTAAAGTGCTAGGTGTTACATATTTTCAATTAATACATTGTTTTCAGGTTATGTTGTTCGAACGGGATCGAGGGGGCAGCGCCCCTCGTGGGGGTTCAGGAGCAATGCCCCCGAAAGGTCAACAGTTTCAACGTATCTGTGTAGAGGTTCATTGACTATTGGAGACAACCGTTGGTGACAACCATTGACAGCCCAACAGTCACGACCAATAGACACTACTGAAACTATAAATACGACCATCAACCAGTTCCCAACATATAACAAAATCCGTATCTTCTTCATCTCGCTTTTTAGGCATCATCAGTCTTACATTCAGAGTGTATTCTTTGGTTTGATCAAGTAGTCACGTCTTGAATCAAATGACCTTCATTGTATCCTGAGAGAGATTTTCATTTTTACCCAGAGTGACATCGCGGTTTCTACTGGAAGGGGAGAAACATCTCCTAAAAGATAGCGTTTGGACGTGCCTTGGAGTATTCCAGTTTCCAGTTAATAGTTATCCCAGTTTTTTTTCAACACTAGGGACCGCTAACACTATTATTAAAATGCATCTGCTAGCATACCTAGTAATGTATGTTGTTGTTGACAGCTTAGATCAATATTTATTTTCCATTAACATCAAATAATTATCTCATAAAAAATAATTGATTTTTTCACAAACTACAATAGTTTTGGATAATTTGGCATCAAATGAAATCAGAACCAAATTGATAGAATGTGGAACCAATTTGAATCAATAAATATTGTTCCACATTTTAGCCACTGGACGGTCACGCCGTAAATTTTGTTTTATATATCAGTAAGGGCAATTGTAGTGGGACTTTGGAATACCTCAAAATTGGTTCCTTTATTCCACAAATTTAACATAAAAAGTAGGCAAGTCTAGTGGATTTATAGGTTAAAAATGAGGTAGCTGACGAAAAGTAAACTAATTGCATAAGATTCTATCTATTGATGGAGTTTCCACCGAAACAATGAGTTAGAATTAGTTGACTCGATGGAAACTCCATCAATTCGATTGAATCTTGCTCGACTGTACATTTCTAGCGCCATCTTCGGAAATTAGAACTATGGACTACTGAAATGTTTGACAACCAATGGTACATGAATGATATGCAAGAGTATTCAGTAGATTTGTCATATATACTAAATCGGAAGAACAATGGTATCTAGTAAACTTGCCCTCAGACAAGTTGTATATTACTAGTTTTTTCTGGTCCAGTCGAACTTTATTGACTTTCATCTCAACCATTAATTTAATCATCATCTACAACTTCCATGAGTAGTGACCGTTGGATTGATGATCTGCATTCCGAAGACCAGGATCAATTAAAGATTCCAATCTAATGGATAATGGAATTAGAACCAACTAATCAACTAATTAAGAAAGAACAAGAGTCCACCTAATTATTCTGGTCAAAGTTTATTATAGTCAGCAGCATCACATGATAATAATATATCAATAGAATGCATCTAAAAATTGTGGTAGGAATTTTAACAGGGTCAACCAAGTCGGATGCACGTCAGTCGTACTGTCGTAACTCTCTCTTTCTCGTCTTTACGTTATTATGAGTGGGCCCCTCTTTATAATATTTGAATCTCGTCAACCATCATGATTTGGGTCCCACATCTTATCTGTTCTTCTAGACGTCACATGTGCCCTAGATTTTTATTTTTTTTTCTTATATTTTTTCTATTTTGTTAGAATTTTCAGGTAAATAAAAATGGTGAATGTTTTATATTAAAAAAAATGCCTGGAAAATAGCTGGGATAATAATCAAATTAGGACCATTCATGACCTTAGAGGGCGTTTGGCAACCAGAAGCAGAAGTGCTTATGCTTCTAAAAAAAGTAGAAGTACTTCTGAGAAGTTAAAAATTATGAGAAGCTTATATGGTAAACTACTAACTTATAAGTTGAAAAGTCAATAAGTCAATATGGCAATGTAACATGATCAGAAGTCAAAATGAGAGAGGTTGAACTAAAAATGAAAGAGGTTGAACTATTATTTTTGTTGTTTATTGTTATAACAATAACAATAATAACAACAAAATAATAATAATAATAATAATAATAATAATAATAATAATAATAATAAT
>MVGT01001095.1:870789-944761 GCA_002174775.1 Macleaya cordata
CACCACCACCACCACCACCACCACCACCACCACCATCATCATCATCATCATCCATCATCACCATCATTATCACCACTACCTTCATCATCATCACCATCCGTTATCATCTACCACCATCGCCCATCATCATCACCACAATCATCATCCATCATCATCATGGTCATGGTCATGGTCTTGATCATCACCGATAAAAGTAAGATGAAAATTTTTAATTGCTATGAAGAAGAAATGGTGAGAGAGAATGAGGAGAAAAAATAACAACAATAAAAATAATATAAGAGTGTGAGAAGTTACTTCTGTGAGAAGCAAGAAGCAAAAATTTTTTGCTTCAAATAGAAGCAACTTTTTTGCTTCTAGAAGTCACTCCTGAAAGTGTTACCATACAAACTTTTTTGCTTTTTGACTTATATAAGTCAAAAAGCAACTTCTTAAGTGGTTGCCAAACACCCTCTTAGGATCTTCCGTACAGACCTAGAAAAAGATGGGTCCTTTTAACAAAGTCACATAATGGCCCTGTTTCGAAATTCAAGTTCATTAGAATTTGTTCTGGTTCCAGCAATTCGGAACTGGAACCTATATTTTTATGTTCCGAGAAATTCCAAATCCTGAACCGGGAAAATCAGTTCCTGTTCCAATTCCATATATCAGACATTTGCCAAACTATTGGTATTTTAGGAAGACTAAAACCACACCAAATTATAGTATTTTTTTTTTGTTAGGACCAAAATCATACCATCAATTTTTTCGAATTTTTTAATTTTTTAGAAGTTTAAGATTTTTTAAAGTAAGAATCATTCAAATCTAGTGTTCACCTGAATTAAAATATAAAGTACGAAATTAATCAATTGTTTCATTTAAAACTCGATATAAATAGTGCACGTACATCATCATTCAAAACCAAAATTTACTCAAACTTACAAAATTAAAACATTGCCCTAACTAAATATTCATTTAATCTTATAAATTTAAAACATAATAAATAGTTAAAATCCAAATATTTAATGAATGATCATTTTAAAAATTTTAATCCAAGCAAAGATTGGCAGTTTATGGGCAATGGCCCATTTATTTTAAAAAGGGATCTGATCAAGGTACAATTCTAAAAAGAGAAAGGGTATTTGAGTCATTGAGGAAGTAGATGGGGGAGGGTCCTTTCACTTCACTTTTACTAGTAAAAAAGGCGCAAGTAAATGGTTTTTAGAGAGAGAAAAAGGCAGAAAAGAGAGTTAGAGAGAGAAAGGGTATGGATGGATTGGAGTGTATGGACTAATAATGGAAGCAAAATCATCATTTGACATCATTTTGATGATGCGGTGATGACGAAGGTATGACGCTTTGATTGATCTGCTTTGAGGAAGCAATTCGTTCGTACACCCTAATAATAATAAGACTAGTCTACTCTCCACCCTCCCTCCCACTCCACTATTCATCAATCCATTCCCTTTGATTGGGCTTAAAATTTAAATTAACAGCTAGGCTTATCACTTTTTATTTTTTTATTTTTTAATTTTATTTTCAAGATAAACCTATTTTTAAGCAATCAGTAACTCATATAGAACTCGAGTCTATACTGTAAACAACAACATTTAGATTTTGGTTTAATATTGAGAAAATAGAATGAGTTGGATTTACAAATTAATGTTAATTAATAGGGAATTTTGGCCAAAAACTCCTACTTGGAAAACGTTTTAGGATTTAGCCCAACAAACGTTTTCTTTTAGTCTAAGGCCCAAGAGGGTTTCAGTCAGAGGGTTTCAGTGTGTGTAATACCCTCTCCGAGAGGGTTTCAGTCAGTTATCCTTGGGCCTTAGACTAAAAGAAAACGTTTGTTGGGCTAAATCCTAAAACATTTTTCAAGTAGGGGTTTTTGGCCAAAATTCCCATGTTAGTATTTGAAAATGTTTAAAGATCATGCATAGTTCAAGAGCAATTAAGTACTCTTTTTTATTTGTGAAATGCTATAGGAATTCTAGATTTGCATCCTAAACAAAACTTCAGATTATAAAATTCACCTCATGTCAATCTCAAGACCGATTTTAGACTAAAATTAGATCCTCACACCAATTTTGTTATATGAAGTATTATTTGAGGTATAAATTTGGGGTTCGTGCAGCATTACTCTTTTCGTTTTTACTTGATTCTTTCATTCTCTTAACTTAACAAATTTTTACTTTTTCTAAGGATATTTATGGTGCCTTCTGTCTTAGTTGGTCAATAGTATTTTTCTATTTCGCTTTTAGTTGTACTTGTAATTAGATCATATAGAAACTGCAATGTAAAAAAAAGAAGAAAAGAAAAGAAAAAAGAGAATAGATATGGCCAAATCTTCTTTTATAATAAGAAACTTCTTTCTCATCTCATGACACTTTTATGTGAAACGAGTTCAATCTTTGGGTCCACAGCATTAAAAGCAAAAGCATAAAAGGACGGCAACCAAAAATATACAAGAGGAAGACAAGTCTATATCCCATCCATCTACCCTAATTTGGTTGCCCCCCCTCCTCATCTTCTTATTGTGTCTCAGATTCTTGCCACATAGCTAAAAGATTGGGCCCCACAAATTGGTCGTTAGACTTGGACCCACCAAGGAGATGTAGTCATGTAGATGCCCTCACCATTTTCCTTTTTCTTTTTTGAAAGTTTCATTCACCAATATTTTCATTCAATTAATTGGGTCCCACTTGCACGCTACGATCGTCGTAGACGAAGAGCTCAATCAGCCAATTTTGAATTGATGAATAGCTTAGAGCAAAGGTAGTGGAAATCCCTAAACCCAAACTCTTAACCCAATTATCCATGGATTTAGGAGTGGAAAGTGAATAATGGAAGGATGGGAGGAGGTGGCGTGTACGAGAGTTGAGACCATCAGATGATTGCACAGAATGCTTTAGCTTCTCAAATCCCCACCCACCCTTATTTTGCATCCGCTCAATTTTTAAGACCAATTTTTAAGACTTGTGCGATGATCAAATGGTCGGTGCAATCATCTGATCATTGTGCTAGTATATTTTTTTTTTATTTTTTTATTTTTTTATAGAATTGGCGATCATCTACCCGACCATTAGATGATCGCCTAGACTATTTAATAGTCGGGGGCCCAATGCGGTGGCTCGGATATCTTGGTCATCAAAAATAAATAAATATCTCCCTTAAGGATCCACCAACTAGTGGGAAATAAGTTGGATTTGATGTTTAAGGGATCCCACTGACAAGTCATGGATCCATAAATCTATGGGTGTAGGAAAATGCTTTTCTAATATGTGGTGCCAAATGAGGTGGCATTTTAGATACACTTCCAAATTCTAATTTTATATAAAATATTTAATACAGATTTTATAAGTACAACTTGTCGGTTTTATAAATTTAACAAATGATTTTGTGATTGTATTATCAATTCTATAATGTATATCTTTTGAATAATTTTAAATGAGGGAGAGGTTTCTATATTTAAATTCCATTTTTACCAAAAAAAATTATAATATCTTGTGATAAATATTTGTCAGTTACTTATGTAAAGATTCTAATTCTGCTAATTAAAATCTGCACTTTTTTACAACAAAATTTATGCTTTTATCAAAAAATAAAAAGAATAAAGTTTGAAATATATAATTTTTTTTTAAAAAAAACAAAGTTTTGGATAAAAAGTGAAAGTGGAAGATAAATTTAGTTGGAAATGATGGTTTAAACATTTATTTAACAAAAGGTGAAATAAAGAAAGTATTTTTTTTATCTTTTTGTTTTTGTTTTTTAGGGTTATAAGAAAGAAGAGTATCTCTCCTTATCGTGTGATTTACGTAAACAAATAGTAACCCATTGGGGAACAAATCAAAAGGAAATGCAAACCCTAGAAAATATGGATTTGAAAGTGAAAGAAAGAAAGCAATGCTAACTCTTGGAAAAAAAAAAAAAAAAAGTAGAAAATTACTTTCACGTGCAAGGGAGTGTTTGGAAAAAAGGTTTCCAAACAGTGACATTCAAACACTTCTTTACTGCAGTAGATTGTATTCACGTGCAATGGAGTGCTTTGGGAAAAAGATTTTCAAAAGCAACATTCATTCAAAACTTCTTTACTGCAGTTTGCAGTGGCACTACACACTAGTGAGGGTTTCAGGTTTGAACTAGACAGTCTGAAACCAGTGAACTTGGATTTGAAAAAAACCACTAAAAAATAGGTTCATTCTAACGCTAAAATAAATAATTTAGATTAAAATCTAGATTAACTTTAAATAGGATTAAAATTATTTAAACGATGTAAATTATTGTGAGGATTATGTATGTGGTGAGAAGACCATTCTCACAAAAAATTCCAACCTTTAGATCATTCTATGTGGGCCCAACAGACAGGTGTAAAGAAAGTGTAACAATAAGTGTGTATTGAGAAAGAAGGTGCAACTTAATGTGGATCAAAGCTTCATGTTAAGTTGGGCCAGTAAAAATGTACGATTCTAATATAAAGTTGGGCCTGGTGCGGGTACGTGACCCACTGGATCGTAAGCTTCATGTTTCCTACCGTCCGATATTTCCTCGAAGTTCGTATCCCATGAAATCCGACGAACATTTTCGCCTGAATCTCAAAGGACCATAAGGTATTATTTCTTTGTGAAAAACTGCGAATTTTTTTTCTTCTGAAAACGAAACGGTGAACAATTTACAATACCAACTCATTGATCTCAGTGCTACTAATTAACAGATCTTTAGAAATTAGGGTTCAGTTAATAAGATAAAGAACTCGAGAAGATCAGATGACCTTTAATTAGACATGAATGCATGCATGAACCTAAATATTCATACTCAACGTGCTGCCTATATATATAGATGCATACAGAAGTGCACCGACACAGCTCTCACAGTCCAGTTATATATATATATATATATATATACTTGAATTTCAATATCTTTAATTGTTCTAGAGGTAATTTCTTGTTAAGAAGTTCGATCAAATGGAGAGAAAGAGCAGCTGTTGTTCAGGGAGGAGCTACTCAAGCACAACTTCTTCTTGTGGAGGAATCAAAGCGACGACAAAAGAAGAAGTCGTCAAGAAGGTGGATAATGTTACTAAGCCAAACATCACCACCATCTGTGGTACTACTACTACTGCTGCTGCTGCTGCTGCTGCAACTGTAATGGAATCTCCCAAAAAGATTAATACTGAAGAGAAAGCTTCTGAGACTGTAAAGAAGGAAGAAAACCTAGTGAAAGTTGAAATTGGGTCTGGTTCTGCTAATTATGCTTAAAAGAAAAACTAGAAGGTTCAAGGAGTACTACTCCCTCTATGGGATGTTTGTTTTTTGGGTTATGAAGTTGTGTCTTATTTTTAGCCTATTAGGGTTTAATGGTATAATGGGTGGTGGGTACTACTATTTTGTCTGTCTAGGTGTCATTACTAGGTTTCATGTTTATGGTCATATAGATAGTTATATGAATTTTAAGTGATGGACATGGCTATACTATGTATTTTCTGTTTTCTGGGTAATCTTGTGGAATTCTGATGGGTTTCTTTTTGAAGGTCCTCTAGCCCTTGGTCTGGTATCTACTAAATCTATGTTGATATGGTTGATATGGTCTCTCTCTCTCCGTTGATATGGTTATCTTTTTTCAGACATTTCTTTGAAACAATATAATGTTAGCTTCATGAAGAAAGAAACATGAATTTCATCAAATTTTCGGTGATGCAGTTGCAAAAGACAATCCAAAAGGTGTGATCTCAAATAACTTTTATCTCATATTATCTGTAAAATGAAAATTTTGTTTACATGAGCCAACCCAAGTAATAAAAATTACAGGGCAAAGATTTTCTATTTTTACATTAACCACCTAGACCAAATGGCCATTATTTTAGTAAAGAAGAAGACAATAAATACATGGCAAATTCTTGTATAGAAGCGAATCTGCCGTACTTTAAAATATAACATCTAAGGGCATTATGGTCATGGTGATTTAGAGAAATGCAAATAATCCACTTCATAGTTGTTAGAAGCATTTACCAGTTACAGTTAAGACTCTGAATAAGATCGGATACTCACTTATCTACTGTATTCCTGAGATTGAATCGTCTTCAAGAGCTCCTTCAGATTTGCTAATACATGTATGGTCCCAAGATCGGATACTCACTTATCTAACATAATCCTGAGATTGAATCGTCTTCAAGAGCTCCTTCAGATTAGCTAATACATGCCGTGGTCCCAAACTCTGGACGCCTATTGAATTCAACAGCTGCTCTAAATCCTACATAAAATGAAAAAGGAAAAAAGGGAAAATGTTAATAACAAAGGAACCAAGTGTGAAGCGTATGGAAACAAGTAAAAGCAACGTTAGCACCTACCACCGTAGCAGAGTTAATTCTGTACCAGTTGGACCTTCAAATGAACATAATATTATATTGCAGCTACTTGAAATGTAGAGATAAAAGCACAAAAGATACTCAAGAGATTAGATACTCGAGAGAATCTGGAAGTGAAGCAAAGGTCTCAGGTACCCAATAGTGAGGTCAAGAACCTTTTCAAATGGTTATTTATCTATAAGCTTCTATATTCGGCATTGCTTCCTGAAGTATAAGAGATTAAACTAAAAAGTATGAAGGAAAAAGGAACTTATGCCTATAACTACGGCAGCAGAAAAGTATGTTCATGAGACCCCTACAAAATGTGAGCGATGGATGAAGGTTGGGACAGAACCTTGATTAATAAACATAAAAAATTATACTGCATCTATGGAATGAGATTAGAGATGTTCAATAGAATCTGGAACTGAAGCAGAGGTCTTAGATAAGTTGAGAAAAGATACAAATTACAAGTGGAAATTGGTCGAGAAACAGATGAATGATTTCTAATATTGTATGGAAATAAATGAATAAGAAGGCAAAGATAACAATACACACCTTGTTCAGCAAGAAGATGGCATAAGCTGCTCTGGTTGTGTCTTGTCCTTCTAAAAAAAGAGGAAATTCAGTAGGTTTTGAATTTGTCAATAGAATTGAATTTGATGCTGAAGCAGATGAAGCAACGTCAAATGAAGGTGCATAGTCATGAATATATGAACGTGAACCTCCCAGGTGCAATGGGTACCGCAAAGGAATCTCTAAATAAGAAGCAATAAGCGAAACAGCCTGGAAAAATCAACCATGATAATAATGGGTAAGTAAACAGTGTAAAAAGCTTTGGTATCCAAAGCGACGTGAATGGAAAGGCGAGAGAGTCTATTGAGGACTGTAACAAAGATATCGAATCTGATGTAAAAATTCAATTTCCAGAAGCACATGGTGTTTGGAAATGCATCACGAATACAAAAGTTGATTATATCAAGTCCTCAAAATAACCTTAGCTAGTGAATTACGTGATACTATTCACGTCACGTATCACTTGAAATACATTATCTAAAATGAAAAGAAAGAGCTCACATGTGCAACATATCCCAGTGCAGTTGCAGACTTCTGAACTTCCTTCTTATCACTGAAAAAGCTCATCTTCTTTAAAGGAAGTGAAGTCACAGCAAGACCTGAAATGGTCAAGGCTCCTGGTTTACTGCCAGCAGGATTCCCTGAAAAAAGCATTTCTCCTGTTAGTAGCCATTTCCAATATTAAGGTGGCATAGAATTGAAAATTTTAGTAAAATGGCGAAACAATATCCACTCAACGAAAATAGTTGAGATACAGCTTGCATAATACTGATGAACTGATGATAGCATGATCAACTATTCACCGTGGCAAATAAAATATTATGACCAGCTTATATGATGCCCTTGAAATTTTTTGCAGAACAATCTTTTACAAGAAGGCTTAGAAGGATTGGTATGGGCTTGCATAAAGCCAAGCTGATGCCATTTAATTTTGTAAGAAAAGAAATTTAAAGATAAACTTATAAACAATTATGGTGTCACTGAAGAACTCCTAATGCATCTCACTCAACCCTCTTCACCCACCGAAAGCCTCCAACAATACAAGATTCCTCCTATTCGCTTGGAATAGCCAAATAGGAAAAGAAACACGGAAATAAAATATTCATATAACAATTTCTATTTTGAGGCTTGCCAAAAATAAAAATATGCTTAAATTGTCGGTTTTGTTGGGTCTTGGTTAAGCGTGCCAAAAAATCAAAATAGCCACCTCTCTGAAACATACAGGCCAAAATCATGAATCAATAGAAAAGATATGCTTCTCCATTATAAGAGTCAGACTAGAATATTCCACCCATTTCTAGTGATTTGATTCGGACTTCCCAGTAATCTAAAAGAGGTTTAACAGTTCTTCATTTTCTTCTTTTATCTATTCAGATAGTCAAGCAAAAGAGAGCTCATTCAGTGGCAAAAAGTTTCAATTTTACAAGTAGTATATTACCTAATTTACTACTCGTAGATGATGAATCGAGCTTTTCCCCATTTATCAATCCAACTGAAGCCTTTACAGGATATAGAGCTGAAACTTGTGCAACCATATATTGTAGTCTCATTTGTAGCATCTTCTGCAAATTTTTTAGACGTACATGACCCCTTTCTCCAGCCAGTAACCTATTTGCTTCCTGCCATGAAAATTATGATTAGGAGAGCTTTTGTACCAATAATTTATTAAAAGCAATCAGAGTAAATGAATCCAAATAAACCCAATTTTGTTTCTTAAACTAATGACTAGCAAAATCATGATGCCGAAGAGGCTTTTACATACTCCTAGAGTGCTACAGAAGCAGTATGGTTTATATCGAAGGAAATCAACTCATTTATATAAACACAGTCAAAAGCCACGAGGATCCTTTAGTACCTCACAGAGCACTATAATGGCAAAAGGGAAAACTATAATTTTTCTAGATTATGTTTTTGGGCGATAAAAAAGACATAGGTTTCCAGCTAAAATACCTTGGTACATAATTTGTTAACTCATAGCTGAGAAAAAACAGCATTTCGAATGATAAGTTTCCAAATACACAGTAACCACTGCAACAGTAGGGGATTGATCAATAGAGCTAGCTTGGCCACAAGAAATTCAAATCCCAAGAATAGAAAAGAAATAAGGGCACAGAATCATGGTTCTAAGTCTCGGCTTGAATGGTGTTGTAAATTAAAAGACAGTGGATGTTTAGATTTGTCACAGGTTGACTCAGATGAAGAACCTAAAGGAACTTGCAAAAAGAAAAGCTCTATTTCCTCCTCTTCAACTCAAGTTTATTTCAACCGGATAGTATGGTGCAAATGTGCAATAACTAAAATACTTCTATGGACAATGATAATGATAGAAGTAGACTTCGTCAGAAATATACTTCGATCATTTCATTGATATTTGGAAACTAGAACCAAATTCATAACACTTGGTCAACATAGATGCATATTTGTATCTAGATATGGTCTAAAACATTCGCATAGAAAGTTGCTTTGGTCCTTTGAAATTAGATGAATCACCCATAAACCCCAAGGAAAATTGTAAAGCACTCTTAAAGACGTCATGGGGACATTATAAAAAAAAATTATTTTTGGAAATGACAAAAAAATCTCCGAACTCTTCATCAAAAAAAAATATATATCTCCGAACTAAGTTACAAAAATAACTACCAAAATGAATATGAAACAAGTTAAAGCACTGATACATAGCTATCATGAGATATCTTTTTTTTTATTTTTTATTAAGACTATCGTGGCATATCTAAGAATCCAAGAGTCATACATGTAGTTTCATACACATCATTCATCATGTAATCTAATAAATAAATGCATGAACACATTTTTATCGCAAATACTTAAAAGGAAAAAAAGAATAAGAATCTAGAATTGGTATGCTCATCATTTTAATTGTTTTGGTAGAATGTTGCTTTGATTCGAAATTAGGTGAACCACACATAAACATCAAGGAAAATCGTAAAAATCTATAGGACTTAATGGAAGTTTATGAAAAATTCTATTTTGGGAAATCAAAAACAATCTCAAAACTAATTATACAAACTAAAAAACGCCAAGATAAATACGAAACCAGATACAGTTATCATATATCTACGAATCCGACATTCCACTTGTAGTCTCATACATAGCATTATTCGTGTAATCTAATAAATAAATGCATTAACAAATTTTCAGTGCAAATACTTAAAAGGAAAGGAAAAAACCTACAAGTTGTCTGTTCATCATTTTATTTTATTTTGCTAGTAGCTGTAATAATTATAATCAAGTAAGTATTTCCCGTAAAAAAAAAAGGCGAAAATCGCGAAATTCCATGAACTAAAAATATACAATTAGGGCAAATTGTGGATGCTAAATACCTGCAATTGCTTGCTAGATAAAGAAAGAGCTTTCCCAGCTACCAGCAATGATCTAATTGAAACAGTAAGTTGTTCCTTTTGGCACCTCACATCCTCAGCAACAACATTTGACGTAGTTACTAAACTTCCCATCACCAACTTTTTTCCCTCCAATTTTTGTTTCATCAATTCTAACTCATTCAACCGATTCAGTGACTCAGCTCTTACCTGCTCACCATATCACCAATCCGATAACCAGCTAATGAATCAATTAAAAATCCTATAAAATTTATCAAACTCAAAACTATACAGAAACCCTAATTTTTCATGAAATTTGAATTGGATCTAAAAACTAAAGAATTGAACAACCTGGATTAATGATTCAAGTTTTTGCTGGAGAGAATCCTTTTTCTCCTTAGATTTCTTTAGGGCTGACGATAGACTCCATAACCTAGCGAGTTCTTGTTCGAAATCTTCCCATTCTATTAATTTCACGTCTCCATCTGAAGATAATACTACTTTCTTCTCTGATCCCATAGATAAATCTGAACTGCAAATTCAATGTAGTAATAATAAGGTAATCGATCGAAGACCTCATCGTCTCTCCGAATCACAAAATTAGGGTTTCCAGATCATCGAATGAACCATGAGATGAAGAATGAGAGATGATTCTTTGGGGATGGAGATGGAGAATGGCAGGTCCAACTTCCAGTAAAGGGGTATTCTGGTAATTAAGTTTTAGTGCAATTTTGTTCGTGTGGGAAACGCGACCTTTTTTTAGTTTATTCGTTGGTCCCGTTGGCATTAATGGCCAGGCGACGGATATTTCAGCCCAACTTTTTAGTAGTTCAAGTCGTTTTTTTTTTTTTTTTGAAGGAATGGAACTAGTGTCCAATATACATATTTTTAAGGCGTAGATACACAAAACTAAGCGTGTGAGAAGCACAATAAAACCGCCAACAACATGGATCAAAGCCATCACCAATGGAACCGCCACCTAAGGGCTATGGAAATCGCCACCAACGGGCTACTTATTTATTACTAGAATTACATGAGAGAAACTTAATGGTAAACCACACACCTAATAAGTTTCGAACCCAAAACCTCTCAGGACACGTGAAGGATGCACAACTGCTTGGGCAAAGGCCCCATGTGCAAAATGACATTTTGGATACCGTGAATTAGACGTATACGAGCTTTTGGCGCAATGTTTATGCACTTTTCCTCTAACTTTAGAGGTATTGAGATCAAAACTTTAATTTTCATAACACGTTGGTGGATATTGATCATAATGGCTTAGATGTACTTGATTGTTTCTATACTATTCTCGCATGCATAGTATATCTTCGCCGACAAACTATTTTTTGTAAGGGTTAATTTAGTTTACCCCCTCATAATTAATGGCGATTTGAACATACCCCCTTCAAAGATCCCGAATTTAACTTACCCCCTTAAACTCACGGTTTCCATCCTTTAACCGTCTAAAGGTATACGTGCGTCTCGCACGATTCCATTTATGACCAAAATACCCAACATTTTATGGGGTTAATCCTACGGTCAATCTTTCAACTTCAGGTCAGATGGTTGGTTGAGATTAAGCTGATCTTCTTCTTCATCTTTTTCATCAACAGTGGCAGCCATGGCTGCCTTTTTTTTTCGGGGAGAGCTAAAGAAAGAGAATTCACTGGAGAAAGAGAGAAAGAAAGAGTGGAGGACAATTGAAATTATGCCTGGATTTTTCTTCTTCTTCAAATTACAATCAGATCAGACCATTGAAATTAAGTCTTGATTTTTCTTCTTTTTCTTCACCAATGAAACTCAAGGAAGAGGAAGACAGAAGAAATAAACAGAGCAAGTATACCTGAGCACCGATCAGTTAAGGGTACACAGATCAAAATATAACTTATCCAAACTAAGCAAACTTTAGGTATTAGCCACAATTAATCTCTTTCGCCCATGGAACTTCGTCCAAAAATTCTAAAAAAGTAGATCATACATGAGCATTAGAAAAAGCTAACATAAATCTCTATATGTGGAATCTGCTAGAGCTTATCACAAGTTCTGATTGGGGTAAACGGATCCCTATGGCCCCTATTAAAGCCTATTTGACCCTCTGATATTAGTGAATCTTGAATCTTCAGAACCAACTAATCAAACATGTGAAGTTATTAACATCCATTAATATGTTGCTGTTTTAAGTCTCAAGGTACAAAAACTTCAAACAAAGCCTCTATTATATGCCATGATCAATTAATGGCGGACAAGAGATAGAAGCAGAGAGAAAGGGAGAGAGGGTTGCAGAGAAAAACAGAGACAGAGTGCTTGCAAGTACTTGGAGTTGAAGGGATTGATTAATTTCAAAAGCCCTCTCTCATCTTTACAAAGCCTACTCTCTTGGTTTCTCTTTCTTAATTTTTTATCTCTATTTTCTCTCACCCTATCCGCCATTAACGGACCTTGAAAGAGAAACAGAGATTTGTTATTAAAGATCTGTGGTAGTTTGGATTTAGGGCTTAGTTTAGATTTAGGATTCAAGGTTTGTGGGGGGTAATATTGGTATTATCAAAATAAGCTATAAGTAATGCACGTGTTATGCACGGGAGGGGCATTTTGGTTATAAATGGGACCGTGTGAGATGCACGTACGCCATCAGACGGCAAAAGGACGGAAACCGTGAGTTTGAGGGGGTAAGTTAAATACGGGATCTTTGAGGGGGTATGTTAAAATCGTCATTAATTCTAAGGGGGTAAGTTAAATTAACCCTTTTTGTAATTGGGTTGTCAACTCTACAAAATCAATATATGATTTTTTATTGTCGAATCTATCGAACCTATTGATACAATCAGTAATGCTAGGCTTACTGCACCAGTTACTGCAAGGGTTACTGCATCATACGTGTCTGCTGATGTGGTGCCTCAATTTTGTGCGCCACATTAGCATGACGTGGCAAAGCTTTTTTTTTTTTCACGGGTTTCAAAAAAACTCATTTTGAGTGAGTTTTAACACTTTTTTCTTCCAAACCAAAATCTGAGTTGAGAGTTTAGGGTTCCTTGTCGAACCGTTGCTGTGAGGGAGAACGACTGATCCACGCCGGAAAGCACAACAACCTAGTTGCTGAAAATCATATCAGCCACCGTCGGAAACAATAAATGTTATTTATCACTACTTCACGAACATAAATCTTCAGATCCATCATGTTGACGAACATAAATCTCATTTACATGTTACTTTGATGTCTTTTTTCTTCAAATCCATCATGTAGAGTAACCATACTGCCATGTACATGTTACTTTTAGTTCTTATTTCTTCAGATCTAGGTTTGATTAAACATGTACAGATTAGGGTTTTAACGAAAATTTCATATATCGGGGCCAATATATAGATCTGGATTTAGGGTTTGCAGTAAATTTTTCCTAATTCTTTTTTTTTTTTTTTCAAACAATCTGAAATCTTTATTTTTTTTGTTGTTTTTTCTTATTTCAGATTTGATGATGATTTTTTTTTTTTAATATATATTGTTCCAATGATCTAGATCTATTTCTAATTGTTAGGGTTTGCAGTAAATTTTTCTTTATTCTTGTTTTTTTTGTTTCAAAAAAATCTGAAATCTTTATTTTTGTTCTTTTTTCCTTGTTTCAGAGGTGAGGATAGTTTTTTTTTTCAGTTAGATATGAAATCTTTTTTCCATATTTCAGATTAGAAGGAGAATCCAGGGTGTAAATTCTTTCAATAAGTGGCTACATCTTCATGTGGAGACTCAAAAGAGAATAGCAAGACGATGAGACTCTTTCGGAACAATGCAAGTTATTTTTAAATAAATTTTTAATGGAAGTTGAAATTGAACGGCGTGCATCGGCAACATCAATTAGATTTCTGCAGTTTTATTTTGAAGAAATTTGGTGGTTTTAAGATTGAGTAATCTTGTTTGGATGTTATATTATGTTTTATAAGTTATGCTAAAATAATTACTATGGTTTAACTAAAAATATGGGAGCAGTCAAGTTTCTGTAACATTAGATGAATGGTGGTTTTTTCACGGTAATTGAAAATGTGGCTATGTATCTCTTTGATTAATTTGTTGAATGAAATATTATGAATCATAATATTTTGTTATGTTAATTTCATTTGTTCTCTTATAGTGATGTTTGATTCTGTTGAATTCCTTAATGAAGTGTTTTAATATCAGCTCTTTTCCTGCAAATATGGTCATTCAAAATACCATAATAGATTTTTGCAAAGGGGCTTAGCCAAGCTTATTCGATATGTTGGTTGCAATTGTTTGAAGTGTTTCCTTATACTTCAAAAAATGAGAACGGTTGTTTGAGAGATATATCATGAAAATCCCAAATAATTAAAGAGTTCTCTAGGCTTCATGATATGCACATGCTTATACTTCAAAAAAATGAGAAAGCGTGTCTGACTATGCTGATGCTTTATTTGTTTGCTTGTTATTAATTCTTTTAATCAATACTAACAGTAACAAAATAGCTATCCTTCTAAATAAGTATCTTTAAAGTCTTTAAATAAATACTCCATGTCCTTCTAAAAACTCAAAATAGATATTAACAGTAACAAAAATATCCAAACCAATCCATCTTCAAATAATTGGTCCAAATTAAAGAAATACTTAATATACTTACTCCATAGGCTTGAATACAAAATCGTCCAATTTAAATAAATAAAGAGAAACTCCAAATACACCATAATAATTGAAACTCTACTTCCAACTTCTATCAAACATCCCCAAATCAAGAGTTGCATCTTCAATGGGAGGTTGAGTTTGCATGTCATCTTGTACAACATCTTTAAAAGGCATCACATATGCATCTTGTACAGGAGGTGGTTGAGGCATCACATTCACTCCACAATTGGAAACTCCCCAAAATTCAAACTGAGCATTCTGCCATACAATAATTCAAGGTATGTTAATCATATAGTATCTAATTTTTCAACACTCAAAAACCCAACAATGTCCTAATAAGATCATGTATGCAACTTTATTACAATTCAAGGTATGTTTACAGTATCCAATTTTTCATCACTAACAAATTTCATCAATGTCCTAATAAGATCATGTAAGATATTGTTGTTCAATACAAATAAAAAAAAAACAGAAAAATCAATTCAAGGTATGTTTATAGATGTTGTTTGAGATCTCAAATTGGTTTTATGTTCTTTCTTAATGTTGGAAGACAAGGTATGTTTATAACGTGCAATTTCTTAATCAATTCAAGTTGTGTTTATAGGCTCTCAAATTGGTTTTATGTTCAAATTGGGTTTCCATCAATGTCCTAATACTGTTTTTTTCTTCCAAGAATACTGGTTTGGCAAAAATCTTGGAATATCAACTCAACGAGCCAAGCAAGGGTACACAACATACGCAATTCATAACTTAGTGCAGATTAAGAAAAAGAAATCCAATACGGCAACTAGCAATCATGAAAGTTAACAAAATTGGCAATTAAATGAACAGCTTCACTACCATGTTTGACCTCCTTAGCAAAAGGTCATTTTACAGTCGCACAACAGAGTTTCCTCTCAGCAACAATTCGGCCAGGAACCTAACCTCTCAACTCAGATATGTTTTTTGGAAGAAGAAAGTGTAAAAAGTGATTTTTTTTTTTTGATAAATAAAGGAAAACATAATATTAAGATGAAAGCATATTTACATCAGTTTCTATATTTCCTGGTACTGTTTCTAATGTAAGAGCTGTGGAAACTGATGTAAAACCTAAACCCAGATCTATGAAATTTTCGTTAAAACCCTAAGCTGTACATGTTTAGATCTGAAGAAATAAGAACTAAAAGTAACATGTACATGGCAGTATGGTTACTCTACATGATGGATTTGAAGAAAAAAGACATCAAAGTAACATGTAAATGAGATTTATGTTCGTCAACATGATGGATCTGAAGATTTATGTTCGTGAAGTAGTGATAAATAACATTTATTGTTTCCGACGGTGGCTGATATGATTTTCAGCAACTAGGTTGTTGTGCTTTCCGGCGTGGATCAGTCGTTCTCCCTCACAGCAACGGTTCGACAAGGAACCCTAAACTCTCAACTCAGATTTGGGTTTGGAAGAAAAAAGTGTTAAAACTCACTCAAAATGAGTTTTTTTGAAACCCGTGAAAAAAAAAAAAAAAAAAGCTTTGCCACGTCATGCTAATGTGGTGCACAAAATTGAGGCACCACATCAGCAGACACGTATGATGCAGTAACCCTTGCAGTAACTGGTGCAGTAAGCCTGTTTTTAATGAAATCCGTTGGTTAGATTTGAATTAAGGTGTAGTGTTATTAACAACACACTTTAACAATTAAATTATTCATCACCTATTGAGCCATAATTTTATTCCTCTTATCTTTTGAAATGCGTTAAATGAGATTTAAATGGAATAACATATAGATTTATTTATTTTACCCTTAAATTTAATTTTTAGATTAAAATTCAACCCGTAAGCTATTCATAATCATACATTAGCGTGGTATTTGGTAAATTTGAAATTAAGATTTGAAATGATTTTTAATGTTGTACTTTATATGCTATGAATATTTGCACATATTCACTATTAAAATTGCAATGAGGCCATACGAATTCAGTGAAAAAAAAAGTGTGAATATTTACAGTTTTTTAATTGTCACAAATATTCACCCTCTTTTACCAATTTGTATGGAGTCTACTGCTAATTATTTGATATGATTCCACCTATATTATCGCATGCATCATAGCACATTCAAATGGAATTTTGACAATACCAAGTACAACTTAAGTATGTGGAATATTGAAATTAAAACTTCTTTCTCTTGCATTCAAATTTCATAAAATAGTGAAATTTGTTTATTGTTTGTATTATGTTAATATTTGCATAATGCATATATCAATAATGTCTTAACTTTATGGAGATGTTGGGTGACGATTAATAACTATTTACCTCTTATTTTATTGTGAGTCCACAAATAAGAAGTAAAAAATTGTGAATATTCGTCGTTTTGAAAGTGCTGCAAATATTCATAACTATTTGTAGGCTCAATGCAAATCACCTTAAAAATATATCACCACCAACCCAAAACTTGTAATTCTAGATAGGAATTATTGGTGATTGAGCTATCATGATTAAAGAGATAGTATTTTCAAAAAAAAGAAAAAAAAATGAAAAAAAAAGAAAGAAATCTGGTTCTAGATGGAATCGGTTTCCCAATAAAAAAACAAAGATGGAATCGGTTAGATTTACTGCGAGTTTGAGGTTGAGTCACTTTACGTACTTAATCCGAGTCAGGTTCGAATATTCCATGTCAAATTAGGGTTGGCTCTCGCTCGGCCGTCGGTTATAAGAAAAAGAAAAAAAGAAAAAAAAAAAAAAAATGGTGAAACTGAAACAGAGGTCAAAACAGGATTTCCTTATTAAATAAGAGTCGAGAGAAACACAAAAAAAAAAAAAAAAAAAAAAAAGAATATATATACTCTACTACTCCAATAAGAGACTCCTCTTTTCTGTGCATCTAGGGTTTTTTGCCACTGCTGTTTTCAGTCTCCACTCTCCTTTACTTCATCTTCAGCTGCCATGGCAATCTCCTTCTCAGATCTGCACACCGAATCCGGTCTGAAATCTCTGGAAGAATATCTTTCGGGGAAAACCTATATCTCCGGGTACTCTTTCTCTCTCTTAATTCTACTAATACTCATAGCTTGATTGATCTGCCCTCCTCAATCCTTAGTTTTTGTTTGGATCTCCTTTTGTTGATCCATAAAAAAACACATACTTGCTTAAAAACATGTTTTTCAGTAAAACAAAGACAACCCAGGCACGTTTTTTTTGCTCGTTATCTTTTTTGGATGCATAGCTAAAAATTGTATTTTTTTTCGTTTGATTTTGGGGGAATTTCAGAGATCAGGTCACTCGTGATGATATTAAGGTTTTCGCGGCAGTTTTGGAGAAGCCCAGTGGAGCTTTTCCTAATGTGAGTCGTTGGTATGACTGCGTTTCATCGCTTCTTGCTTCAAGGTTTGTATTTCTAATCAGAAATCTTCTCAAATTAGAACATTTGTCAATCCATATACTCAAAAAAGTATGATATATTTTTTTCATTCTATTGAAATAGAATGAAATTCATTTATTTATTTTTTGTTCTGAAAGCAACATACTAAAGAGTTTAATGATGGTAAGTTGATTACTTGATTACCATGTTCGGGTTCAGGGATGGCTATGTCCAAGATTCAATCTTGGATAATTTTGATAAAAAAAGATTTAGTCTTTGATGATATTCCTTCCACTGTTAGAACTGGAAGGATAAGTAACATCATGGGCATGTTGTATCTTAGAAAAGTTTTGTCTTTTTGAGGATGCAAGTATCCTGCTAAACAATAAAAATTCATTATTTTTAGTTTGCCACCCAATTCATCAGAAGCCAGTACTTTTTTTTTTCTGCACATTGATGTGTTTTCATTTGTTCCCTAATCACGGAAATCTGTTTCTTACTTTTGGACATCCATAGTTTGAATTGTCTCGTTCGAAATTGAACTTTTGTCCCATGAAAACGCACTTAAAAAAGAAGCTCAGAGCATTTTAGTTGACTAAGATAGAGTAAGAGATAATGAAGGTATTTTCCTTAATATACTCATAAAAGGACTTCACAAGTGCCTAAGAATATGATACAGTTATTACATAGGATATTGTTTGGTTATGATTCTCAGGTTGCATTTTATTTCTGTACTCTGGAATGGCATTGCTGCACCATCGTTTGTTCCACTTTGTTAGTTCCCTTTTATTTTTGAACTACCTCATCCCTGTAATATGCTATAGTTTTACCCAATCATAGACCTACTGGAGAGAGCCTCTTAAGCTTACCATATTTATGCATTTTGGGATAAAAAAAATGGCAGGAAGTTTGGGTATCTTTATTAGACTTTCTTGTTGAACTGTATGAAAAGTTGCTGGTTCACATCCGTTTACATACTTGTCATTTTAGAATGTTAACGAAGCACATTTTAGTCTTTGAATATGATAGATGATTCGGTGAAAAACTATTACATTGTTCATCTCTTAAGTTCTTTGTTCATTTCTGATAGCTTCCCTGGAAAGGCTGTTGGGGTGAGAGTAGGTTGCCAAGCTGATCTAGCAGAAGCAGTTCCTGCCGAGGAAGCTAAAAAGGTGCATTTCTACATTTCTTTTCTTTTCTTTTTTTTTTTTTACCTACATGCGTATGACACAAATATAGTTCATATATTTCATTGTACGATGGGGATTCATGACAGGTAGTTATTTTTAAGATTTTTGTCATACCACATCCAATTGGTATATGAAGTTAATAGTGTTGGGAAAAATGTGTATAATAGTACCACTGCATTGCATGAGAGGACCACCTGGCTTTGCAATACTCCACTATACAATAGTGAAATAAAATGCACGACAAGGAGAGAATAGGTTTTGAGCCACCAAAACATAATGACCCCAACCAATAGGTCCTATTGATGTTGGCTCCTTACTCTTTGATAAGTTGTTTCCTTACTCTATTAATGTCTCACATCTGAAGAAGGCTATGGCTCTTTTTCTAATGGTAGTAAGTCCTTAACCTGATTTCTGTGTTCATGCATAGTAGTAAAATATGGTGCTAGGATGAGAAAGTTTAGGTTTCTCTTAGTGTTAGAGTAGGTTGCCTCTTCCACTGATACTTTCTCTACTTCTCAGGATGCTCCGGAGGCAGATGATGATGATGACTTGGATCTGTTTGGTGATGAAACCGAGGAGGACAAGAAGGCAGCAGAGGAGAGAGAGGCAGCTAAGAAGGCATCTTCAAAGAAGAAAGAGAGTAAGTATTTTCAAATTGGTTGACAATATAACCATTTAGGCATTCACCAAAAGAGAAACATAGATGTGGCAATTTCAATTCATTAATGGGACAGTCTAATTTTGTAGTTGTTGCTTAAGTCCATATCTGAATAAAGCACATCATTCTGCTTCATTCAGCTTTTCAAAAACTTGTTCAAAAGACGTGTAATTGCTTCATCCAGATAGATTTTTACACCACGTTTTTTGTCGATCTTGCAAGCTCTGGGCTGGAATAACTATGTCAGAATGTGTATGAAGTGAAAGTTCATAAAAGTTGACGACACTTCCTATTTTGAGAGAGATGCAGAGAAACCTTCCAAATTTTTTTGGAGAATTTCAAAATCATCCTTGCTTTTGTCCACTTTTTGGCACTTAATTTATTTGAAATTACTAACCATCTTTTTTTTAGGGGAAAATGACTAACCATCTTAGTTCTAGATTTTTTTGTTCTTTTTTGTTTTTTCTCTTTTATTTGTTCTGTAAGTCTATACAACATACATTCTAACGATGTTTTACTATTACACTTTAGGTGGGAAGTCTTCTGTTCTGTTGGATGTGAAACCTTGGGATGATGAGACTGACATGAAGAAGCTTGAAGAGATTGTTCGCAGCATTGAGATGGAAGGTCTTCATTGGGGAGCATGTACGGTTTGATCTTATTCAGTCTTCTTTTGCAGTAAAATCATTCTTTATGCGTGCATAAAAAAGAGAAAAAAAAAACTTCCTATTGTATTCAGATGCTTGTATATGTATTTGCCTGGCCATGATATTTATATCATTCATTGGTTTTGTTACAGCGAAACTTGTTGCTGTGGGTTACGGCATTAAGAAACTGCAGATCATGATGACCATCATAGATGACCTTGTCTCAGTGGACACCCTCATTGAGGAACGCCTCACAGTGGAGCCCGCCAGCGAGTACATACAGAGTTGCGACATTGTTGCCTTCAACAAAATCTAAGATCATTAATGGTATCTTGCTCGTAATAATCTTTAAAAAAAAAGTTTCTCTTGTTCTGGTACTTTTAGTCTATCCATTTTTGTAGGCTCATGTAGTTGTCAGACTCGCAATGGTCTTTCTGTGTTAACATTTTATTTGTTATGTTTTAATCTATCAAATTGGTGAGATTGAGTAAGATTTTCTTTGTTCTTGTACTGTTTCTCTTATCAATTTTGGTTTCCCAGTTTCCCTGCCTTGCACATAATCCCCACATGCAGGATATGTATAGTGCACATCCCAGTATAATATGTAGTCGGGAAATATTTACAGCCACTTTTCGTTTACACTGCGGTTACACCGTCTTATGGTTTATTTTTTGTGAGGATTAACTTATATAGATCATCCTCACTAAGATCAGCAAATTTCTACTAACTTTTTTTTTTTTTCAGCCTAGGTCTGTCCTCGCTTGACTTAGGGACTCTGTCATGCACATGCTGGGCAATTAAGGGGAGATATCTCCCTGGAGGCTATTATATGTTGGCAAAATTTTAAGCTTTGTGAACTATTCATTTTACTGTTAAGTTTCAACAAATTTTCTTAGGAATGAGTTTTTTTTTTTTTCGTGGGAGGAAGATAATCTTTTGGGAAAAAAGAAAAAGAAAAAGAAAAAGAAAAAAACTTTCCATGTATTCCTATTTTATCCTCCAAAACATATATAAGCTATTATAATTTGTAATTGTTATTTTTCATTAAAAAGTTGTCCCTAAACTGGAAATAATGTAATGGTTTGTTTAGACAGGGGATTTTAAGTAGGGATTTTGTGGGAATCGGAGATTTGGTGGAAAATTAGTTTGAATGAAGTACTAGCAGTACTAGTAAAGAGAGTAGTGACATTAGTTACAGCGTATATATCAACAGTAGACGTCTAGTGGAGTTGTTAACCAAGAAACTGTAGTAGAAGAAGATGATCTCGGGGCATAGGTAGCCACACTGTCAGCTGCTCATTCACAGATGAAAGGAGATAGCAGACTACTTGTCACCTTCTATATACAAGTGAGAGATACCAAGTTCGTGAGCCCAAAAAACTGCGTGAAGTAGAGCAAGACATTTAGCTTGCTCTACATCTTTGGCTTAAGCCTGATTAATTCAGCGAGCAACCAGACCAATACCTGCATAATCAGATGTAGAATCTGCATAAAAAAGTGGTTGTGAATCTGCTCAACTAGTAAAAAACGCATGATGGTAAGGCATTCTTTTTCCTATGGGGAGGTCTTGAGTTCGAACCATAGTAACCAGAGCGGGAGCGTCGGAGCGCCAAATTTAAAAATGCCTAAGGCTCAGAGCGCCTAACTTACTCACACGTAGTTGAAGTTTTAATTGACTACCATTGACTAGATTATGATTAACTAGATTATTAAATAAATTTTTATAAACAAAATTATTGAATAGTTAGTAAAATAATTTTTAAATTTTATTAAGTATTTTTTGTAATAATATTCTATTTTTAAAAAATTATTATTTTCTATATTTCTTATTTGTTAACTATAAAGTATACTATATATATAATAACTAAAATTTATTGTTTCTCATATTAATTATATTTTATTATGAAAAAAATAAATTTTTACTAATCAAAAAGTAAGTGAGAAACACAACCATATAACGTGTGCTTTAAGGGCACTTAATAAGGTTATTTTTGAACGAGTTTTTTTACAAGTTAGACGTCTTCAAATCAGCTGATTTTTTTTTGATATAATATTATCATTATTTATAAGATGTCCATAAAAAATCAGCTCAATCAGAGATGTCTAACCCTCCAAACAAATCACTTTAAATGCGAGCCGTTCATTCACACTATAAAGTCTAAATTAAGTATTTGTAGTGATATAAGTCTCCGATTGAGCTGAATTTTTTAAAATATGATCCAAATAGTATAAATAACATACATGCAAAAAAAATTAGTCCATTTGGACAAACTTAACAAAAAAAAAAGAAACATTTGAAAATACTTTGTTGATTAGGCGCTCCGAAAAATGGAACCGCGCTCCAAAGATTCACGAACCGCGCTCCGAAGATTCACGAACCGCGCTCCGACAATTCTC
This sequence comes from Macleaya cordata, assembly GCA_002174775.1. Classification (NCBI taxonomy): domain Eukaryota; kingdom Viridiplantae; phylum Streptophyta; class Magnoliopsida; order Ranunculales; family Papaveraceae; genus Macleaya; species Macleaya cordata. Next base: position 893,875 of record MVGT01001095.1, read on the forward strand.
GAACCGCAGATCGAAGGCGCTCCGGCTCCCAAAACCCGAATACGCGGTTTGGGTGTGGGAACGCCAGCATGTTTGGGCATTTTTGGTTACTATGGTTCGAACCATAGTTAGTAATTCGGTGTTCGGTAAAAATTCGGTTTGGGAATCTTTCAGGAATTATTCGAATTTATGGGCGAAAAATTTGGTCAAATAATCGGAATTCGATAAAAATGCAGTTCAAGAATAATTCGAGTATAGTTCGGATGATCTGTAAAAAAATTAGCTTGAAAATTTGGATATATATACAAGTACCATGTTTAAAAATATTATATCTTATGATAAAAAATATTATATCTTATCATAAACTACAATACTAACAGTACCAATTCAATAAGTCTCCAACTGGTATAATGGAACTAGTATAATAGATTGAACAATAATTAAGATTTAAAAAAAAATAAAATCAAAGAACAACGAATTATTCAAAAGTAAAATAACACATCCAATAATTTCAATGTAACTAGTATAAATGGATTGAACAATAACTAAGATTTTAAAAAAAAAATTGAAAGAAAAAGAAGTGTTCAAAAGTTCAGTTCGGATTAGGGAATTATTCGGGGCCAGTTAAGAATCCGAGAATTATTCCGAATCATTGAATAATGCAGTTATTCGGTTCGGTACGGCATTAATATGTTCATTTCGCGATTTTTTTTGCGAATAATTCGTGAACTTACTAACTAGGGTTTTAACCTTATGGAGGGTGCTAGTAATGTTCTACTCATGAGTCCAATGATTTACAACTTTCACTAAAAAAATACACTTAAAAAGAATCAAACTAATTATTTTATCTTGAAAAATGCTGGTACAGCCGCCACTTGAGGACCTCATAGTTTGTGAGCCCACATGTAGATGATTTAAACACTGTTTTGTTTTGTTTTATTTTGGTTTTTTGGTTTTTTTTTGAAGATGAGGATGGTCTCTTCAATTATGTACATCATTCTTGCGAATAATTATGTCATTTGAAAAACTTTTACCCCCGAGAATTATTTTTTAAAATTTAATTGTAAAATTGATGGCTCAAAACTTCACCATCACCATATATAAGGCGGGGTAAGACCATCCACAATGGTTGGTTTGTTTAGCTTTTTTCCATAAAAACTTGCGCATTGGACGAAGCTAAAAGCCAATTTTGGCTTACGTGAAGATTCAGAAGGCTAGTTTTAGATTTCTGGAAAGGTTTATGGTGATTTTTTACGGGGCGGTGTAGAGGGTAACCACCTGATGCTGGGCGGGCTGGAATGTAACCGTTTGCCTTTTATTTACCGCCTGTTGCTGGGCGGTGTGCAGGGTGCCTGCCCAGCAATTTTTTAAATTTTTTTTTTTCAAATTTCCTAATATGTCTCTGATTCAATGATTTATTTGCAAATTTTTTTAAGTTACACCCCTGCGCAACTCCATCTCTAAGCTATTTATGGTAAGGTAAAAATGGCTATTTACCTTACCACCACTATGGATGCTCTAAGAAGTTTTAAAACGGGAGATATTTTTTATGATGATCTCCGTTGAACCTTGGACATATCAAAACCCAACACTTTTTATAAAGATAATGCTACTTGTACTAGAGTCATCTAAGGAGTACATATAGCATTATCCTTTTTATAATAACAATAGTACGCAGAATACTTTTTGACACTAGAGGCAGAAAATCATTACTATTTTAACGAGGCACCAATTTTTCTCAAATTAATTGGAGTTGCGTCACTGCATCACACAACCCAAAGATAAATGGAGCTAAATATTTCCATCTACATTTTTCACTCACTTTCTTAAATCTTTTACATGTTTCACTTCCACGTACCTTATTCTTACTCTCTGCTTCCACCTGCCTGTGGTGCAGATATATCCACGTGTTGATTTTCCATGATTAGATCTTCTTATTATATCGATCAACAATAGTTTTTTGATCATCTCTATGTGAGCCCACACACTAGTGTTTAAAATATAGAAAAAGAGTGTAATGTTACCTTTTGATGCGCACCATGGAGAAGGTTTATATGAATATTGTTAGGTAGACCACTTTTTCCGACCACATGATGTGGCTGTAGATATGGGGTATCGTACATTTTCTAACCACATTAGCTACCACATCATGTTATTTGCAAATGTGGTAGAAAATAAACGATTTCTCTCTCACCCTCTCACAATAATGAAGGATGGATCTACACAGTCTGTTAATTGATTTATATTCCCATGTATTCGATCTATGCAAACTGCATCCAATGTTTCATTATTATTATTATTATTATTATTATTATTATTTTATTTTATTTTATTTTTTTGTAGTTGGGATTACTGTCGAGCAGAGCAGACCCTCTCTTCCCAAATTCTCTGTCTCTTCCCTGTTCCCTTATTGATTTCGCTTTGTAGGGCTTAGCTGCTGATATTTGGTTGAAATATTCTCCTCATTCTAAATATCATTCTCAGTAAAATTAAATCATTTCAAAACTTCTAATCCTAAAAAATCAACCGTCCATAAAAAATAATTTTTCAACAGTTAATTTTCTAATAGACCGTTCATAATATTAAGAGTCTTAGAATAAGCTGAATTTTTGTAAAAATAATCAATAAAATAGAAAAAATATTATCACAAAATATCATCTATTAAATCGTGTCCATGTTGACTCTACAAAACGAAATCAACAAATGGACAAAAAGAAGATCACTTTGGTTGCGGAGAGTACAATTACATGGCATCCAATGCTAACATTAAAGTTAGCTTAGGAGACTTTTAATTTTTTTAATATACAATAAAATATTATAGCAACCGCATATAAAAAATAATAAGATAATGACAGGTTCAATTAATGGAGTACAGGATTATTAACCTAACATATGGTTCTGAAATTTTACAAAAAATTATGTTAAAGTGATTGGTATAGAAAATTTTAGATGGGTCATTTTTAATCCAGTTAAATACTGCCACAAGAAAATGCATAAAAGGACCCACCATAAATTAGGGTTCAGTGAGCCCATCCACTTTCTTAATTCATTTCTTTGTAGTAGTTGGAACTTGGAAATCCAAATCCTTGGAGTTGAATTGGGAAATCATTATTTATCTAATTTTTATCTTCTTCTTTGATCTGTTCAATGTTCATTTTCTTATAACTTAGTTTTTGATCAGCTCCTTCTGTTCATTTTTGGCTTAAACATGGAGCTCCCTTTACATTACTTGTTCTACATTTTACTAGGTGTTTTTGGTCTTGCATATTTAGTACTACAAAGATTTATCTACTTCGGTGGCAGACTTCGGTTGCCACCGGGTAGTTTCGGATGGCCAATCATCGGCGAAACGTTAGAACTTCAACGTTGGGGTCGGTCTGGAGACCCCGACGGATTCATCAATAGGAGGAAGATGAAATACAACAGAGAAATCTTTAAAACGTCGTTGCTTGGAGAAAAAACAATCGCCATATGTGGAGCTACTGGTAATAAGTTCATTTTCACAGGCGAAAAAAGCATAGTCTTAACATGGTGGCCTACTTCGCTTAATAAGTTGTTTGGTGATTCATTTTTTACGGCGCCCTACGATGAAGCGGTAAGAACACGTAAAGTTGTTGCGAGCTTTTTACAACAAGAAGTGATGAATCAATTGGTAGAACGGTTCGATAAAACTTGCAAAAATGGTTTTGCAATGGATTGGATTGGTAAAAATCAGGTTTTAGCGTTTACATTGATCAAGAAATACGCGTTTTCGGTGGCTTGTGATATGTTTGCGAGCATGGATGATCCAAATTGGCAAAAAATGATCTTAGATGAATTCAATATTTTGCTCAAAGGGGTGTTTCAATTGCCTATATATTTTCCAGGGACACGACATTACAAGGCGGTGAGATCGGCGGCTGTAATTCGTCGAGAACTAATAAAATTGATTCAAAATAGGAGAGGGATGGGGAATTCGGATAGTAGAGTAGAGAAAAACCTGATTTCGCATTTGATTGAGACTAGAAACGAAGACGGGAATCTATTGAGTGATAAGGAAATTGCGGATAATGTTATCCTACTCATGGATTCGGGACATGACACGAGTAGTTCTACTATGATGATGTTGATGAAACATTTAGCTGAATCGCCCGATTGCTACCGACGAGTTCTCGAAGGTTAGTCACTAATCTTCTTTTGTAGTATTTTTCATTGCATACTTTTCGATCTAAAAATCTGAATTAAGAGCTAATTATGGTTTGATTTAGAGCAAAGCGAAATCGCTTCAAAGAAGGGTCCAGGGGAGCTATTGAACAAAGACGATATCTCAAAGATGAAGTATTCATGGAACGTTGTAAACGAAGTCCTTCGCCTTTCGCCTCCCATTCAAGGAACGTTTAGGAAGGCCAAAATAGATTTCACCTACAATGGATTTTCCATACCCAAGGGTTGGATGGTAAGCCCGTTATCTATATACTATTAAGTTGAGATTAACTAGACATATATACCATTTATGACCATAATGCTTATCACTCGGCCTGTGAAGCTCATATGGAGATGATCCATGAGCTGATTTTTTAGTCACGAGGATGATCTTCTTACCATATAAACCATATCATTATAAAGCTTCTTACCCCCTCATTCTCTTTACGAAAATGATATAATACATATATATATATTTTTTTTTTGATAAGCATTATAATTATATAAGGCTATGTGTGATAGTAAAGAAGTGTGTTCTACGGAAATATGTTCATTTCCACCAGTTCCGTAGAATTATATTCTCTTGGGGGTGAGGAAGCCTGTTTCATGGAATTATATTGAAAATTAATTATTAGCCACGCTTTTAAGTGAGTAGGCCTTAAGTTCTTTGGAATGGAAAATGCAAACAAATAAAGAAATTTGTATTGTTTTCGCAAAACGAACCCAATTCCAGTAGAATTCAGACGCTATCAAACACAGCCTAATAGAAACCTAATTTAGGGATATTTCTTTTAAACACAAGCCATTATTACAATTACTATAATCACGTTTTAACTACAGTTTTTATGCTTTTAATTCATTATCAGGTCTGGTGGAATGCATGTTCTACACACAAGTCAGCTGAGTATTTCCCTAATCCAGAGAAATTTGATCCATTGAGGTTTGAAAGAGACAATATAACACCATATAGCTTGGTTCCATTTGGAGGAGGTCCAAGGATGTGTCCTGGAAGAGAGTTTGCTAGGGTTGAAATACTTGTTTTTCTACACAATTTGGTGAAGGAGTTTAGATGGGAGCTTGTGTTCCCAAATGAAGTAATAAGTGTAGACCCAATGCCCTCCTCACCCAAAGGACTTCCTGTTTACCTGTATCCACACATTAATTTATAAACAAACACCATTTTCTAGACATTTTTTAATTTTAAGTAAGCTATCAAATGGTTAGGTTGTTTAATGATTCCTTGTAAACCTAGTAAAATTAGGTGTTCAATAAAACTGAAACTTTTGGTTCGAATTGACTTGAAGGGCTAAAGACTTAAAGATGTAGAATATAAGAACTACTTAGTAAAGTCTAAGGCAATTCGGCGTACGGCTAAAATTCAGGACGACAAAAGTACGAATATTATTCGCTTCATAAGAATTGTAATACGGTCCAACATTCGGTCAATCATTCGTCGTACGGGAAATATTCGATTTAGAGATAATTCGTGTTTAATATTTTTCACATGTAGAAATTCTACAGTAAAAATTCGGCAATATACTAAGTCTTCTAGATGCTTCATGGAGTTTCGACTGTGTCGATGAAGAGAGAAATTAAGAGAATTGGGGTCCTTATAGACAGTGACAGAAAACAAAGAAAGGTCCTTAAGCAATTAGCTAAGGTTTTTTTTATATTTTTTTTATATTTTTTTGTATTGAAAGTCCGATAGTCATTAAATAAAGTAGGAGTATTTTCCACCCGTTTCATTTGGTAATTCGGTTAAAAAGTGTTTTAAACATTTTTGCTAAAAAATTCGTGTATTATTGATTAGGTTTCGTTTGGACTGAAGTTTTATCGTTATTCAGAAATACGGAAAAGTACGAGTATTAAACGTGAATAATTCGGGTGATTGCAAACAAGGAGTAAAACTAAAAAGAAATGTAAAACCTAAGTAATTAGAGCGAGATGTAGGATTGAGAACGAAAGTGGAAGTAGGAGTGAGAGCATCAAAATGACCAGTAAAAACATATTCCCATTCTAGAATACTTCCAGAGTTGGAGCGCCAGAGCATAATTCTAAGCAAAAGCGCAAGATTCTAGAGCGAGAGCGTCAACACTAAATAACGGTTTTATTTACTAAGGTTAAAATTACGTGCCTTATTTCCCTTGGTGCCAAAGACATTAAGCCGCTGAACATAAAGAACTAAAAACAAAGACAAGATTGGTACACCGGTTGTGATTTGCATAATGCAAATCTTTGTACACCATTAGTGTAAAAGTTTGTGATTTCGAATTTACGGTCGCTTAGTACTTAGTAGCAACCTTAGTAACCGAATCTGTGGCAAAGGGGTAACGCTCCCGCTCCCAATCCGCGGATTCACGGATTGAGAGCGGATCCGCCTCCAATCCGCGGTCCCATATTTTGTGAATCGCGATTCCAGATTTTCAAACCGCGGTTAAAAGTTTTTGGATATTGAATACTTGATTTAGGGTAGCTATTTACAGTCCACAGACAAATAAAGTACACTTCAAGAATCAATTATCATCACAAAACTAAAATAACTTAAACAAAGAAAAATTATTTGAAATTAATCTGCATCGTTGTTCTTCTGGAAAATAGAAGAATGAAATCCATCTTCATTTCATTTCTAAATCGAGCATCTTTCATGAGGAGACTCTCTAAGGCACCATCTCCTTTTGCCACGTACCTATGTAGTACCAATGTACAATCGACTAGATATTTCGGAAACCAACATTCAATATATATTTCAAAAAATCCAAATCGAGATAGATTTCAACCCTAGGAGTAAAAATAGACTTAACCCCAAATCCCAATCTCTGTTAGGGTACCGTTTGAAGGAGAAGATGAAGGATCTGCAAGATCCAAGTATGCCAAATTGAAGAAAATAAAAGATGAAAAGAAAAAAAAAATGCTCAAAACATGGTGGAGAAGAAAGCTTGCTCTCGACTCTGTTCTTTGCACTTGAAGGGTCTTTTTCTTTTTCTGTTGATTAAGTACTTTCAGGATAGTAAAAGGATTTGAAGGATCTCTCCTAGTGACACGTGCTGCCCTAAAATCAATTGATGACATGTGGCGATTTCTACAAAAAGTGATTCATAGATAAGTGCTCATCTAAGTCGTCCATTCTTAATAATCTGACAGTTCTACGCACATGTATAAATATATCAAAATTTCTTAACGGGTGTGCCATATATCATTAAATATATGCTAAAATGTATTCTTCTTTTTAGAGAAATATGTTAAAATGTATTCAAATTAATATATATTATGTTTTTATATTTATTATATTATATTAAAAATATATGTCAACATATTTCTAAATTTTATTTAGGCAGATTTGTCTAAATTTTATTTTTGGACTAAATAGACTCATATAAAATTTGGTGGACTGAACAGACTGAAAAAAAATCATTTTGGGCCTTTTGGCCGTTCTCCCTTAAATATATACTAGGCGCTCCTAAATATTTTATGATGGGGCGCTCCGACGCTCCCGCTCCACGCTCTGGTTACTTAGGTAGCAACAATAAATATTTGCTGTCACAAAATAGCAAAAGGAAAATGCAAATTCACACCAATGTTAACTACTAACTACTTTTATGTGGGCTCCCTGCTAATTGATGCAAATACTTGCTATTACACATATCCTCACTAAAAATAGACAAACTACCGCGAATGTTTGCATTTTCAAATATTCATGACATACTCAAGATGAAGAACTAAAGCTTAGCGTGTAATGTTGCATTCAGATACCACAATAATAAAAGCGAATTTGATAAAAATTCATAAATTTTAATGGTTTGTTTGGATAAAAAATTTTAAGTAAAGATGTTGTGGAGATCAAGAATTTAGTAGAAAACTAGTTAGAATAATTTTATCGAGAAATTTGGAGAAGAACCATTGACAGTTTTTTTTTCCTCTCAAGAATGAATTATAGAAAGGTAATTGGGTGAGTAATGAGTTTGGAAGGACGAATGTGGCAATTGGACATGGACACAAACACGTAAATGAATACCATTTCTTAATTTTTGAGATAGAGAGACACTTACATTTTTTTTCTTTTAGAAGTGTTCGTACTTCCTAAGTAATAATATATTACAAATTTCCAGCTGAGGTGCCAGTGGGTACCATTAGCTACGCGCCCAAATTAAGCTACGGGAATTGTTTTCATTCAAGTGAAGATTTTAGAAAAGAAATGATAATGAAAAGGGTTGATTTGCATGCGCCAGTTAGTACAATTAATAATGTTTGTTGTTGCCGACAGCTTAAATTTGGATTCAATTCCCTCATTTTTTTTTAAAAGCAAAAAATAAAAGAATTGATTCGCAAAAAAATAAATAAAGATAATCTAGAGTTGCTAAATATTTTTGACATTATTGGATGAACAAAAATTAATGACATGTGAAAAATGGTATTGCAATGTCCCTTTACAATAGTTGGCAGGGACCAACATTAATATGAAAATATTTAATATCAGACCAAACGAGCCCTTATAATTGGGGGTCAGTGATCATGCCCATTTACATTAGTTGGCAGGGACCAACATTAATATGAAATATTTAATATCAGACCAAACATATGAGAGCCCTTATAATTGGGGCCAGTGATCCCATCCAATTTTTTTCTTGAATAAATACTAGAGGGATCACTTTTGAGGGACACAATGCTGGCTATCTTGTCTGTGGGACTCACGTGAAGATGATTCTGATTTTTTTTTTTAAGAATGTTGTTTTTTATACCATAGATAAAAATCATCATGATAAAAAATTATATCATTCTAAAACATTCAATTCTGTCAAAATTATTATTGAGAAATCAATTCTAAAATAGATGACTCAAAATCGGTGAGATTCAAAACAGTATGATTTTTGGTGAAACGATCTAAAATATCAGCGCTTGAATAATCTCTATGTGAGCCCCATAGGCAAGGTGATCATCATTGTGTCCCCAAAAAGTGGTCTGTCTAGCTCTAGCATTACTCTTTCTTTCTTTAGTAGTTGGAAATGCAAATGCTTGGAGTACTTGGGTAGGTGATGAAGGATGATTTGAGACAAATTGCAATCTTATTTTATTTATGTAATTTTATTATATTTATATTGACTAAAAATAAGTAAATTTCGTTTTTATTATTTAGGGCTTATTTAGGAAAGACTAGAAGTGTCTATTTTGAGTTTTAATAGTTTTATAAAGTTGCTTATAGGTAATAGATACCTTACGGAACAAGTTTTTAGTGTTTTGGTAAGTTTCTAACTTGTTATGTGGGAGATAACAAGTAGCTCCAAAAATAAAAATTAAAATAATTTTTTTGAATATTAATAAAAGTTTATTTTAGAGAAAAGTTCTCTTTTATTTTGTTCTTAGATTTATGAGTTATTTTGATATGCGCCCTGCATTAGTTGGTATCAAAGCTACGGCTACACTCCTTTACCATGACTCGAAGACAAAGTCATGGTGTTGTAGTTTGTGAATCCCCTCTATACAAAGTGATAGAGCGAGGGATAGCAGATCTGGAACGACAAGTTTAAGTGCTCACCTGCTAATTGGATGCATTGCAACCGCATCAAGAGTGTCGTCGTATTCCCAATCCACGAGTGATGGAGGAAGAAAACGATGAGAAGGGGAACAGCCCTTTAACAGATATTGATCAAGAGAAATTTCAAGTTGCAGCTATTGTCATCCGCGAGACTCTGGGAGATGGGAGTCCGGATTGAAGACTGAAACTCCAAAGTTCCATGGCGATACTTCGTCAGACGAACTGATTGATTGGATCTGTATTGTTGAAGAGGTTTTGGACTTCAAAGAGATTATAAAAAGTAATATGTTGACAGGAGATTTCTTGCTATTTTGTGAGATCGAAGACAATCAAATTTTTGTGGATTGGGATTCACCACCAATCTATGATATTTACCCTGATGATGAGGCGAGTTTTAAGTCAATTTATGTTGATCCTTATTTCGTGGAATACTCGAAAAACATAGATGGCTTAGTAGATTTATGTAATAAAACGTGTTAAGTGGATCTATTTTTATTGGGTGTTGGTGATGATTCTTCAAGACCTAATATTTATGTTCGATGTAAAGAGTCCTTCGCCGTATCCTCTGGTGTGATTGAATTTTTCTACTGAAAAGATCAATGCAAAAAAAACTACATCAGCAAAATTCGAGGACGAATTTTCTGCAACATGGGGAGAATGATGAAGGATGATTTAAGACAAATTACAATCTTATTTTATTTATGTAATTTTATTATATTTATATTTACTAAAAATAAGTGAATTTCATTTTTATTATTTAGACCTTATTTAAGAAGGTTTATAAGTATCTACTTTGAGTTTTTAATAGTTTTAATAGATACCTTAGGGAACAAATTTTTAGTGCTTTGGTAGGTTTCTAACTTGTTATGTGAGAGTTATCTATATAAGGAGCTCCAAAAACGAAAATTAAGAATAGTTTTTTATTATTTTGTTCTTAGATTTATGAATTATTTTAATCTGCGCCCTGCATCAGTACAGCCATGACTACATGCCCACATACTTCATCAATTTTCTTATCACTTGATTTTAAGACATTTAATTGCTTCAATGTTTCATATCTTCTTTTCTTTGAATAACTGCTAAATGGTTACTTGTTTGGTTCATCTTCTGAGGACTTGTTTTTGTTCATTTCATTCTGTTCATCCTTGGCTTTGATGGAGCTTCCTTCACATTACTTGTTCTACATCTTACTAGGTGTTTTTGGTCTTGCATATTTAGTTGTACAACACTTCATCTACGTCGGTGGCAGACTTCGGTTGCCACCCGGTAGTTTTGGATGGCCAATTGCAAGCGAAACGTTCGAACTTCAAAGTTGGGGTCGGTCTAGAACACCGGACGAATTCATCACTAGGAGGATGATGAAATACAATAGAGAAATCTTTAAAACGTCAATACTTGGCGAAAAAACAATCGCATTATGTGGAGCTACCAGTAACAAGTTCTTATTCACCGGTGAGAAGAGCTTAGTATTAACATGCTGGCCTAATTCTCTCAAGAAACGGTTTGGTGATTCATTTTTTACAGCACCTTACGATGAAGCAGTGAGAACTGAGAACGCGTAAGGTCATCGTAAGTTTTCTGCAAAAGGAAGTATTGCATCAATTGGTAGAACGATTCGATAAAACATGCAAGGATTGTTTTCGAACTGACTGGAGCGGGAAAAATAAGGTTTTAGCCTTTTCATTGATAAAAAAAATACGCGTTTTCGGTTGCTTGTGATATGTTTGAGAGCAAGGATGATCCAAATGGCAAAAAATGATCTTAGAAGAATTCAATACTCTGCTAAAAGGAGTATTTCAGTTACCTATATATTTTCCAGGAACCCGCCATTATAAAGCAGTGAGATCGGCAGCTGTGATTCGTCGAGAACTAATAAAATTGATTCAAAGTAGGAGAAGGATGGAGAGTTTGGATGGTGGAGTAGAAAAAAACCTGATTTCGCATTTGACGGAGACGAAAAATGAAGCCGGGCAGCTGTTGAATGATAAGGAAATTGCGGATAATGTCACTCTACTCATGGATTCGGGACATGAAACTAGTAGTTCTACTATGATGATGTTGATGAAACATTTAGCCGAGTCACCGGATTGCTACCGACGAGTTCTCAAAGGTCAGTTTCACGGTTTTCCTTCCTGGTATTTTCGATCATTCAGTTGGTGAAATTTTAATTCAGATCTAAAATCTGAAAATTTGAGAATTTTTTCTTTAGACTGTTTTTTTCCTTCTCATTTTACCCTTGGTAATTGAAAAAAAGAAAAAAAGAAGGAAAAAAAGAAAAGCTTTAACACAATACTTTCACCAGTGAGTGTGGGTGGACTCGTTTTCTGGAAAGTGAAACAATGTGGTTTAGATCACAAACATCATTTTCATGCACCAAACTCCTAAGATTAATGTAAACAGTGAATGATTGTTTAGAGCTAATTATGGTTTGTTTTAGAGCAAAGAGAAATCGCTTCAAGGAAGGGTTCAGGGGAGCTATTGAACAAAGACGATATCTCGAAGATGAAGTATTCATGGAACGCGGTAAATGAAGTCCTCCGCCTTTCGCCTCCCATTCAAGGAACCCTTAGGAAGGCCAAAGTAAATTTCACCTATGCTGGATTTTCTATCCCCAAGGGTTGGATGGTAAACCTCTTACTTACACTACTGAAGTCTTAACCATACTCTTGTTTTTTTTTTTTTTTTTTAATACCATCTCCATTTTACCAAACCACGCAGTTATAATATCGACTATTCAAACCGCTATAATCATGGTTTAACTACAGTTTTTTATGGTTTAATTGATCAGGTCTGGTGGACTACAAGTTTTACACACAAGTCAGCTGAATATTTCCCAAATCCAGAGAAATTTGATCCATTGAGGTTTGAAAGAGACAATATAACTCCATATAGCTTTGTTCCCTTTGGAGGAGGTCCAAGGATGTGCCCTGGAAGAGAGTTTGCTAGAGTTGAAATACTTGTTTTTCTACACAATCTGGTGAAGGAGTTTAGATGGGAGCTTGTGTTTCCCAATGAAGTCATTAGTGTAGACCCAATGCCCTCCTCATCCAAAGGCCTTCCTGTTTACCTCTACCCACACACTAATTTATAAATCTGAACATATTAAAATAATCAATGAAAGAATTGCACTTACAGGCAAGCAAGTAGGCGACTGAACTTTCATCAGCGATAAGTTGTAATCAAGTCCTCTATGCAATTCAAACGCCTTTTGCCTTCCATACTTTCTTTATGTCTGACAGTAAAATTTCTTGTCTTGGTATGATCTTCTTAGACATCCCTGGACAGGTTCCTACCTGAAAATTTATAGCAGAAACCCCCACAAGACCGCATAATAAAGCAATAACTAGTACGAGAACATATTATTACACCCAACTGTCTCTTTGCTAAACTCAAAATTAGAGTATTTCCCTGAAAATTGCTTCATATCGAAATAAATTGTTAACAGAGATTAAGACTAGCCATACGAAGCCAACTGAAAAATGATTAAAAGAAGAATAACCAGTTAAGCCGAAAGTAATGTCACCACGAAGAACAGCAGGACAGCCAATCCAAAACAGCCTCCAACAATAGCCATAAATGCCTGTAAGCAAAGGAAAAGTGGGGGAAAGAAAGAAAGCTTGCTTCTTCAAAAAAAAAGAAGGAAAGGTTACTCGGGAACCGAAAGGTAGACTAGTTAGAACTGTGAAGTTGTACTTACCTTTCCTTGAGTCTGAAATTTAAATTGCATTGTGAACCATGACAATCCTCTATCTACAAAAGGAGCAAGTGCAAGTGCCCTGCATGAGGACCTCTAAAAAAGTCAAGCCATGCCAAAATCTTATAACACGAAATGACAGACACAGCAACAAAGGCGTTTTGCACTATTTTCATTTACTATGTTATTAAATTTACTCAGAGTCAGACCCCCGTACCACATTTAGGCATCGGCATCAACACATCAAGCCTAACCGTCAAAACAAAATTCGATACTATTATCTAGTACAGCTGCATATTACAGAATATGAAATTTCTATATCTCTGGAAGTGCATCATGACTGAAATATGAAATGGAAAACCAGTACGCGAAGACTACATCAAAATTCCTCAGCAAAAATAGTAGACATAGGCAGTCTAAGTAACAAACTGTGTACTTCCATAATAAAACCCTAAAAAGAAAATTCTTCAAATTTACCAGGAGTTATTATAGAAAAACATATTAGAAGAAAAAAGTGAGTTATTATAGAAAAGCAGAAAACTAAGAATATTATGAAGTTTTACCCTATCAAAAACTAAAGTACACATGCTACGCTGAAGTTTGGGAGCTCACCCTCCAACTCGGGCAAGCTTAGTAACTTGGCTTCCTGCCCACACCATTGCCATTAATTTGAGAAATCTGAAATTGAAATTCCAAATGCAAAGGAAGTATAATTAATTCGTAATTTCAAAAAAGTTGCAAAAAGTACATGTTAACTTTTTTGACCAGTCAAATTCGCTACAGTGCACACAGAATGTGACCAAAAGAAACAACTAGAAGAGAAGCGGAGAGATGTTACACCTCAATCATGTTCTCCCCCAGTATGTATTACCTTTGAGCAGCTGCAACATAACCCATTCTTCCAGGAGCTGGAGCAACATAGAACCTGGAAAGAAAATGAATTGTACCTTTGTTATGAGATCAATATGCTTTCTGTTGTTTATGGAATAGAAAGGTACTCTGATTTTATTAATGCAGAGAAAATCGCAAGGCGTCCATGTACAAGGTGTAAAACTAAACATAACACTTAGATATGTGGCTAGCAAAAAGGATATTATAATGAACATCAACATAATAAAGTAAATGGTTTTAATGATCAACAGGAAGATGCTTTTGCATTCTTACAGGGACCTTATATACAAACTCAATCAAATGGAAGCATCATTGCCAAACATACCAGACAAACAGAAATGTTGTAAGATAATAGGCAGTATTCAGAAGCCCATATGACAGCATTCCAGAAATTCCATATCTTCTTAATCTCTTCATCATCCTGAAAAGTGTTCATGAGTAAACAATATTTCTGAACATTACAGTACAGAAACACCAATCAACTGTAACTCACATATACCAAAGTTGTACTATTAAAGAAAAATATAAAGTAGAAAATGATGTTACAGCAGAACATGGTGAATGGTAATTTATCCCATTCAATAATAAACTATGAGAAAGACAAAATATAACGCATTAACATAAGCTCTCAAAATCAAGCTCTTAATGTCAACTATGGTCCTTCACAGCATAACCACCAACTATAACAGTTTACATTTAGTTGTAGATTGATATAAAGGAAGAATTGACCAACAATTTTATGAAGCAATACACACAATTGAGTGCAATTGCGACTTAATTACTAACAATTTTTAATAACTAAAAGGAACACCATGAATCTTGGAGACTAACATGATAGGGTTAGAGTGTTAAGCCTTAAATACTAAAAACACGGTGTGCATGATCATGCTTGCTTGTGCAAGTCCAGTTAAACAACTTGTTTATTTCTGTATTTTTGGAAGTATTTGCTTTTCCTTTTTCATCCCCAGGCAAAAGAATTTGGAACTCTGTTGGATAGAATTGTACTAAAACAAAAATGGGACTATCCAACATTTACCAGGCCCAGCTCGTATTCACCATCATGGGCTTTTAAACTCAGGTTTGGGTAATTAAGGATGTAAGCGGGAGAGACTCAACTAACCTCAGGCTTGCTCATGATCTCAATTACCCACCCCTGCAATACCAATGCAGTAAACAATTCCAGACTTCTTACGTCAAAGGTAATTTGCATGGTATGCTTCATTTTCTGTCCCATAGATATACCTCAGAAAAAGTAACCAATTTCATACATGAGTTCATGATTTTACCTTCA
Source organism: Macleaya cordata (assembly GCA_002174775.1). Taxonomy (NCBI): domain Eukaryota; kingdom Viridiplantae; phylum Streptophyta; class Magnoliopsida; order Ranunculales; family Papaveraceae; genus Macleaya; species Macleaya cordata. Next base: position 909,442 of record MVGT01001095.1, read on the forward strand.
ACATAGAATGAAGAACACAATAAGACTCACCATCATCAAGGTATTTAAAAAAAAACAGCAGCCTTTAGTTTTGATCAATGACACTTTAAGGCAAATAGTAAGTACTCGTTGAATGTAAAGGATTTTGCTTGCAGACTTCCACAGCTTTCCCCTGAGCCTAAAAAGTTTACAAAACAGTAAGTTTTAAACAAATACAATACTTTTAACAGTTTATATGAATGAATTAGTAGGGACAGCATCACATTAGTTTTGTCGATAATCATATGCACTTATAACAGTTTAACGGTAGAATTAACCTTACCCTCTTGATCAGCAGAAGACTTGTCAAAATTCGAAACATCAGAAGCCTGACCTTGACAAGAAAGAAAGAGCATAAATTTGGGGTGTAAATAACAACACATAATAAAATTGTGAAAATGAAAAAGTAACACATGAACCAACAACGTGTAAAACGGATAACCGAATGAAAAAAGAAATGGAGAAATGGTCTTATGGAGCAGCATTCACAACCCTCATTGTATGAATAGCGGGTTGTTAAAAGGCGTGTATGATGATGAAATGATCATTTTATCCTGGAATTTTAAAAGCAAAACCATGTAAAATCTAAATTTAACCCCTCAACATTTCCCCTTTCTATCTGAATTTGTCTTAAATCAAAATATCACTTAGCATGTTCAATTGCTTTGCAAAAATGAAACTAATTAATGTATAATGTTGTTGCCCAAAAACAGAGGCATTCATTCTACAGATAAAATGAACATTAATAAGAAAAAAAAAAAAAAAAAAAACCTTACATCGCCATTGCCGATTGTTGAGCAGATACGTTGAGCTTTCAACTGCTCCTTATTAGAAGGAAATCTTTTCTTCTTTTCAAGAAAGTAAAAACGGGTGGAAACCCTAGAACCAGTACTTAATGGGGAGAATCTATGGTAAACCTAGAAAACAAATTCGGGTTCTTATGATCAGGAACATAACTAATTAAACTGGACTGCGAATTCCAGAAGGAAAAATTTAAACACGAAAGCCTAGAAAAAATGGCGCTTAACTTGCAAACTTTTACCTGTACAGCTGAGAAGGGAGTTTTGAACCCCAACGTCGTTAAATGCATGTTTGTTGGTTAAAAAATTGAGTTCAGTGTCAAGGGCTTAAGTCCGAACGCAATCCCTCTCTCTGACTTCCACGCAAACGTTTACAAGTCCACGCAGTTCGCACACACACCAACTTGAAATTTGTACAGCGGGTCATTAGAGCCAACAATACAAAATGGCTTCTCTCTTCAATTTTTTAATTAGACAGATTGAGGTGGCAGTTCAAATTCACTATTCATTGTGTATTTATAGGGCCCACACGTACTCAAAGGATGGTGGATGTGAACTGCCACATCAATCAATCTACTTCGATAGATTATTGGGCCGATCTCAAAATCATTTTTGATTTTGTATTGTCGATTTTATACATCGCACAATACAAAAACAGTTCAAGTAACAGGCCAATTATTCAGTTAAATGCTATGTGGTTTTCGTAAAAAGTTGTGTGAATTTATCCTAGACTTATTAGTTATTAGTGTCAATTGGATCGAACCCATGAGTGTCATGGGTTCGATCCTCTTGATGACCACTCTCATTAAATTCTGACTTGGTTGTGTGTAGATGAGAGAGGTCTGCTCACATCCCAAAAAATAGTCGGGTGCACTATATGGTGGCTCGGACACCTTAGAATTAAAAATAAAAAATAAAAAAAAATTGGAGAGCGTTATACCATAAACCCCATTATCATCTTCCTCCTTTGACACTAAAGACTATTTTGTAAAATCTGTAAGCATATATAGATTGGTAGTTGGGCTACCTTAGTAAAAAGGTGACTTAAAATATTTGAACCCATTTTAAAATTTCGAGGATAAATTTTAGGGGGTTAGTAGTTTAAAAACGAGTTAAAAAAGTGGTACTTCTAGCATTACTCCTCTAGCTCACGGCCAATGTCTCTCTCTCAACCTTGAATTTTTTTAAATCCCAAAATGAACTTGAAATAGTGACCTTGGATCATACCCATGCGCCACGAGACAATAACACGATATCATTCGCCCCCAAAGCTGAGCTTTGCCTAGACAAACTTAAAAACTTAATACCAGAAGATCACTTGTTGGAGTGGTTGGAAGCATTGATTGAAACATAGAATTCCATAGTCTAGGTTTTGGTATCAAATACCACAAAAGTGATTAGCCACCCATGAATAGCAATCTAGTTTGGGAAAAAGAACAAAAGAACAAATATGGCACATGAAACGTTTTGGGGACATTTTTGGTCATTTATTGAAATGATGAGCGAAAGATTGTAATTTGAGCAATTAGCCTCCTGTTATAAATTGCTCCCGCATAGCTTTAAAATCTCTCTCCTAGGGTTTAGGGGTTTGTGGTATTGTTTTTTTCACTCTCTTCGTAATCGTAGCCATGACTGCTCAGACGCAAGAGGAGCTCCTCGCAGCCCATCTCGAAGAGCAGAAGATCAATGTAAGCCTACTTCTCCTTTCATGCTTTCCTTTCATACTCCTCAGATCTCAAACTTTACAATTCATTTTTGGGCGTCTCCCGTTATAAAAAATCGAAGTTAACCTAATTTAGACCATTGTTATGTTGGTATATATTTTTTTCTTTTTCTTTTTTCTTGATGAACACTCTTAGGGTTTTACAACATGTTCATTCATAATGAAGGTTCACCAGAAAATAAGAAATGAAGTAATACTCATAAGAGCTTCTATGTGATGTGATGTTTAATTGATGAGATTTGCCGTCTTGGTCGGTTGGTAACTTATCGTGAGACGTATTAATCTCTTTCCCCCCCAATCCGAGCGAACTTCTCGGGGGTAACAATCTGTCGATTTACAGTATTTTATGTTCCTTTTGGATCTAATTTGGTTTGTAAGTTTGTAAGCTTGATTTGGAGAGTTGAGGACTTCTATTTGATAGAAGTTCCCTTAAGAAAATAAGGTTCATCTTTCTGTGGCAGCCTAAAGAAGTTATTCCGGAAACTGGAGATTTTCTTATATTTTGGAGTTGAGGAAGAATTTGGGTATAATTATATGAAGCCCTTATCCTTTTCTCAACTTTTATTTTTTTAATTGGATTTTCTAGTGACTGAATTTTTGCTTTTCCCTTAGTCATAACTGTGCTCATATCCATTTTTTGCACTATTTCGTGTATATCGGGTGGTGAATGTTTTTATTTTGTTTGAGTTAATAGAGAAGTAACAAATTGTAACTTATATACAGTTGGCATTAGCAAAAAGACGCATTTCAGAAAGCATACTAAAACAAATCTTGGGTGTCATCCCTTATTTACCCTACTCCTATTGAAATGCCTAAAATTGATATTTTAATTTCTTTTAATATGATAAAAAATTTCCCTAACTTTATTGGTTTTTGAATTAGGAGGCTTCTCAAGGGGTATTTTACTATTGGATCATGTTCTTCTTTTTTTTTTCCCATGTGACAAAATCTATGCACATTTGAGTAGATATGGGTTCGGACTGTGTGTTTTTCCTTTGCTTTGTGATCCATTTATACAATTTTTCAATGAAAGTGAACTTTACCCTCGTTGTAAATTAATAAACATCAAGGTTCACAAATCGTCCCAAGGTAAAAAATAACCTTAGTATAAGTTACATCAAGGTACCCACCAAAAGGATTACTGCATCCCAAAAATCATCATCATCACCACAACAGCCACTTACATTCCTCCTCCACCAACGCCACTGGACGTCAAACACCACCACCATTAGTTCTTGGATATGCTGGTACAACTTTTTGGATGACGTTTTGCTTTCCTGTTACTACTGCTTTTTGCTATTTTATGTAGGATTTATTGAAAGACAACGGCTTTGGGGTCTAAAGTTGATTGTGAAGATCTTAAGAGTTTTTCAATTGAAGTCTTATTTGATATCTTTATAGTGGAAAAAGATTGTATCAAGTCAACCAGAAACAGAATAAATAGATTTTAAAGTTTAGTAAGGTGTGCACCTCACTGCACCTAATGCCTTACTGGCGCACTTCTGGTGCAATGAGGTGTACTTCTCACTAAACTCATCTCGACTTGGCATGTTTTCAGGCAAGGTGCTATGCCTCACTGCACATTGCACCTCAGGCGCATGCCTCAAGAACACTGGTGTACCTTGTATATATACTGTTGTGTTTGCATCTGCATTCACACTTAGATCTCTGATTTACCTGAATTATACCGTGGAACTAATCTGAACTTTTGTGAGTCAACTTGTCTGATACTATCAAGATATTGGTTTTCTTTTCCTTAGTTCTCTATTGATTATTATGTTCACGAGTGTGGTCCTGTTGTTTAATTTCGAGTGAACTCCTTGCAGCCTGACGAGCCTGTTGTTGAAGATGAAGATGATGATGATGATGACGACGAGGACGAGGATGATGACAAGGATGAGGATGATGCTGAAGGTTAGTAAACCACTACATGAGTAAACAAAAAAAATTAACTTGAAGTTGGATTGCCCACACATATGTGGATTTTCATGATATTATGGAGTATATGGGCTGGCTAGATATTTTGATCTGGTTGGGTTCTGTTATTGTTAGCAAGTTAAAAGTTTAACCACATGTAAGAATCTGAAATTATTCTATTCAGTTTACTGTCCCACTCATGGCTGTAATAACTAATAAGTTTTCCAACATGGGTTTGGTGGAATATCCTCATGGATTCAAGTGTGACTTAGCGATACAGGACAAGGTATAAAATCTTGTCTTCGTATTATACATATTAAAGATCCATGTCAGTATTACATTACACTAACTTACTTTAAAAACCAATTTAATTATGAAACTAATATACTAGCGTAAAAATTTGCAAATTGGTTCACTTTAGTTAGTGCCTGACTGAGCTACGTTTTAGGTGCTTTGGCTTAGGTGTTGCGTGGCTTATGCTTTTGACTATATTGAGTACAAGCATGCAGGAGTTGGAATCTGATACATGTTTGGGAGTTGAGGCTCATCATAAGAGAGCGGCGACTCTCCATCATGGCGTACTTCAGGTTTCCACTTTTGACATGTGTCTATCAGACACTTCACCTATGTAGAACAGTCCATGCAACGCTGCTTTTAAAGAGTAATAAAAACCTGACTAATACCGTGAAGGAGCTGAATAATACTCTGCTTTTATACTTGCGCATCCTGTTAGGCTTCATTTTTTTGGATATCAACTTACCACTGATGTTTACAGGACTACATGAAGGAGATGGAAGTGGTAGGTCCAAGCAGAGTAGAAGTGAGAAGAAGAGCCGGAAGGCCATGTTGAAGCTTGGAATGAAACCCATCCCTGGTGTCAGCCGTGTTACAGTCAAGAAGAGCAAGAATGTCAGTCCTCTCTGCTTTTATTATTACTATTATTTGCTATTCGAGTTTACTGTATTTGGTTTGCAATCCGAAAATGAGTTCTCAAAAGCTCATTTCTGAAAAAGACCTACCAAAAACTTTTTTGTTTTAGTCCCCTGTTTTGAAAATCAATGAATTGGACTGGGATCAAGAGCCACCTAAATAATCCTCTTACCCCGGCCATTTTTGTTAATTTTGCGCCTGGTTGATTTTTCTTTCTTGTTTGTTTTCAGATTTTATTTGTCATCTCCAAACCAGATGTTTTCAAGAGCCCCACATCAGACACATATGTAATCTTTGGAGAAGCAAAGATTGAGGACTTGAGCTCACAGTTGCAAACTCAAGCTGCAGAGCAGTTCAAGGCTCCTGATCTCAGTCACGTGATCTCCAAACCCGAGTCGTCTGCAATGGCTCAGGATGATGAAGAAGTGGATGAAACAGGGGTGGAGCCCAAGGACATAGAGTTGGTGATGACCCAGGCTGGAGTGCCAAGGTCGAGGGCAGTGAAGGCGCTCAAGGCTGCTGATGGTGACATTGTTACTGCCATCATGGAGCTAACAAACTAAGAGAAAAAAAAAGAGCTAAACAAAAGTAGTCATGTTTCAGTTTTAAGTGAAAGTACGAAATGTTATTTATATTTGAGTTTCTTGAATATCAACCAGATTTCCCCTTTCACATCTTTTGTCATCCGTCGGTTAGTTTCTTGTGTTGTATTAGTAATAACTAAGAAGATCGTTTTTTTATTTCCTCTTTGTTAGGTAGATTTTGCCATTTAGATTTTAGATCCATGTTCTGGTATTGAATCCGACTTTTGATTCACTTCCCAGGCTCCCACCATTGAAAGAGTGCTCAATTATTTAGTTTTTCGGCAACTGAGTCTTGAGTTTCAATTTGTAGTACACTACTTAGTATGTGAAGGACTTGGAGAATCGCCTGAGTTTGAAACCAGATACAACTTAGAACCACCGTCCGGAGGTGTTGCATACCACTGCAGTGTTGGATCTTGTTCCTGCACTTGAAGGGAGTTTCTGCAGGTGCAGGGCATGGTTCGTTATACCTGTTTCACCTTCTGTTGTTGGTTACCCCCGATAATGAATTGAGCTCTAGGCTTGAATACACTGTACACATGGTTGACAATAAAATTTTGTATACATAATTATAAAGTGGTTTGGGGTTTTAAATTACAGCGCTGCTGTTTGGCCCACCCATCTTACAAAACAAATGCCAGATGGCTTATGTGGCATGTGGGTCCCACTGCCACATAAGTTGAAAACCCCCTCATAATACTTTTGGGAGGGAAAAGTGATAGGTCCCACCCTGCCACATAAGTATCTGACATTTGTTTTGTAAGATGGGTGGGCCAAAAAGCTTTATTGTTTAAATTATTGACAGATCATTTTATTAAATTTATACTGTTTGATAAAAACCGGTTCAGGCTAGGAGTTATGGGTCGGTTCACATGAAACGGTGAATCGGTCCTGCTAAGCAAGTTTGGGGGGCTGGGCCTCCATGAACCCAGAGCCTTCAATAGGCTACACCGCTACAGCTAAACTAAGTTCCAACGTACAACTGGACTTTGCGCGCCCGCGCCGTGGTAGCGTGGTCAGTGATCCCAAAATCCCTTTCTTGGATCTACTTGCTTGGAACTCCTGCTACTGATATGGAGGATGGGGGCAGTAGAGATGGCAGAGAATTAGGGTTTCGAAGAAGACCTAGAAAACCCTATTCTTCATCATCGTCGTCGTCGTCGAGAGGTTTTCGATCGAATGATTTTCCATCTTCGAAACCCAATAAAAATGACGACCAATACGACGAACGGAGAACAGGAAGTACTGAAGATTCATCGTTAGTTGGAACTTGCTTAGATATGTGTCCGGGTAATTAATTAATTAATAAATTATTAGTTCATTTTCCATTAATCTTCTATCCATTTTCATACTGACTCAGCTCTCAGAAATCCAAATTGATTAGAATTTGATGATAGGAGTGATAAATTTTAATGTTAAGGTCTTCAAAACCCTTTTATAAATTCATGAATTTGCATTTCATGATGATGATTAGCTTCACCTCTTCGGAGTTCTGTTCTGCTTAACCTTCAAATTGCCAAAGTACAAATGTTAAAGAACTCGCGTTCCATCTGTATCATTTTGATAGAATGTAAATTAGCGTTCCATCTGTATCATTTTGATAGAATGTAAATTATCAAGTAGAATATATCTATCTCAATTGACGAACCCATTTTTTTGTTTTTTAGAATAATGTATCACAAAGTAAAAAAAAAAAAAAAAAGCCATGCTCCAAATTGTTTATCCCAAAGGCAACCAGCTTAGATTGCTTTTGTTATACTACTACTAGTACTAGTCATTCATATACCACATTAACTTGCCGATGATTTAGCGTGACCGAGTGTTTATTTTATAATTTATGATCCTCAACTCGCACATCAACACATATATCTTATAGGTTCATTGTTGCCCTTTGAAACACCCCTTTACTGAAAGATGCTGGGGATGATAAGGCATGTGTTATATTTCACTATACATATTGCCTATAGGCATTGTTTAATTTTATAGATACTTTTTGTTTTTGTTTTAAACTTCAGGTTCGGGAATCTTTTGGCATGTTCCATAAAGTAAAGTAAATGGAATTTATGAATCCTCCCTGTGCCTCAATTACTCCATGAATTGATGTATTATCAAATGGAAGTTTGTCAAATAATTTCAGTAATTTGCAATCTGTATGTAGTAAAATATTGATTTTCTCTCCTTATTTCTGATAAATAGCTAGGGAAAGAGCCCAACGTGAACGACTTCGAGATTTGTCTGTATTCGAGAGGTTGAATGGGAACCCTGGAAGAACATCTCCAAGTCTTGCCGTAAAAAAGGTAAGGTTGAAAGTACTGTGCTTCTATCTCTTAGTTAATTTTTCATCAGTTAGTTGGCTTTTTTGGGACTTGTCACTGGATTATGTTTTTCCTATTTTATATGTTAATATTTTGATCACAATAAGATGAAACAGGGAATGTGTCTTTTTAAGGACCTATTAACATCTCTTAACCATGTTTTTTTAAATCGACCAAGGAGTTAGCTGATATAGCAGAAAAGGTGACCCTATATCTGTGTTACTAGTTTTGCAGAACTATCTCTACCATTCATTCGCATCCATCAGATGTCCGCCCTCTCCAGGTGTTGGAAGACACATTAACCTACCTTTTGAACTTATTGGATTCTTCGGAACATCCATTTGAAGTACTTCATGACTTCATCTTCGATAGGACAAGGGCTATTCGACAAGATCTTAGCATGCAAAACATTGTTAATGATCGAGCAATCCACATGTATGAGGAAATGGTATGACTTACCTGGAAGAAACATTTATCTTCTAGTACTTATTTAACCTATTACCCATATTATCCTGCTATTTACTATCACTTATTTCTGCATGAGATTCTAGAAGCATCCATTCACCATACTATGGAAATGAGAGCACACCCTGGTCATTCGAATTCATTACTGCTTCGTCTTAGCATCATTGGTCTAGTGCAGTTGATGTTATAAAATGTCTAAATGTTTAAAAGCTCCATATTATGGCATGAATACTTACATGTTTTGCCAACAGGTTAAATTTCATATTACATCCCACTACAAGCTTTCCAGGTGTAGTAGCAATGCCAACATCTCTTCTTTGCATCACCTCAACATGGAGCAGCTCACAAAATCCCTTTTGTCTCTTTATGAGTTATACAATGCAAACCGAAAGTCGAACTCCAGTAATGCAAACGAAGCTCATTTCCGTTCATTTTATGTACTTCTTCATCTTGATTCTAACAGCCAATCAACGGTCAATCTCTGGCTCCACTGCTGCATTGCTTGTTCATTGCTGTTATTTGTTGTGAACTTATGGCCATTAGCCTGTGTGTTAACTCGATTGAGTTTAGCTAGAACTTTTGTCTACAGGGCGAGTCACTCTCCTTGTGGTTTCGGCACCTGGCCGCTCCTGTTATTAAGTCAAAAGAAATGTGCTTTGCTAGGAGAGTTTTAAGGTTTACTTCATAGCCCTTTCGAGTCATCCTTTCTATATTCTCTTTTGACTGTAGTCCTTCTATGTTTCCATTTAAAACATAAAATATGTATTCCATAATTTTCATCTGGTCTAAAAGTTTGTCAATCTTATAGGACAGGTTCTTCAGAATAGGCAATTACAAGCATTTTCTTAATACTGCAGCAGCTGAGGCGTCCTATCTGCAATACTACCTTATCGAACATTCTATTAATGAGGTTAGTTTCAAAATTTCTGTTATGAAATCTTTTAACCTCAAAAGAGAGTGCTTTCACTGTGCTCTTTCGTGTTTGCATGTTGCACTATGCTTGTGGTTTAACACTGTTCAGTGTTTTTCCTTTTTTAGTTTGATTTTTGGAAACTAAGAGATTTCGATGCTAGATGATCAATTATTCAAATTGTGAATTTATTTCTTAACCCAAAGTATGACAAGACTCTCTAGTGTTTTCACTTTCCTTTTTAAAACTATTTAATTGCCTGAGCCTGCTTGATCAAATTCTTGGGTCAGTTTTGTCGGCCAGATTTTAGTGGTTTAATGAATAATAACAAATGTATGTCTCTCTTACTGTGGTGTTCATAATGCTTCATTCCTTCGACTTGAAAACTTATGTCTAACCAGTAATTGGGCCTTGCCCTCTTCACTTTACATAAAAGGTCCGCATACAAGCGGTGTCTTGTATCAATTATGGTGGCTACAAGCTCCTCCCGTACCCGTTAGAAGACCTCTCCAAGCTCTTGATGATGAAGGTAGATTTCTCATTCAAATGACTATATATATTTTCTGATAATTGATGCTCAACTGAAATTTGATTAATTTTCATATTTGAACTTGCATCTGGACCTTCTTAGGAGTCTGATGTGGAGTCCTTATGCAACTCATGTGGACTTGAAACCAGTACAGATGAAGCAGGAAACAAGTTTTTGCCTACTAAGCAAACAGGTTTCTGTCGACCCAAAGCGGGATTACAAAACTACAGCTTCTTGGGTTTGGAAAGATTACATAGGTAAATCTGAAATCATGTATTGTATTTGATTTTCTTTGCTTTCATTCTAGCAAATTACCAAAGATTACTCACCACCTAATCGATGACTTGAGAATTTCATCAGATAAAAATTAAATTTGAAAACCAGGGAAATGACCCCCACAAAATATCTTTTGTTAGGTCGCTTTCAGAGGTGTGTTTTCGGATACAATCCTGAAAACAGCCCAAAATCTGAACATTGATAAAAAGTCTTGATGTTTTTAGTGAAATTGTCTCCACTTTCATAGTTAATTGAATTCGAAAAACAGTTTTCAGATTTTAATAGAAATGTGTTCAGATATTAAAAACTGTAATAATAAGACAGTTTTGGGATGGTATCCTAGTTTACATAGCCTTAATATCATATATTTTGCAGGCAAGTTGCAGTAGAGAATTCATGAAAGCCAATCAAGTGATGAATTGAAGAACCAAGAAAGATCGATTTGGCTTTAACTCCCACGAAACTTGAACATGTGAGCGATTGAGTTGTAAAAGTATGTTGTCTCTCTAACCCTAGCTAGGTTTGAGAAAATGATGTTTATAATATGTTAACTATATTTGTGTACAATACTACCTTTGAAGGGCTCTCATAATTACAAATGCATGCAAAACTGAATGGATATATGTAAGTGTTCAATGAAAGCTTCATTAACTTGTTTTAGTAATTAGTTAGGTCAGTTTCAGATGTGTTTTCGAATACAATCCTGAAAACAGCCCAAAATCTGAACATCGATAAAAAGTCTTGATGTTTTTAGTGAAATTGTCTCCGCTTTCATAGTTAATTGAATTCGAAAAACAGTTTTCAGATTTATTAAGTGGTTTCTATACTTATTATAAATGAGAAAGTTTCCATGTAAATATTCAGAATCTTAATCAAGTGGAACCATGGGGATCATTTGATTTACTAGAAAGTATTCTTATGAACTTTTAAACCTATTAACAACATTCCAATTTTGTTCCCAAATACTTGAAGTAGATAGTTTCATGTATTATGGTCTGCTTCCTTTTGATGCAGTACAAGCTAGCTGGCTGGATTGAAATAGTTCTATGTTAACCTAATAATAGTAAAAAAAAAAAAAAAATTAATATAACAAAAAAAAAAAATTCTCACAGATCTCTCTTTTGGATTTATACAAGCATTAGATTGAGGTTCTCTCTCCTTTTCAGTAAAATCTGCCTACCATCATATTGTTAACCAGTTCAGTCCAATTCAATCCAGTAAATACTCTCCTAATATTTGGAGCAAGATTTGGAAATTAGATACCTTACCCAAAATCAAGATCTTCATTTGGATATGTGCAGTGTCAGATATAATTCCTACAAAATAGAAAGTTGCTAATTAATTATGTGCAAATAGATTCAATCCAGTGCAATTGTGGCAAAGACAGAAAAAAAAAAAAAGAAAAGAAGAAAAAGCACATCATTCTGGACTGCCCCTTCTTGAATGCAATCTGGCACTCCCTATCATTATCTCATTTGGTTGGTTCAATCAACATAATCTTATGGTTGCAGATACAAATATGAACTGGCCATCCATGACAGCTACTATAAAAATAATTTGAGATCCATCTTTGAGCACGAGAGAGATTATATATGCATGGATGATCATCATTGCTTATTGTTTAATTTCCTTTCCTTTTTCTATTTCATATATAAAAAACATTGTTTAATTAATTAATTTGCTAATTGATAATGAAATTTTCTTTAGTTAGGTACTCTAATAGGGGTGATGGCATATGATGACTATATATTGATCATTAAAAAATTTGCAGACAAAAACAGAACTTAAATTAATTAAGATATTATCCAGTAGTAATTTGTATTATCTTTTTTTTTTCTTTATAATTTTTCAATTGCACCTATACATCAACAGGCCAACAAACAACCATCGGTGTGCAAATTTAATGTGACATTTTAACGGCTATTCAATGGTTGATGGACTTCAATTCATTCCTGTATTCTTTCATTATGCATCTTTCATCAATACATCGATTTGGCAAGTTTCAATTAATTTAGGAATAGAAAAAAATACTATATCTTTTCTTCATTCCCGTGATTAGTAGTACTACAAAAACAAAAAATGACAGACTCTACCATCATCGAAAAAGAAAAATTGTAAAATGCATAGGATAAAAGAAGATTAACACTAATAGTACAATTAATTCAAGTTTCTGGGACTATATAAAAAGAATATAAAAAAATATATATGTAGGACTATTTTCAACAACTAATTCCAAAATCTTATATTTTGAATTTTAAGGTTTTTATTTTCTTATATGAGAATATTCTCAACCCTCTTCGTGTGGAGCACGTATGGCCTACTCTGATACCACATTTAATTTATGTAAATCTATATCTTAATGGAGTCATACTCATACATGATTCAATTTGATTTCGTTCACCTGCATGCCCAAGTCAATAGATAGATTTTAGCATGAGAAACCCAACAAAAAGGATTTTCAGATTCTTAACTAGTTATTTTAACTGCACCATATTTTTTTTCATTTTAAAACGCCACTATTATTTCATCCAAAGGAAAATTAGACAAAAAAAAATTATAGCACGATTTAAAAAGAAAAAAAAATTCTTACATTATTTTTTTAGTTTTCGCCAATATCTTAGAGCTTTACTCAATGTAGAGATCTGAAATTACAAATTAATAGATAATAATTTTTTAGTTAATTTGTTCAGAACCAAGATTCATATGCTCTTAGAATTTTAAGTCTAATAGAAACTACTAAAACAATCAAACTGTTGTACTTGAAAAAAAAAAAAAGTTTAATCTCAGTTATATATATAATAATTAATTTTTCAAATCTCATGAAAAGAATGAACAAAAATAATTAACAAATAAGAGTACACGTGTAAAAATGACATAAAAGAGAGCAAGAAGTAGATTTGCATACAAACATCATCTTTTAGATGTATGCATGAACACAAGAGCACACCCCAAGAGAAGGCGAGAACTTAAGAACTCTTATTGTGATAGTAGCTAGATGGCTACAAATTAATAAGGTTCCCTTATTTATAGGTATAAAATACAAGTGGATGGCTAAGATTAGGAACATATACACGGTACTGATTTAATAGCTTAAAAGACATATTAGAATCATCTCCAAAAATATCTTAGCTCTACTCACTTCTAAGGAATTGTAGAACGCTATTTCGTGCTTCTTAAAAATATCTAATAGTCTGTTTGGACAAGGGATTTGGGGTAGGGATTTGGTGGAAAAATTATGTTATATTTTTTCTCAAAATCCCTCGTCCTCACTAAATCCCTCCCTAAAATCCCTTGTCCAAACAGACTATAAGAGATTCATTAGGGCTAGCCTAAACTTTTAGGCTATTTTAGTCGGTTACCACCTGATTCTTCTATGGAAAATCAATGGAAAATCAATATTGGAAAATCATAAAAAAATCAGCCCCTGAATGAGTGGCATGTGAGCCCCACAAGAGGGTGCGTTATAAGGGGGCGTTCTAAGAGGGGGTGCAATAACCTCTCTTTAGGGGTCAATTCTAATATTTGTAGGGAAAATTATAAGGCTACATATTATACACAAATTAATTATTTTCATATAGGTCCTGCTTGGTATGCAGGAAAAATTTGCATCTGCAGTTATTCCCGATCAAAAGCTGCTTGGTATGGTATTCCTCTGCTAGTTAGGATATCTATAGCCTTGTTTGTCCATGCAAACTACCACTACAACAGCTATGGTAATTTGCATTCTGCAAATTTTTTCTGCATACCAAGCAGGACCATAGTTTCTGCAAGCACACAAGTCCTAATAAACCAAGCAGCGAGAAATTAATCTCTAATTAAATCTAGAATAAAAAAATGACATGGTTTCTAGATTATGATAAGTACCCATAAAAAGAAATTCAATTATGGTTTGTTTGGATGGGGGATTTTAAGTAGGAATTTTGTGGGGACTAGGAATTTGGTGGAAAACTAGTTAGAAATCATGTTATAAATCTAGCTATAGTTTTTCACCAAATCCCTAATCTCCATAAAATCCCTACTTAAAATCCCTCATCCAAACAAACTATTAAGTAAACTTAAGAATATAATTAATCTATAAAAAATTAAAAAAAATATAATTAATCAATCAATGTATAATCTATGCATAAAAAGTGTATTTTACTACAAAAGCACTCTACTATTCACAAATAGACCTACTAAACAATGTTAATTAAACTCACAAAATTTAGTAAATTAGTACTCCCAATCAGGACAATTATATACCCTTAGAGCATTCTGGTTGTGATGGATCATGGCAGGGACATCTATAATTCATCGCAGTATACGTCTGTTGCGATGATGGTAATGTGAGCTGATTCGTCGCCAATAAATCACAATACTGATTGTATAGATGATCAGTAAGAAGATTGAATAACACATCTGGCATAACTACTGGAAGATGATTATTAGTGTTATCAGTTATAAAGCCTCTAGATAGCAGGTTATTGTTACCATATATGTTGTCGTTCGGGTTATTAAAGTTACTATACGGCTTCGAGTACGTAAAATTGGAAATAAGTGGTGGTTCGACGTACAGCGGCGGCGGCGGCGGCGGCTGCAGTGGCAATAATATATCTGAATAAGACTCTGATGAACCAAATCCAGATAACAAGTTATAATCATAACCACCTTCCATCACATCATTCATCATCAACTCTGGTTGTAATAAGCTGTCATGTTCTTCAATATATTGATGATGATATTCTTGACTTGTTTCCACTTTATTAGTTTCTTCTACAACTTCTTGCTGATCAATTTCATATTCATCACCTTCTTCTTCTTCTTCTTCAACATTTTCATGAACATCTGCTTGGGCACTTTCTTGATGAACTTCTTTTTTGCGACGATTCTCATACACTTTACATAGAACCCAATCATCCAACTAAAAACCAAAATTAATTGCAATATTTATGAGTGATATTGAAATATAAAATCATGGATTGATCGAGGATAAATCAAATTAATAGCATACGTACGTACATACCTTCATGCAGTCTTGTTGATTGGTTATGGGTCTTTGATATTTAGCAATCCGATACTCCCACATAATCCATTTTGATTTGGTTCCGCCAGGAGCTTTACCTGTGTAAAACACAAGATTGCTCTTCTTACCTATTTCAACCTTATTAAAATTCGGATGTTTGACAGACTCTTCTTTTGTTGTGCTCTTCCAGTATCCGTTTTTTGCAGCTCGATCTGGTCGACTTCCATTAGGATATTTTCTATTTCTCGGCGTGTAGAAGTATGCCATTTTTTCTTCTTTCCCATCTGATCGAATACATACATTGAAAAAGATGATTTGTCTATGGTAAAATTGTTGCAAGTTCAAAACCCTAAAGTGGTTGGAAGTTGAACCTGAGTTCAAAACCTGCCTATTGATTTAAAAAAAAAAAAATTTGAAATCAAAATTAAAACTCAAGGAAGTAGTGCAAACCTAAAAGATCCTGTGGATGGCACTCATAAAGATTGATCTCAGAAATAATATTAGGAACTCTAAAGTTATCAGGATCTTCAATCTTGTTCTTCAAATAATACATCAAAAGTTCATCATCTGATGGGTTAAACCTAAAACCAGGAGGAATAAATACTGGATAATGATCATCTTCTCGTGTTCTTTTATTTCTTGAAGATGGAACTTTATCACCAACATTGTCTCTAACTCTGTGTATGTAGTTACAGAAAAGTTTAAATAAAAAACAATCATCATCAAATATAATATCATTCAAATATATATAACATAAAAGAAATAATTTGTATACCTGCATGAATGTGGTTGCAGCTGATTATAAGGTTGGTAGGGATAAACCATTATTGATCTTTCTCTCACTTTCTCCTAAAAGAGAAAGAATGAAAAAGAGAATATATAGGAGAGTGGGACTCTACACTATCTGATTATCAATTCTATTTGGATTATAATTGTTCCTATAAATATAAAAGGGATGATGTACATTGTGGGCCAGGGTGAAATCAATGTCATTACAAGATTTAGGAACTCGAACTCTTGAAGTGTTTAGTGTTAAATTGAACTCTTGTAATGCTGGGCGACTCCCAAATTGACTTACTCAATGTGGAGAGAACTTTCCACATTGATTTGGGAAAGTCAGTCAATGTGGGGAGGATTTAGGAAAGTCGACTATATTGGGGTTCAAAGGGCCAAAAAAATACCGGTAATGCTGGGAGACTCCCGAATTGACTTCCTCAATATGGGGCAGTGAGATGATTAAAATGCTGATTGAAGATGTTCTCTTCAATGTTATGAAAATCGGACCGGCCATCGAAACAAAATTTTCTAAAACTGATTGGACCTAGGTTCAATTCGGTTGGACCGGTTCTATTTATTAAATAATTTTATAAATAAAAAAATTTCAAAAAAGAAATATAGGAAATCTTATAGGGTAAAAATAAAAAATATATAGATAAATAGTCATTATCATCAACATAATTGTCTTCAATTTCCAAAGTTGAGTAGGAATATCCCTTCATTATCTAAAAGACTAAAACTAATCTCTTTATTTTAATACGTTTTTCACTTTTTTTTTTAAAAAAAAGCTTGCAAAACTGGGTTTATGAAAAAACCGATTGACCCAGTTCGGTGGTTCGACCATAGGTTCCAATCAGACCGTCGGTTCTCAAATCCAAACCGGTTTGACCTAAACCAAACAGTAAAACACAAAATTCCGGTCGGACCACCAGTTCGGTCCAGTTTTGATAACATTGGTTCTCTTCAATATGGAGATAATTCTCCATAAAAATCAATCCATTCTGAAACTTATAATCCTCTCGTCTAAATGGTTGAACCATTAAAATTTAGCATTAAATTGTTCACTAACAGCTTAAAAGTTTCAGAATGATATGATTTTTAGCTAGGATGGATGATCTTCATGACGAATAAATCATCCTCACTAAAAG
Source organism: Macleaya cordata (assembly GCA_002174775.1). Taxonomy (NCBI): domain Eukaryota; kingdom Viridiplantae; phylum Streptophyta; class Magnoliopsida; order Ranunculales; family Papaveraceae; genus Macleaya; species Macleaya cordata. The sequence goes on from MVGT01001095.1 coordinate 926,836, forward strand.
TCAGCATTTGAATCACCTCTACGTGGGCCTCACATGCAAAGGAGTCAATTAGGGAGTCATTAAGGAGGTTAGATTTGGAGTCTCAGTAAAATTACTCAAAAAAATATATATGAGTTAGGATACACATACAAGTTTATTTATACAATATTGTGGTGGTTACAACGTTTTTGATGGGTCTATATAGAAATGATTCAAGGGTCTGAGGATGTTCTACGCATCATTTAGAGGGTGAGATTCCACATCAACGAGTAACGTTTAGAGGGTGAGATTCCTGGTAAAATGTAGAAACGCTCTTTAGATAGTCATCGTACCAAATATCGGCCTTTGGATCATCTTAATTTGGCCCACACTGACTAGTGTAAATGAAGTGTAAGAATAAAATACAAAACCCAATCTCACCTCATCCGCCCTCCCTTTTGCACTCTTCAAACCGTCCAATCTCAATGTCCCAAAACCAGCAGCCTTCAGTGGCTCTTCGAGTAAGCTCAGCATCTTTCTAAATTGTGAGAACACCATGGACTTCGTTGAAGGATTTTCATTCCTAGATGCCACCAGGAGTTTTAACAATGCAGACACTTTGGAGTAGGCAGTACCATTTCTCCTGTATAAGATGGGATAACCATTTTATCTTCATCGTCATTGCAAGATTCTTCTGGAGGGGCAGAGAATAGGTCTGATTCAGAAAGATGGTGATGGCACATAGGACAGCACGAAGACTTCGGTATCAGGGATTTCAATATGCAGTTCTTGCAAAACATATATGACCATAAGATGTGAAAGGTAAGGCATATAATCTAGATGGAGATCATTTTTACACCCAATGGTGTACATTACACACAATCCCAGGCGTAGGATTTTATTATCAAGTGTTGTTTTAGATGTTATAAAGTCAGATTGTTATCGTTTGATTGTATAGCATTCAATGGCTGGGATTGTGCGCAATGTATATCGATGGATTATCTCCATGTGAAGGTGTAAATGAAGTGTAAGAAAAAAAATATTGTCAATTTTAGTTGTAAGAAAGCATGAAATGGATCCAGTCTGCTATGGAAGTGAAAGGCCTAGCGACTGTTTAATTTACCGCTCTTTAAATCTTATCAAATAAAAAAAATAAAAAACGAGGATTTGTTGCTTTTTAGAATTCCTCGACGGTAAATGCAGCGCCTTGGATGTTGATTCTTGTTCATCTACAACAAAAGTCTAAGAAGGTATGTCTAACGTTAGAAGTGATCGAAGATAATTTAGCATAATGCAATTAAGCTTGCATTATTCTCCATTTATTTTTAATAACAGTCAGATGAGGACATTATAGGACTAGTTGATACATGAATGAAAATCCTCCATGAACTCAAGTTACTTATTAAGAGAGATGCCTACACCTTTTTTTTGACAGTCGAAACCCTTCAAAATAATGGTCGTTAGCGATTTACAGAGACTGCATGTCTACTTCTGTGGAGCACCATTTAAGATCCTTCCCTGTCCATTGGCAACTTGCTGCTTTTCTGGCGGAATTACAGCAGTTGTTGCATTACCATCAACTTCATCCAGAGGAGGAAGCGATCTCCCGCTACTTTGAACGAGTTTTCTAATGCTCAGTTTAATCTCCTTGTCTCTCATCAAAGATTCCAACGACACATGTACACCTGAATAAGAAAAAAAAAAATGGAATAAGATGGAAATGTGTGAAATGCGAATTAGATATCTGAGTGGTTGGAAGGAATCGAATAGTGCTTCGGAAAGTAAAATTTTGTCCGTATTGGAGATTTCTTATGGAAATCTTTTCTTATTACAATGAAAACTTTGAAGCATAGTTGCAGAATGTGAAGTCGAATTGTTTCCTGTGTACACCAAGCAGATAAATTATGTGCAAGGGTCCTGATTTCACAATTTTGTGATTTTTTGGGACTCACTACTTGCGTGAGAAGTGGGATAAATCTTTTATGTTTCCCCCACTTTGTGAGATAGGGGGTTGTCATGTTAGGATCGGAACTGGAGCTGTAATCTATGACGAATGGGGACTGACTCTGGATGATTTTTTTTTTTTTTCTCTTTTCTTCTGTCTACAATTTGCTAATTTGACCCATTCAATAAATTTCTTGCTTATCAAAAAACAAATGTACGTACGGTATCTCCAGTAGTGTTTAGGATTTGTGGGATCGTTGATTGTCTCCTCTACTGCAGGTCGTGTTGTTGTATACTCTTCCTTTAATGCTAACAAATCCTGTAATAGAATCAATGTTTTACTTGAGAATACAATGATGAGGCCAGGTATCCAGGGCTTAAGTAGAAGAGAAAAGTATAGTCGTGTCGTCACTGATCATTTTACCTGGAGGGGGAATATTGCCCACATTGATGGAGATTCAACATGCTGCCGTAGGATGAAGTGTGCAACATCGGGAACACATTGAGAAGGAGGTACATCATTCGACCCTATCACATTTTTATAAAACCGAGATCTTCTTTCCTCATTTTCTTCCCACCAAGCACGCATAGTGGAGCAGTCATGGCATGATGGTGCACAAACCTACAAGGACCCAAAGAAGCAAACCAGATTTACTATTTTCTTTGGATGACACTCGCTTACGAATTAAACTGGGGGGTACACATGCAGCACTATTTTATAAGAGATTACCAAACTAAAATAAAATAATCAACGGCATCACCATATCTAGTTGGAATTCGAAGTGTCATTTATCTATGGAAAGCCAACGAAGGCAGGATTAAATTCTAGTTTGACAGTAAACATTGGACATCCAGGACATTCTGTTACTGTGGTGTTCTTTGAGATGAAATGTGAACTAGAGAATACTTAAGTTCCAGTTTGTAGCCCAACTGAATTCCAACACAGTAGCACATGGTGCCAGCAGATGGGTCTTCGCACACAATTAAAACATATCCCGCTTCAACCATTCATTTTTATACCCTTAGCCATGTGAGGGATTACAAAGCTAAAATGAAAAACCTAGAAATAACTGCTCAAAGACAACATATAAATCTTAACTATACTAGTTGGCTGCCAGTGTGTTTGCACATGTATTTCATATTTAAGAAGTGATGTTTATGATGTGTACACAAAATGTAGAAAGAGAGAACAAGTGGTGTTACTGCTTATCTAATGTGAGAGTTACTTCACATTAACTCCTGCTATTTAGTATTAGAATTTAACTATTCAATATTAGGGTTCATTAAATACCAAATCTACGCATCCTGATTTTCTTTTGGGGTGCTCAGTTCAAGCAGCTCAAGGGGATCACCATTGCTGATCTGATATTCACTTGGGATAATATCCTTGAATCTACTATGTAATTTGTTATCTCTGTATGGCCCTCTCTTGTACAATACTTTTTTCTTCTTTAATACATTTTTAACAATAAAAATAAAAAAAAAATAAAAAAAATAAAAAAAAAAGAGAAAAACCAAATCGATCTTCATTAGAAAAAGAATTTGCAAAATTGAATATATATTTTGCTTCTTAGAAAACCTGTAAAAAGGGGAAGTTTGGCAAAATTGACCATACCATAACTTTGCAGTTTTGGCACTATTTTAGTAAGTATAAATTTTAAGATGGTGTAGGATGTCTGGCAGTCTAATGAAATAATAGGCATGCACAATAAATACACAAGAGGTTGTAAGAGTTTACCGTCATATAGCTGTACTGAGAAGGAATACCAAACTCCAAACCGGGTTCACTTGGCATACGTTGAATCCGTAAACCTATTAATCCTAACTCTTGCATGACCTGAATTAAAATTCACAACACAATTCACGAACATTATGAAAAAAAAAAATCGCGAGATGATGTGAAGAGAAAATAGAAAAGTAGAACCGCAAGAAAAGCACATACTGGATGGACACAATTAGGAATGAGCCCAAGATCTTCTCCACAAGCCAACATATCTGACGAGTTCAACAGGGCAGGCAGAGTCTTCAGTGCATTTTGGCTCCAAAGTGTTTCTTGCCGTTGGAAATAGTAATCATAGTATAATCTTTTCAATACATTTTTACTGTATCAAGGAACAGTCAATGAGAAACATTCTACAAATAGTCGATGACGGACTTGTTTCCCCATCTCTTTAAATAATAAAGTAAAGGCAGGTCTAATTGGAAAACCCCATACATCATCATCAGCTTCAAAATTATTAAGTTTCCAGATCAAGTAGTTTCTCTACTAATGAAGATAATATCTACTATAATCAAATACCTGTGATCATCTAGAGCTTGAAAACTTGATGTATCTTCGAGATTGAAACGAGGATAAAATTTCCTTGCATCCTCAGGATCTCTGATAAGAACAACATTCTGCAAAAGCCAAACAACAGATAGTATTATATTACAAAACCGAAGGTCAGAAATGAAAATAAAATAGAATTATTGCCTACTAGACGGGCCTCTTTTGAAGGTAAACTAGAAGAAAAAGCGCCCCCATAAAGAAAAATCAGAGAAGAGTTGAGAATTTGTGATATAATTCAAATCTCTCTGAGAAATTATATTTTACCTTTATAAGATCAAATAGTTCAGACCGTATTTTGTCTTCACTCTCTAACCATGATGACTTTCCAGCACATGCTTTAAGTTTGGAAACAATCTTTTTCTCTGTGTTGCAATCCTCTTTGAACTATATAATGAAATCCCCATAAGAATAGAATATGAAGCTCCATTATTTTAGAACTACACCATCATAGTTTCACAAAGTTCAAAGGAAGATAAAAATCTCAAGCAAGGACAGGCAAGAGTAAATAATCTAAGAACATTCAGAGACGGTAATAATTACCTCATAGCAGAGCTTCTGATATTCATTCAAAAAGTTTGAAGCAATAACCGCCCAGGAATCTCCAAACTTCTCCTGAAATATAAAAGTACGCATTACGAAACAGCATGACCAAAGTGTAAGTTAGAATGGAAAAATGTCAGAGGTGGATTTTGATTGTGTAATACAACTTCAAAGGGACTTAGTGATAACCAGTAACCAATAATAAAGATGTAAACTATACCTGTAAAATTTCTTGTCGAACATATGGACGGCTTAAACGATCAAAGTCCCATATCCCCTCCTTTTCAAGCTCTTCCTACAAACAAACATCAATTGGCTGATTGACTAAAGAAAACAACTGAAAAAAGAAGCCGCTTTAAAATTTTTACAGCTCTGAAATTATAACAAACTGATATATCCCTTGGTTTTTCTTACAAATACTATCTATTTGAAGCAAAAAAGGCGTGTCCATACCTGACTAAGAGGGATGGACGGTCGAAATTTTCCAACCAGACCTGTGATAGCATGTTCAGGAAGCTCCCATATTCTAAAGAAACCTAAAATATGATCTATTCTGTACGCAGTGAAGTATTTTGCCATCTGTGAGGGAAACAAAAATTTGTCGTTGGTGAAGAAAAATTAAGGCAAAAGAATGGAAAATTTGATAGAGCACACAAAGAAAATAGGTAACGCATGATACAATAAGTGAAATAAGAAAGAAACCTGAGCCAAACGAGCACGCCACCAAGCATAGTTGTCTTTTGACATTTCCTCCCAATTGTAAGTGGGGAACCCCCAGTTTTGTCCATTCTTATCAAAATAATCTGGGGGTGCTCCAGTAGATGTATTCATTCGGAACAAAGTTGGATTGACCCAGGTATCAACACTGTTTCTGTCCACACCAATTGGTAGATCTCCTTTCAGGACCACCCTTTTCTTTCTTGCATATGCAGCTGCTTCCGACAACTGCAAACTCATTTAGTTTATACAGTATTACAATTACAAACTTAGTATGCATAAAACATTAAGGTTTAAAATCATCTTTACTTACTTGTAGATATAAATGGAACTGAATATAGTAATGGAAGCAAATAATGTCATAGTGCACACTATCCTTTGAAACAAGCTTCTCAAGCTGAAACCATAAGAAAATTGCCATTAGGGATTTGCAAGGAAAAGGGTTCTCAATAAGCTAATACATAAAAGATTGCTTAGGTAATATCAGAGCTACCAAAAAGGATGTCCATGAAAAATACAAACAAATAATTTTATATGAAGAAGTAGGCAATTTCTCAACTCATTTTAAAGGAATTCACAAGCTTGATTACCTTGTCTTTTGAAAATTGAGAAAAGCGACCCCATTGGCTATGATCTGATGTTTCAAAAAAGTCCCTCAAGAAACAGAAAGCGGCATAGGGTTTTAACCACTCCTGTTGTCAATAAAACATAGGGAACGTAAGTTGCAATACTAAATCTGCACAACTGATGGTCATGGAAGTCAAAAGTCAAAAAATAAATACATAAATAATTAGCTCGATGATCAAGAGACTTCTACTAAGAAACCGTATAATGGCTAGAATTATTTGAATCGAAACCAAAATAGATGTACCTCATTCTCAGAGAAAAATTTCTTAAAGGAACTTGAAGTAAGGACTGAATCCTTCTCTACAGAGAAAATTTTCTTGGCAATCGAAAGCTTGGTAGCCATTGTAGCCTCATAATCAACATCCTGCACAAAATAAGCTAACACAGTAAAGATATGGAAAACCTTATAGATGCATGGATTTTACATTTTTCATGTAGGAACTGCTAATAATTGACAATTACCTTCTACCTGTGAATAGAAAAACAGTCAACAGAAGAAAGCAGATATCCAAGTACAGTTCTACTACCACTGGTTCTACAATTTGAGCCTTGACCTCAAAGATCCTTATTTAGTCTCACTAGTCTTACGAAATTAATGCATAGAACTAATAATACAGAGCAACAACTGAAAAACATTTCACACATGACCAGCAACTTCATAAGAAAAATCCTGCATCTACTACAACAATATTGGCTACTACATTCATATGAAGTCAGTCAGCTGGATACACATATACCTATCATCATAAGAAGCTTATGACAAATACAAATTTAAATAACCAGGGCTCCTCCTGTGTACTGTGTCTACCAATTAATAAATCTCAGATATGATAATAAGGTGAATTACTTAAGATCCTTGCTAAAAAGTTTACCTTTCCATCAAGCTGTTCTTTTGCATCCATGATCTCTTGCTGCAAGTACAGCAAAGAATCAGAAGTCAGGCATCAACATAAGAAGAAGAAGAAGAAGAAAAAAATGCAATAGCCTGAACAGAATAAACAGCAGGCATGTCTTTCTTTTTCTTTTTTATGAATAAACCAAGTACGACATAATGCATATTGTGATTTACAATATAAAAGAAAAGGTTAGAAAGAGCACCATAATCTCTTTTGACATATCTTTTGAAAGCGCCTGTACTCTCAGATATAATGGATGCAGTGCAAATACAGAGAGAGAACTGCAGAACCAAGATGTTGGAATCAATAATTTTTTAGTGATATGCATCTTCATGGCATTGAAATCACCAAAAACTTCAAAATTGCTATTTCATTTTTGTTTTCTGATCAATGGGTCAACAAATAGCCATATTCAACTTGGAAAAGCGAAGTGTAAGAAATGGTGCTTAAAAATAATTAAACAGGACTGTCGGCATAAATATATACATGGCAGGAAAAAAGAAATTGATCGATGGCAGAAAATTATTTAAAATGGTACTAAGTATAAAAATCATCAGAAGCAAATAAATATACAATAAGAAAGCAATACTTGAATCAGTAGAAGAAGAAGAAGAAAAACAAAAAGATGTGCAGAGCCAAATGGGTCAAAAGACTTGTCCATATGTCAGCATTTATTTGGATAACTTTTAAGAGGAACATGGTTTCTGTATGCCAGTACCTGTAGGGATATGAATCCCACCACATCCCATTCACAGATGTATCATTTACAGGCAAAAGCTGAACCAAATGGAATCCCGAATCAACTGCCCAGTCAACGAGTAACTTCAGGTCAAGAAACTCTCCAACTCCAAGATCCTCTTCTGACCTAACAGAGAACATGGGGATTGCAACACCAGCACCTCTCCATGGCATTTCCTGAGAAATCAGAAGTTATGGATTAGGTCCTACTTCAAGTTCCTATTGGAAGTAAGACATAACTGTAAGCATATCTAGTCCACATTTTATGATTTACCCGAAAGATGCCATCAGATAAGGAAATGTATTTTGGTGGCTCTTTTGATGTTGTGTCAACACAGAGCTCCCGTTGTGGACCAACTTCCAGCGAAATATTCCCTGCCTTGCCATGTTGACAGTACTTATATGTGGAGCTACTGTTAAGGGAAAACTATGAGAGGGAGGGAGAGAGAGAGAGAGAGAGAGAGAGAGAGAGAGAGATAGTACATAAAACTAAAAGAAATTTGTTCAGGAAATCATAATTTCATGAGTGATGAAGAATTGCAAAAGGATATTTTATTGGGAGCTCATTCTTTCGCATCACACAATTTGCTTCCCAAGAAGATTCACCCGCATAGCTAAGTTTAAGCCCACCTTGAATCTTCCACTGCCCCAACTGGGCGGAGCTACCAATTACATAAGCCTGAAAAATGTTGGCAAATCCAAAGGTCAATATTTGAACTGTTGAACAATACCAAAACAAGAGTTGGTGAAGAGAAGCTTACTGATGTGTCTTCTTCAATCTTTGGGCAACTAATGCTGAAATGAACAATGACTGAATCTGTTTAAGGAATCAAGAGTTGTAAACAACATATCACTCAACAAGTGGAACAACTAGAATAACAACTTTTGAAGCAAAATAAGAGCAAGTTAAGAAATAACCACAAAAGTTAAGCTGAGCATATGTACCTTCCTGATCCAGTTTGGTCGGAAAGGCTCCTACTGGTGTTTCCAAATCAAAACTCCAACTTTTGTGAAAGATGACATTTTTTAATGCACTTCTAAAAAAGAGTGCATCTGCAGCAGTCTGGATTCAGACAAAAAGAACACTTTCAGGCGAACTTGGTAGAAGTTAAAATTCCAACAATGTAAACAAATAGAAAGGATTCTAACTTTTGGTTTCAATATATCTTGATCGAACATGCAATGAGAATGAGTGTAAACCTACAATATATACATTGTTGAATGAGACAATGCCTGATTACCATTTCACATCTCAAACTCTCTAAGTATAAGGCTTTGTTGGAGTGACAGAAAATGGTATAGGGAGGCTATAAACAAACTTATCTTCTATCAGAGGGACGAGAAAGATAAATTAAGGCATTAAGAAATGATCTGAATGCACATGATTTAACAGAAGATATGTCTTCAGGTGGTGGAAAAGATTCACTTTGGTGACACCCAAATAGTTAAAATAAGACGACATCAAAAGCACCAACGATAAAAAGTAATATATCGTCTAATACATATTTAGAAATGGGTAAATTTATAACAGTTTATCAGAAATAATTCAATATCTATTAACACACAACATTTCCGGAATCAGCATTATGCAACAAAATTATGATACCTAATACCATGATTTAATCACCAATTAAAAGAACTACAAAATCCATAACTAAAATCTGGTTTTAAATACCAACGTGTACAGAAATTTCAAATCCCAAATTTATCACTTTGTCATTGATACCATACAATAAACAAGGGAACCTTCATTGCAGCTAATAATATCATACAATAAAAAATGTGTAAGCAATTGGAAACCTGATCTGTGAATGAATATAATAGACAAATGAACATCAAAACATAAAAATTAAAAATTAAAAAAAAAAAATAGAAGTAAAGAGAGAATAAGAACATTCACCTGCCAGAGATCATGAAACTCAATCACCTCTCCATCCTGAATTCCTTCTGGCAGAAATATTTTTCTCTTCTTCCCAGCTTCCCATCTCAAAACCTTTCTATTATCGTCCACCACATAATAACTGTATTCGCATTCAAATCCACTAGGAACTTTGATGTTTCCACACCAAATGAGTTCATCACCTTGATGAACTGGGTTCAATGACAAACCTTGTTTCACATTCCATGAACCAAGTACAGGTTCAGAACCACAAACGAGAAGATTCTGACCCCAGTGAGTAAAATAAGGTATTCTGAAGCTCAAATTCACTGTTTTCAGGGTTTCTTTCCCTGAAAACAACCCCAGATTCACCATTTTTTCTAGAAATAAATCAAACCCAGATGAAATTTATCAAAATCTAACAAACCCAACCAATGAATAGCTGAATTTCAGATGAAATGGATCGAAAATGAAGGTTACCCAGATTAAATCTATCAAAACCCAGTTCCTAAATAGATTTTTTTATGAGTGACGGTGATTCTTGGGAAGAAACAGAGCCATCTGAAGGTGGGTTTTGTTGGTAAGGAAGAAACAAAGACGAGTTGTGAAACTCTGATCACATTTACATTTGGATGGATAGAGAAAAATTGAAATAAAACCAAAAAGGCCAAAAAAAAAAAGTGTAATATAGATTTTTTTTTTTTGTTTTTCAGTGCATTTGATTTTGATTCACAGAAATTGGAATTGCAGTCACTCGTCTTACGAGAATGTGACAGTTGGTTTGGGAAGGGGAGAGGAGAGGTGTTCTTCTGTTAGAAGAGTTTACTGGAGTGACACTCCTGAGAATCCATGACAAGTAAAGACGTGTCCATTCAACAAAAATCTTCGCTGGAGTGGCAGTTTTTTCTTTTTCTTTTTTTTTTTTTTTTGGTAAATGAGAGCTGCTGAATACATTTTTTCTTTTTTTTAATACAATTTTGGAGGTTGTGAGTTCAACTTCTTTTGAGGTGCCGTATCTTGAAAATTAATCAGATGTTCGAAGAAGATTGAATATCCCAATTATTAAAATAGAAAATACATTTCTCATTTAAATGCTGAGTTAACTTTATTTCGATGCCCAAAGACATTGTTCGGAAAATATTAGGGTAATGCTAAAAAAAGATTTTTTCATCGTTTATTTACAATCAAATCTTAATAAAGTTAGAAATTTTAGAATGTACCAATAACTTAAATATTTTCACAAAAAATTAAATTTTAGATTATTTCTCCGAGTAACCCACAAAACTTAGAATTCAGCTCAGCCTAGAAGTCCGTTTGCTGATCCAACAGTATCTACCTAACTTTTCACACTTTTTCCGTCGGTTGCACTTCAAATGCCACCACTTTTCTTCACGTATGCTTGTGATTTTATCAACGACCATGGTTGACAAAAAAAAATAAAAATAGCTCTGTCTACCAGCATTTGGGTGCAATACTATGAACCATGTTTATATTTTTATGTTTAATTCCCGATTAGCACAACCATAAGATGTTCACATTGCGACTCGCCGGTCGACTCTTAGAGTACCTCGCATATAGTCCTCACAATCAGTACGCACTTTCAATTTACATAGTCATATAGTAGATCCTATAGGAGTCCAACAAGTCCTTTTTTTGTTAGGAAAAGATCAATTTTTATTATTAGCAGTGAAAAAAAATTATAACTCAAAGAAGCCTAAAAAAGATGATGATGAAAAATATGAAATAATAATAATAATAATAAAATGTGAGTTATTCAATCTTCTGAAAACAAACAAAAGTGCAGAAAAAGAAAGAATCAGGTGTATTCAATGATTTTTTTTCATATAAAAGCTCGACCGATATTTTATAAAGTCCTCATCATCTTTTGAAGATAACATTTTTGTCCATGCCTAAATTAAAAATATCACCTTATATAAAATTGATTGTATCTTTTGTACCATCTGTTATGTTACACGTGGCTGTTGAGTTGTTATGTTAAAATGTACTCAACGAGGGATCCGTTGCCCAATCTATTCTAGGGCTCACATGGAAATAATCAAAGATTGATTTTTAGTGAAGATACTTTGTCACATTATAATGAAATGAATGGGAATTTTGGCCAAAAACTCCTACTTGAAAAACGTTTTAGGATTTAGCCCAACAAACGTTTTCTTTTAGTCTAAGGCCCAAGGATAACTGACTGAAACCCTCTCGGAGAGGGTTTCACTGAAACCCTCTTCCTATAAATTACACACACTGAAACCCTCTGACTGAAACCCTCTTGGGTCTTAGACTAAAAGAAAACATTTGTTGGGCTAAATCCTAAAACGTTTTCCAAGTAGGGGTTTTTGGCCAAAATCCCCAATATGAATCGTTCTAAACAAAAATCACATTATTTTAAAACTTAATTACAAATCAACATTTGTTTTTTGAGATATTAATATAAATTGAATAAAAAGTCACAATTTAGACAGAATAATTGTTGGAAAAACATTATGGCTTATGTGTATTTATAGATTTGTCAAGCTAAGTCAAATCAAATATTGATCAAACTTAAATCAAATTTCAAAAACTAAAAAACTAGGGATATCACTAAGATCAACCAATTCAGATTTCAAAATCATCTATGGACTCAAATGAAACCACATTATTAACAAGATCATATCCAAAATTGTAGAACTGCTGAGCCATGTTGCCTATAACAGTCAAACCCTCAGGTCCTCCGCTAAGGAAAACTATGCAAAAAACATCTTGGTTCACTTGCAAAAATGTGCTCCATTTTTCGAAAATCAAGTTGGGAAATTTTGAGACGCTGCAAGCCACAAGCCCTACCATATTAAGTTTATCTGTGGACATGATCTGATATCATATTAAGTTTGTGGGCATTCAACTCAAAACCAATTAGCAATAAATAGAGTGGCTTAGGATCTTTATATATTAGGTTTGTTAGGTTCTCATATCCTATGTGAGGACTGAAGAAGGGTTATATTCAATTCAGTACAATCTTCTATCAATCTGTATACACATTTAAAAGTTCTTGTTTAATGAATTGATTCATGAACAATGAAACCCATTAATTAGGGAGATTAAATATATAGAATGTTCTGATTTGCTTTTGGTTTGCCTGCTAACTGGTTACAGATTGGCTTGGTTGATATTTTACTTTTGGATTTTAGTGCTTTCTTTTCAACATGAATATTTGACAAATAAGTTGGTAAGACGTACTGTAGTGTGATGCCAACCAAAACTATCTCTTGCAAATCTTACATTAATTTCTTGTATGTATTACAGAAATGATAAATCTATACTCCTCCTCTTGGTACATCGTGCTTGATTAGCGATCGATATTTCCACACAACTTTTTATTAAATTAACATAATTAATTTAAAATTGATTGCTAGTTTCATATAGCAGATAATACAAAATAATTTGTCTGCTCTATAAAGACAACAACATAATTACATAAAGTGATTTATTGGTTTTTAACAACTAATAAGCCATTTTATAAAATTTACTATCGGTTTTAGATTACTCACGAATAATTCAATTATATGTGCCGCCTACATTAAACATAAAAAATCATATATGCCATATAGTCAGTTAAAACTTAATCATAAAATAGATGGTTCAAAAATCTTAAAATTGCAGTCTAACCATGTATGTGCATACATTGAGGAATACGTCATTGCATTGTCTCTAGGTCATGTATGACTTACATTATGCTTTTTTTTACTGCGTCGTTAATGGTACACCATCTTATTTGGGCTCCTTAGCCTTTTGTGAAGACGTGGCATAACACGATTGGCTAAGGTCTATGTTTTTTATGTCTTTGTAAAACAATGGATTGTTGATGCCAAAAGTGCCAACATAGGTGGGATGATTGGCAGCATAGTGATGAGTTTCTAGGTCAGTTGTTTAGTTTTCATGTTTTGTGCATAATAAGAGGCAACAACATCCAACAAAAAAAAATTATATCAAAAAAAAAAATTTCCAACAAAATAATTTATTCATATATTTGTATAGATTTATCAAGCTAATTTTAATCAAATATATTGAGCAAATAACCAAAATTCAAAACCAAATATTAGGGAGATCATCACTTTGATCAACAAATTCAAATTTCAAAGCTTTATACGCGAGCAATCCACCAACTGAAAAGAAAGCACATTGTTAACAAGATCATACCCAAAATTGTAGAACTGTTGAGCTATACTGCCTATAACAGTCAAACCACCAGGTCCTGCTCGAAGGAAAGCCATGCAAAAAACATTTAAGGTCACTGGCACAAATATGCTCCATTCCTCCAAAACCATGTCGGCGTCTCCGTCGAAATGAAACGTAACATCCGGAAACCCTATCAGATCCTGGCTAATGCTACCGCGAAAACACAACTTGTCTTCTCCTTCCGGATCCGGTACTGGGTCACGTTGGAATTTTTTCAACTCATCGGCTAACGCCGTAACTACTCTGGTGTATGCTTTCATTGGTAAAAATGTCATTTTCGAGCCGCTATCTAGGTAAACTCCACCCATTCCCTCCGGCGATAATTCGAAGGTTCCGACCGGGATATTAAGTCTTTGTTGCCCAACACTTATATCCAAAAGTTTGACATAGTATAAGCCCTTCTGTTCCATTGGTGTGCTAGTCCCTGCTGTGTAAGCCTCCTCCCCAAGGATCAAGTTCCCTACTGAGGATGGATCACTTAGGTTTCCAACACAATATGAAAATTTTGGACTCGACAAGGATTGATGATAAATCAATGATACTTCAGCCGCTGCAAGCCCTAGAACGCCGGTTTGGTGGCCTTGAGCCTGCATTTTGTTATAAAAACCGCAACCAAAAGTCACATTAGGAAGCGTTGCAATAGATCCATCGGATGATTTGAATGTAAGAACTTCGTTTCCGACTAAACCCATACTCTCACTTCCATCTACGTAAATGTAATGATAAATACACGTCGGTTTACATAATTTGTAACGAAGAAATTTGCAAAACGGAGCTTCGCATGATACATTGGAATAGGTAGATGATTTTTTTGGGTCAAAAATAGGAACTGGTTGTGTGAAACATCTGAAACATGGTTCACATTGGGTCCAAAGAAGTTCGCTAGCGGTGTCAACGACTGTGTAAATATCAACCGGAGGCGTACCAATCGATAATTTGGCTAAGTAATCGAAAAAATCTGGAGCAACAATTGGTTTTAATTCGTCCATGTGAGTTCCATAGGCTGTAGTATTTTGTTTCATGCTTAAATAAGCGTAACGCGAAATAGAGCTTTCGAAAGCCCAATTAGCACGATCGGTTAGGGTGGATTTTGGATCATAAAACGGAGAAAAGGGAGAATCGCGATGAATAAGTTGTACACCATAACGTGTTTGGGGTTTAGACGAGGCAGTAACGACAATTTTTGGGACGAAAAAGGACGCGGAAAAAGCGAAGAATGTGAAGAAGATGAGAAATGAATGGACTATGAAAGAAGCAGCCATGGCTAGGAAGATCAAAGGAGAAGAAGGGTTGTATTCGATTCTGTAAAATCTTCTATCAATCTATATACACATTTAAAAGTTCTTGTGTTAATGAATTGATTCATGAACAATGAAACCCATTAACTATGGGCTAAAAATATATAGAATGTTTTATGTACTGAGGATTTGCTTTTGATTTTGCCAAAGCATTACAGATTGGTTTGATTAATAATTTAACTATTGGATTTTAATGCAAATTTTACATTCCATAAATGTACTACATAAATCTCGTTCACAAATCTTATTCTTATTGGATATGACCCTTGATTTTAATCATTTAATACTCAAAAATCTATTGATCCATGATCTTTATCACTTTCCAAACAAAAAGATCCACTTCCTAAATTAAAAGACATGTCATCAAATTGGCAATGGGGAAGTGATTGTATCTAACAGTGAATCTTGACTCCCCGGATTTAACCAAAAAAAATATGGTGAAAAAGAAATTGGTAAAAAATTAACTATAAAATAAAAAGTTTATAATTTTCAATTGCACTTTTGATGGGTTTAAAAGTCCGTTGTCGATAATGACTAAGTTCATTCGTCGTAATGGGGAGGGTGTAGGTTTAAATTAAATTCATACCGTTGTATTACCTTGTGTTTTCCTATATAATTTGGTTCATTTGGAGGACTAATGCACACAATCTAGGAGTTTCGTGTATTTCTTATGTTTGAAAGTTGGTGGTTTCTCTCTCGTCTCTAGGTCGTTAGTCGTCACAAGTAGTTTCTCCATATCATTTATTGCGCTTCTTTTTTCATCCATTGGTGGCGATTTAATTCTATGTGTTGTTAATGACGTTTCTTTTTACAATTGTTGGTGGCAGTGTTATCCATATATTTAATGACACTTCTTTGTGTTCCAATTGGTAGCATGTTTTCGGAGTGATTAATGGTGCTCCCTTCCTTGTGCTTGTAATTGGGCATTAGCAAAAATGATGCTTCTTCTTACACCCGAAGGGTGAAGGGTGGTGACGTGATAAGATTTATAACAATAAATAAACCATAAACCCCAATGTCATCCTTTGAAGAAAAAAATTCCTAGATCATCTCCATGTAGATCCCAAATGCGGATTTTTAACCGAGTGCAATAATAAGTGGGGTGGTAGAAGTTAGATCTAAGAAAGTGGGGTGCAACTAAACTATCCATTAATCAGTGAAAACGTGGCATACCATGATTGGTGAAAATCTATGTTTTATGTCCAACACAAAAAAGAAGACCTTATTACATCCATATAAGAAAGTCAAAGCTGAATCTCTCTTCTTTCTCAGACAGAGAGTCTCACTTCAGTTCAGTCTTAATAAGAACAGAGGAGAACGAAAATGGCGTACTCTTCTTTCTCTCTCTACAATGTCTCCCTATTAATGTCTAACAGAGACCGTCCATCAACACCAATTCTTCTTCCTTCAAAGAAAATCTCGGAAAATTTTCGTTTCCGTTCAGTGTCTTCTCGCCGTTTCTCATCTCCTTTAAAACCCTTACAATGTATTTCTCAGAGAAAATCCACTGAAGAGTTTGAAAGGTTGTTTTCAAACCTAAATCAAGTCACATTGAAGAGGGAACCTGGTAAATTTACAATTTCACAATTTATTTGAACTCAAGTTCTTCTTCAACCCTGTTTTAGTGATTAAAAGATGGCTCCTTTTGTCATTGTCACCATTGTTTCAACAGTTTCTTGGCATTCATGTATTTTCGATTTTTTTTCGTTTGTTGAGAAGCAAATTGATTAGGGTTTTGATTGTTTTGTTTCCAGGAAGCCTTAGCAGTGCAATATTTCTGGTTGCAGGCACGACGGTATGAATTAATGATGTTGGGTTGTATTAGTGCAAGTGCCATGGGAAACCTTTAAGGTAGAGGTTTAAGGGAGTGAGGGAGAGCACGTGCGACAGGGGTGATGGCGCCAGACGGCACAGACTATGCCATACGGCACAATCTGTGCCGTATTTAACTCACCTACCCCACCACCGAGTCAGACCTTCTCCCTCTTCTTTTCTCCTCCCCTTCTCTTCTCCCCCTTTTTTCATTTTCAACACAGACGGGTTTTTTTTTCTTTTTTTTCATCTTTTATCACAGCAAAATCTCTACCGATTGACAACAGATCGGACGATCAAATCCACACATTTTGGCGATCTCATTCTCACGGTTCTATTGAACTAATTTTTGTTAAAATCGGTTGGAAAACGAAAATGCTGTAAGAATTTTTTATCTTAAGCTTATTTTGTTTATGTAATTTTTTTTTAAAGTTTGTAAACATTAAATAACCATGATTTACACAATATAACATGTTTATATAGATTTATCATAATAGATACATAATTTGTGTATTTTTTGATGTAATTTTTAAAAAAATTTTGATTAGTTATTACCATTTTTTGTTTAATTTTTTTAAGTTGTTTAAAACAAGGGGTCATAATGTGTGTTTGGGGCTTGGTAATTTCAGTCTAAATCAGCCCAATTATTAGCCAAATACATATACATCATAAAATGGTTGTTGATTCTATATATTTGATAAACTATTCAGTGATTGTGTTGTGTGATTTTATTTTGTATCTTGGACTTTTCATAAAATGGCTAATTAAAAATTTGATTAGCTAAATTTTTTTAAAATTTGCCATGTTTTTTTATGATATGATATTGTTCATTATATTTAGGGTTTACATTTGGTAAACTAAATCTTATAATATTGTTATATTTTGATTAGTTCACTATATTAACTTGATTTGATGTATGTTAATATGAATGTGTTATTTTCAGCAAATTAAAATAAATTTATGT